>VZSF01010654.1:0-68530 GCA_013398295.1 Chionis minor | reverse complement strand
GGGGGGGGGGGGGGGAGGAGGAGAAGGCAGCACAGTCCTGAGGATTTCAATGTAATTATAGATACAATGCTATACACAATACAGAATACCAGACAACAAGGGAAAAAAGTGAGGATGAGAGTTTCAGTAAGATCACACAGTTACTTAGGTTCATTAAGTGGACATCTCGATACCACTGTTTTAGTGGTAATTTGGGGTAAGAGATCCCAAGGGAACAGAAGTGGTGAAGTAAAAAAAGACAAGACTTGAGTGAAAGAAGAAAAAGGCAGATGAAAATTAGACTGGGCAGTGTAAGCATGCTCCACCCAGAAACAGCAGAAAACAATGATGTAAAACAAGGGAGTGACTTAAAACAGCAAACAGCAGCTAGCAACAAGACATCTTACTGAACAGGCTGAGCAGGAAAAAAAAAAAACCCAAAAAGAAGTGGCCAAGAAGCTAGAATTCAAAATACAGTTCAAAATAGTACGCAAAATAAAAGTTACAATATTTCAGTGTGATTTTGTACAAATTAAAGTCTTTTAAAATAACAGCAATGATCAATTTCCAAAAATCAACAACAGAAAAAGAAAGCTTTGTATTAATCACAAGTTCATAAAGCACATTATAGTAATTTATTGTTTTCAGTTCAGTCACTAGAAGACTTCATATACAGTACCAAGTGAAAAAACCAGAAGCAGAAACCTCAAAAGATGGTGAAAGCTTATGGGGATGGGATTGATATGAAAGTCTGCCATAGGTGGTAATTTCTCATAGCTGAATCTCTTTTACTGTGTCTCAGGTATTGAAAGCATGGAATTGATCAAGGACTACTTGAGTTCTGTCTTCAGCTACAGCAGAGTCCACACTTCATCTTTGACAAAACTTTAAGCAACAATTGGGTATACAAACAATAGCCAGTTTGCCAAATGAATTGCAGCTAGGCATCCAAGTTGAAGAACTTTGCTTCTAAAAACACAGGAAAATCAGTAAGCTGTGGGATCAGAATGCGCTAAATACAGCTGCTTATGACACTTTCGTCAGAGATTCACACAAAAAGCATTTGGCAAGAATCTGTCAAATTAGACAACCTTTTGAGCCTCAACACCAATAAAAAACATCTCACAAATCGGTTAGGATATCCAGGGGTTGGTAGAGCAATTACTAGAAATACAGATGCATAATGTTATGATAGCAGACTGGGAGAAAGGAGCAGTTTATAGGCCAGAGGGTCATGCTGCCACCCAAAGGAACGCTGACAGGCTGAAAAAGTGGGCTGACAGCAACATCAGGAAGTTCATCAAGGGGAATAAAGTGCAAAGTCCCGCACCTGGGGAGGAACAACCCCAGCCACCAGTACATGCTGGGGGTCACCCAGATGGAAAGCACTTTGGCAGAAAAGGTCTTGGGTGTCCTTGTGGACACCACATTGAACATGAGCCAGCAATACGCGCTTGCTGCAAAGAAGGCTAATGGTATCCTCAGCTGTGTTAGCCAAAACATTGCCAGGAGGTCAGGGGAGGTGATCCTTCCCCTGCACTCAGCACTGGTGAGGCCACAGCTGGAGTACAGTGTCCGGTGCTGGGCTTCCCAGGACAAGAGAGACATGGACATACTGGAGAGTGTTCAAGGAAGGGCCACAAAGATGATGGACTCTTAGGAAAGGCTGAGAGCTGGGACTGTTCAGCCTGGAGAAGAGAAAGGTCAGGGGCATCTCATCTATATATATATATATATATATATATATATATATATACACCTGAATGGAGGGTGCAAAAAGGATGAGGTCAGGTGGCACCTTGTTTGGCATCTTTATCAATGATCTGGACAAGTGGACCGAGTGCATCCTCAGTAAATTTGCAGATGACACACCAAGTTAGGCAGGAGTGTCGACCTACTTGAGGATCAATGGGATCCTTCTTGGATCAATGGGCTGAGGCCAATGGGATGAGGTTCAACAAGGCCAAGTGCTGGGTCCTGCACTTGGGTCACAACAACCCCGGGCCAGCGCTACAGGCTTGGGGAGGAGTGGCTGGAAAGCTGCCTGGTGGAAAAGGACCTGGGGGTGTTGGTTGACAGCCAGCTGAATATGGCCCAGCTGTGTGCCCAGGTGGCCAAGAAGGCCAACAGCATCCTGGCTCGTATCAGGAATAGTGTGCTCAGCAGGGCTAGGGAAGTCATCGTTCCCCTGTATTCAGCACTGGTGAGGCCCCACCTGGAATACTTTGTGCCGTTTTGGGCCCCTCACTACAGGAAAGATATTGAGGTGCTGGAGCGTGTCCAATGATCTCTTCTCCCAGGTAACAAGTGATAGAAGAGGAAATGGCTTCAAGCTGCACCAGGGGAGGTTTAGATTGGATATTAGGAAAAAATTCTTCACGGAAAGGGTTGTCAAGCATTGGAACAGGCTGCCCAGGGAAGCAGTGGAATCACTATCCCTGGAGGTATTTAAAAGAGGTGTAGATGTGGCACTTAGGCCATGGTTTAGTGGTGGTTTTGGCAGTGTTAGGTTTATGGTTGGACTTGATGATCTTAAAGGTCTTTTACAACCGAAATAATTTTAGATCCTATTCTACGACAGGATCAGGGACGCAGACACAAACTGGAACACAGGACGTTCCCTCTGGGCATCAGGAAACATTTTTTCATTGTGGGAGTGAGTGACTGAGCACCAGCACAGGTTGCCCAGAGAGGTTGTGGAGTCTCCATCCTTGGACCTACACAAGAGCCATCTGGACACGGTCCTGGCCTCCCAGCTGTATGTAGCCCTGCCTGAGCAGGGGTGTTGGACCAGATGACCTCCAGAGGTCCTTTCCAACTTCAACTATTTTGTCAGTCTGTGATAATAAATTCTTTCAACCTTTAAAAATAATATGTAAGGCCAGTTCAGTGTGTCAATGAAACCCAGCAAGCCAATTTGAGAGAAGGAGATGGCAGGTGATGTGGATAAGCAGTTACAACCATGCAGTATCTAGCATTACCCATGATATCGAGAAAATAAAAGGCATCAAGGATAGATGATACGAAGGATCTTCCCTTGGGATTGTGGCAGGAAAGGATGAAAACTTTCTATTTCCAAACTGAGGTCTCCGGGTTAGTTTTACAACTCCACTGCCCATACAGGGCAATGAACGGGTAAGAAAATGGCAGGAAAGTCAAGAAAATTCTCCTTGGGTAAGCTGCATTTACAGCTTAAAATTCTTTGGACACCAATGAAACCATGATTACAGAAAAGATATAGCCTATGTGACTTTTAATATGATGTACGATCAAACAAATGTAGTCCTATCCTTAGTGGGGTTTTTTTTGTTTTTGTTTTAAGTAAGTATCAAAAAAATGCCCTGACTTCTGTCTAATGTTTTTACCAAACTTTTTGGATGAAATAACACATTTATCACCTTAGAAAATTCTGCCTAAAAGCTCTGTAACATTGTTTGTGGAAAACTGTTTACTTTCCTTGAATCAAATCTGGTTTTTTACATTGTTTTAAAGGAAAAGATTTGGAGTATCATTATAAATCATACAAAAACTAAGGAAGTCTTAAGAGTAGAAGAAGCTGATTCAAACTAGACTTCATTGGACTGTTCCTCCGAAAAGAGTTAAAGGTAAATTTTCACCATATACCAAACCCATTGTTATTGCAGACTGCCCTGTATTTTCCTCCTCCTCTTGCCCTGCATTGGTTCAGGAAGCTGATGCCCTCCCCCCTGCCCATCTCAGTAATGTGTTAATTTTCCATCAGATCAACCAGCCAATGTACCAGCAGGCAGCTGCTGTACTTCTATCACAAAAGAAATGGTGTAAGCATGCAACTGGGGCTGGAAAGGAACCCCTGTTTTGGCAGCCATCCACAATGAATTTGGTCTAATATTAAAGATACTTTTTTAAAGTGAGACTTTTAATTTGTCAAATATAGTTTGCCTCATGGTTTAATTTAGATTTTACAAATTAGTATCTTCTCCTACCAAAGCATTTTTTCAGATACGGATACCAAAAGAAAAAAGAGTAGTATGATTGCCCTTGCTGTTGTTTTTATGAACAACCTTTTCTAAAATTTCATCTGCTGAGCATAAGCATGGTGGATGTTTTTAAAGGAAACAGAAACCTATTGTGCACTCCATCAGAGGAAGCACAGCATTTCTACATTGAATAAAGAACTGTGACTTGAATTTTCTTGTATGTATTACAGCAGTGAAATTGGCTGCTTTCTAAATAGATTTACTCTTTGCATGCTTTCTGAATATATTGAAATTGGACAACGTGTATTTCTTTCCTATTTGACTAGAAGTATTAAATAAAAATTCTTATTAAGCAGTGCTTAAAAGGAGGGTTTATAAGGGCAACATAATGTATAAAAAAAGCTGAATACCTGAATAGCTAAACTGATTTTGAGGGATTTTGTTGACCTGTTAATCATTTACATGGTCTCTGTTAAATGAATCTTTTTTTATGGGTTTACTACTTACTATCTGAAGACAGGCTATCTGTACCGAGAAAAATCAATAAAGCAAAATCCTTCAAATGCTCTGTCAATTCAGTAGGTACTGACAGTTTTACCTACTAGACAGTTTTCTTTGGAAATTAATTGAAGTTTTATTCAGCAAAGAAATAGAGGATGAAGAATTGTCATTTACCCTCTGCCTTTCCCTTTTGGAGATCAATAGGTTCACAACATGACTTGCAGGTTTCTAACTGCTATAAAGAGCAAGAATCACAAAGATAACATAAATGCTATCACCCTGAGACATAAGCAAACCCTATTCGCTGAACAATAAAAGAAACATTTGAATAGTACTTAGTTGGAAACTCAAACAGCAACAGCAGTCATGGAAATCAGAGACAAAAGGACATAAGAAAACAGTTTATAAGACGTGTTTATGCAAAGAAAGAATAAGGACATTATTTCCAGAGGAATTAGGCAAAAAAAAAAATTATTATCCTTTACTAATTTATAGAATACATAGAAATTAAAAGCAGCTTCAGAATTCCTTTGTGAGCATCAGGGAATACATGAGGAAAACCACAAGAACCAAGAGAAACCAAAAAAAGCACAAGTAAAGGTGCCAGAATCTCTGTCAACCCAGGCTCTGAGCTCTGCCCACAGCTGCCGTCCTCGGCACCTCCACAATGACTGAAAGGGGCAAACTTCAAAGCCTAAGCAGACATGATTTTGTCAGATCAACTTCTAGAATAGTTAATTTTCTAAAAAGTGAAAACTTGGTGAAAACAGAAGAAAGCGCGTAGAGAAAAAAAGTTCGGAAGAGTGCAAAAGGGTTTAACTGCTACTTTGGAATGTGATCTTACCGAGCAGCTTAAGACTTAAGGCTTAAGACTTGTCTATCTGCCAACAAGTAGAACAGTTGCTTTTCCTCCCCTTTCCCAAAGCAAATACGACAAATAACATGCCTCAAAACAATGCACACTCAGGTGTGAGACAAAGAAATATCTGAGAAAGAATGAAACTTAATACTACATAATCTAGAAATGCATGCTGGTGTGTTTCAGACCAAAATAAAACTAATTTTCTTGGAAATTCTGGAAACTTACATCACTTTCTGAATTCCAAGCTAAGATTTTCAAAATGTGATACACAATTCAAGCTAAGATTTTTATTAATTTTCTCCATCACTGTACTGAAAACTGCTAGGTATAATCTTGCTTGAGAATGAGGAATTGTACTTCTTTTGATAAAACAGAAATATGTAAGCAATGCACCACACAAAATCCTTTCCTGCTCATATTAAGATAAATGTGCTCGCAATACTAAAACACTAGAAGATTTCAAGCAGAAATTCACCTTTATAACCTGATTTTTCATTCTTGCACATCCACACATTAGAAAACCCTGTAGCCAAACACAGGAAAGTTGCATGCCTTTTTGCAAAGTCCTAGAATGAAAGGCTTTTAAGTTCCTCCCCCTCCTCATCCTTTGGAAGAATGGTCACAATTTGCTAACTCAATAATCGTTACTAAATTGACAATAAAATCTTTTATAATTGTGAAACAAGCTCATGAAACTGCTTAAAGCACTCCCTATTAAAACAGTGAAATGCAAAACTTCCTTTTCTTCTTGTGGGAATCACAGACATTTTTGAGAAGTCTAAAGACCAGAGACAGCATGTGTTAGTTCTCATGTCCTGCATTTTAATAGCATTTGAAAAGTATTTTATTCACACACACGCAAAAAATCACCTCATAATCCTTCTGCTTTGACCAGGTATCAAACCAGGTAAAATTCTCTTGTCAAAGATGATCAACATTTTTCATTGAAAGACGACATCTTAACAAACTGCTAATTTCATATTCTGAAAGAATGAAGACATTGGATGGTACTAATTACTTGCTTAAAAGGGAAAACACACGAGAAGCCTCCACTTTCATTTTAATACCCAGATCACTATCAGTAGCACAATATAATAAGGATAAAGGTTCACTAAAGTGCCCTTTGTTTTCCCTTTGTTATGTAAAAATAGAAAATTCTAAAGGGAGAATGTTCTATAGAGTTAGGATTAGCCTCCAAGGGTAAAACATATGAGAGATCATTTAGAATTTTTCAGTTCAATTACACATTACATATGAACTATAAATTAAATTCATTGCACGTTCCTTCACTAAGGACTTCAGATCCGGCACCCTCGTGTACGAGGTATATACTGAAACAAGAGCAAAGCATCGTTTTTTTCAGTTCAGTGTAGAACTTTCTCAACGTGGTGTATGTATTGACACACCAAGGTTTTGGCAGCAGGGGGACTGCAGGGGTGGCTTCTGTGAGAAGACACCAGAAGCTGCCCCCATGTCGGACAGAGACAGTTTCACCCAGCTCCAAGATGGACCCACTGCTGCCCAAAGCTGAACCCATCAGTGATGCTGGTGGTGCCTCTGTGATAACATATTTAAGAAACAACTCTGCAAACACCAAGGTCAAAGAAGGAGGGGGAAGAGGTGTTCCAGATGCTGGAGAAGAGATTCCTCTGCAGCCCATGGAGAAGACCATAGTGGAGCAGATACCCACCATGCAGCCTGTAGGGGACCCAACCCAGAGCAGGTGGATGTACCCCATGGAAGCTGCACTTCCTGAAGAGTCTGTACTGGAGCAGGCTCTTGGCAGGAGCTGCAGTCCATGGGGAAACTACGCTGGAGCAGTCCCTTCCTGAAGGGCTCAACCCTGGAAGAGGACCCACACGGGAGCAGTTTGTGAAGAAGGGAAGGATCCACACAGGAGAAGGTCATGAAGACTGTATCCTGTGCGAAGGACCCCACACTGGAGCAGGGGAAGAGTGTGAGAAGGAAAGAGCGTGAGAAAAAGCATTATGAACTGACTGAGACCCCCATTCCCCAGTCCAATGCACCACTCGGAGGAAGGAGAAGATATGGGAGTGAAGTCAAACCTGGGAAGAAGGGAGGGGTCAGAAGAAAGGTGTTTCTAGATTTGTTCCTATTTATCATTATCCTACTGTGACTAATTAGCAATAAATTAAATTCATTTCCCCAAATCTCATCTGTTTTGCCTGTAAGAGTAGTTGGCGAGTGAAGTCCCTGTCCTTATCTTGACCCATGAGCTCTTTCTTGTATTTTTTCTCCCATGCCTTATTGACGGAGGGAGAGTGATAGAGGGGCTTCGTGGGCACTTGGTGGCCAAGGTTGACCCACCGCATATGGTTATCAGTCTATTTTAAACTGGTTCATTCCAACCAAAATACATTAGGCAGCTGAACTCACAGTGCACAGACAAGCAGGCAATGGAGCTCAGCTGCTGCTCAGAGCACCTGTGAGCACAGCTGTACTACACCACTGATGAGACTGCAGAGCAACATGAGTTGCTCACTGTCATCAAATAGGACGTTCCTCTTCTCTCCTCTTTTCCTGCCCCTGGCCACTGCATGGGGGTTAAACCTAGCTTAGCACTCTGTCAGATGAGTGAGTTGAACTGGTTCCCAGAGGTACTGGATGAACATAAGGACTGGAAAAAAGAAAGAAACAGCAGTATGCAGCTAGGAGTGAGGACAGCAGCAGGGCGGAGAACAACTTCTAATGCTAGCGAGCTTCTAGTTCTGCTTAGCCATGCCATTGTAATGCGCCCTTATGCATGGTGTTCTGCAAACGGTGTTTCCTGCTTCAGTACAACATACTTCTGAGTACGCCACAATGTTTACTTCCACACTTGCTATTTGCTTAACACACGAAAAGGATGTGGGAATGTCCTATCAATCCAAACACCATCTAAGATGCTCCCCCCAAAAAAACCCACCTAAATAAATTTTCTTCAAGAGGGATGTACCATTAGATGGATGAGATAAAGGGAATTATTTTCAATAAAGGAAAGAAAGGTAGCATTACTGTTGTTTGGGAATGTACTTTGAAAATAAGTTAACCTTACTAAATAACAAAAGGTATGAGTCCTGGGGGAAATAAAAAAATCCCCGAAAAATTATCAGTGAAGTGGAGTTATGTTACAGTTTTGTTATGAGTGGTCAATCTTCTAGGAGAGTATTTTATTTGAGAGAAATGTAGGGGAGAGTGTTGTTCACAATCCTCCCTCCCCTCCCTCCCCCCCAATAAAAAATAGAATGGTTTTTTCCTTGAATTTTATATAGGAGGACAATCATAACAAATCTGGAATATCTTCCCACAGATCCAGCGTAAGTGCTGTAGTTAAGCCAAGATTTAGAGCATTGCAGCTTCATAAAAATCACAAGCAACTTCGTTTAATGAAAACAATTCAACAGAAGTTTGTTAGAGTTCATTACAAAACTAATGTTGTAATCTTTCCTTGTTCCAAATAGGTCAGATAACAACACCTCTTAATTAAGGAAAAGATAATGAAAAGAGTGGAAGATGAAAACCAAATAACTGAATCTAATCTAATTTAGTGTTACTTAACAATTGAGGAAGATGCATACGATAAACAGATAAATGAATTCTCAACTATTGTAGTTTATTACAAACTTTTTCATAGTTGAATATTGTATTTTTTCAAAATTAGTACCTGTGAAAGTAATAAATCTGTAAACATAAAAAAAAAAAAGCTAGAAATCTAGCACCTCTAGAAAGAGATTCAGATTTTCAGCAGCACAAAATACAATAATGCTAATACTAAGGTAACTGAATACAATAAAATATACCAGTATTTCAGCAGAATAAGTCTTAACATTAAGTTGCATTTTTAAAAAGTAAAAAGATAAGTGCAACACAATTGCCGGTGACTACCCTGGCACTAGGTTTCTCTATAAAATGTCTATATATGTGGAGTATATAAGACATAGATGGATAATCAAGAAGTGGCTTGACCAAGCTTCTTTTCTGCTAGAAGTCAAGGTTCCATAAGGGAGGGTAAGATGGCTTACAGGAGAAAATGGAAGAAAAACATAGCACACTGGAAAAAGTAGAGTAAAGGGGAAAAAAAAAAAGCAGAAATCAAAACTAATATGAAAAACAAAAGCTGAGGACATACTATGATTTATTACTTCATCCAAGCGTGCAATCCCACTGCAGAAGTCAGTAGGAGGACCCCACACTGGAGCAGGCGAATGTGCCCTGAAGAAAGCTGCAGCCCTTGGAGAGCCCACACCAGAGCAGGCTCTGGGCAGGAGCTGTGGCCCGTGGAGAGGTACCCATGTAGAAGTCAGATTTCTGGTAGGACATGTGGCCCCGTAGGGGACTCCTGCTGGAGCAGTCCGCTCCTGGAGGACTGTATCCCACGGAGAACAGACATGTTAGATCCGTTTTTGAAGGACTACGTCCCATGGGAGGGACCCCTTATGGGAGCAGGGGCAGCGGCAGGAGTTCATTGCAATCTTCGTTGCAATTGCCCCTATGGCCTGGTGCGAAGGGACAAGGGGTGGAGATCGTAATGGATATATACCTTCAAACTGTTGTAACCTATCATGTGAGTTGCATGATATAAGAAGTACTACAGCAGGAACCTCTTGCTGCTCGTCAGGTTAGGGGCAAAGGGAGGAGGAGCTCATTGCAACATTAAACCCTATAACCTGGCCCACAGGGACTGGGGTGGACATTGTAATGGCTATACCTTTAAATTTATTTGAGTTGAGTTGTATAGGAAGCACTGTAGCAGAAACTATCTGAACCAGGGGCAGATGAGCCTCACACAAGACAGTTCAAGTGCAGTAGTGATCTCACCTGAGCTGGCTTTGGTGGCCAATAACTCCCGACAACACAGCACCTTTCCTGCACTGAGTGATGACCACAACAGACAGGGCGCAAAGACATGGACTAAGTGAACACTGTGGACATTTTATGGGCATTTTATATTCTCATAGACTAAGCGAATGGTATCTGCATATATCTCAAAGGACAGGAAGGGGTGCATGTATGGGGTGTGGATAATGAGAATGCGTTGGATAGCGTAGGACCCGAGCATGATATGAACAGTATGAAATAAGGGGTGGAGTTTGTACTGGTTTTGGCTGCAATGGAGTAAATTTTCTTCAGAGCAGCTTATATGGGGCTGTGTTTTAGATCTGTGACTAAAATGATGTTGAGAACACTGGGATGTTTTAGGTATTGCTGAACAGTGCCTACATGGCGTCAAGGCCTTCCCTACTTCTCACGCTGCCCCACCAGCTGGGAGGGGACACAGCCAGGACAGCTGACCCCGACTGACCAAAGGGATGCTCCATAACACATGAAGGAGGACTGGGGGGACAGAGTTACGGTGTTTGTCTTCCCAAGTAACCATTAGGCATGACACAGCCCAGCTTTCCTGGAGACGGCTGAACACCTCCCTGGCGATGGGAAGCAGTGAATGAACTCGTTTTGCTTTGCTTGCATGCACAGCTTTTGCTCTACCTATTAAACTATCTTTATCTCAACCCACAAATTTACTCATTTTTATCCTTATGATTGTCTACTCCATCCCACTGCGTGGTGGTAAGCGAGGGGCTGGGTGGTGCTGAGCTGCCCACATGCAATAAACCACAATTATTTTTGTTATATTTGCTATCTCTGTAACACAAAACAAGACGAGAAATAAATGTGAAGGGGAAAACAAATAATCAGGATTAGCATCTAGACTGCTCTAGACGTGTTCCCTCCCCTCTACAACCTCCAGCTCCAGGCTCCCGATAAAATTTCCTTGTAGAAATGTGCCTTATGGTTCATGGAGTATGAAGGGGGATTCTAGGACATGGCTGTAAAGCATTTCCAATTCACTTAACCTTGTTCATTTCCATAGTAGAGCAAATCAAGTATTCTTACCTGGAAAAAGCTATTCAACTATACAGCAGTAGGACCAGAAAGAGGATACATGAAGAATAACAGGATTTCCACCCCCTACCCCAATCCGAATTTTAGAGTCAATCCCCAAAGAAATGGTATTACTGCCAAAAATCGAATACTTGCAGGGGAAAAAGATATGAAATTGGATCTATGCAGCGTTGGAAAAGATAGCTTACTCCTTCTGGATACTGGAATTTAAAAAAGTGCTTTAATATTTATGTAGAAGTAGTTGCTTTCAAAATTTATGTAGTTTAAATCATGTTTAACCTCCTTTTCCACAAACTGCAGGCACAGAAAACCTTTAGGTCTAAGACTTTCTAGTAACTCCACTGTCTATTTTGGCTCACGCAACAGCAGTTTTTGACTTACGAGGAAGGACATCTTTACTTCACATTTCTTTTACTTCCTTTACTTGTTCAGACAGAGGTATGTACGAGTAACAGGGAAGACGTATGTAAAATCTACAGTACCTTCTCCCTCAGCATAATAAACCAAACTACTGAAAAAATCAGTTATCACATACTTTTGAGATGAATGGCATGTGCAATTTTAAAAGCTTACTGGCATACCGGTTACTCCTGTTCATCAATAACACTAGGTTTTACTCATTCTGAAAATCTTGGCTGGCATTAAAAAAAATAAAATAGTTGGAACTTTCGCCAACAACCATGGGTCATACACATTTTTTCCTCTTCCAGAGACTGTTCAGTGATTTCAAAGATTACAAGTTATCTTAATTTTAAGTTACCTTAAATAAAGCCAATTCATTATTGTTGGAAATACAGCACACAGTTTAAAAGCAGACCTATGCTTGAATTAAAGGAACAGAAATCAGATATCTTAGAACACAAGAGAAGGAATAAGAAGTTACCACTGATGTAAAACTTTGATGCTACAAGAGGAAGTCCTTACAAGTGCCGAAATTAAAGATATCCTCTGTCTTTTAAAGCTCTGACCTCTACTAGACAGATAAACCGGAGAAGCCCTACATGAGAAAATACTCTAAACTTAAAACCTGTACTAGTTTCCTTATTGCCAAAATAAAGAAAACATTTTTACAACAAATCTGTTGATACACACACTTTCATTCAGTTAAATTATGACCCATAAAAAAAAAAAGTGTCATGACTATCTAATGTCAGTTCCTAATGGACAAATGTGAAGAAACAAGATCTTGCTGTGTGACAGACAACAGCACACCTTTGACAGCTACACTGGATCACAAAGCCATCTTTTCAGGCAAGTATCTCCTACAACTTAGTTGGGATATCACATACATATATATTTCCAGTTTATTTGCCTTTTTTTTTTTTTAAAGTTTATGTCTGCTAAGGGTTAGTGTTTTTTGTGTATGTGTTTTAAACAGAGTCTTGACAAGAAGCATAATACAACAGCTTTGCTTGATACCAGTTGATTGCTATTTTCCACAAAACTCTGACAGAGGTGGTTATAAAACTGGTCATCACACTGCCCTTCCTATATCACTACAAAATTCTCAAGCTTCATGTTTTCTGATTCCTGCATGATGTCTGTGATTTAAGAATGAGGACGAATCTTAATCTACTCTAATAAAAATAAAACTAAGGACAAGACTTAACTTGTCCTTAGGTTAACTAATTTCAACAAATTAGTTAAAAAGCATTTCTGGAATACATAAGTTTGGGCGGAACCTGGTTTAAGAATTCTGGTTTAATCCCTTCTGTGACTGTGTACCAGAAAGCAAAAAACTTTTTTACTCCAGAAGTATGCTTGCAAAAATCCATAGACACACTGCAAAGAGAAACTGGAACATGCTGGGACTCAATGTGGCTTTCTTAGCTGTCAAAGTATAACCACTGCTTACTGGAAATTAAAATAAATTGAGGTGTACCAGAAATCTCACTTCGGAAACAGCAAAAATTGGTTACTTTTCCTAACTTGAGTACACATGAATCCCACTGACCTCTGAACTCCCAAATTCTACTACAGAGATGGAAATAGAATATAATTCAAAAGCTGTAATGAAATCTCCCCCCATCTTCCCACACTCCACACAGCAGCAGTAAAAGTGCAGGTAAGTATTTAAATGCGAATTTTAATCAATTTAGAAAAACAAACAAACAAAACCAAACACCACCAAAAAACACAACTACGTTCTAATTATTTTATGTATTTTGCATTGCTTGCCTTTTTCTTCAGAACACAGTCTCTCCCCTGTCCTATTCCATCTGTCAGGTGATTATTTTGATTCTCTGAAAAGGCAGAAATTAAAAAGGCTCTTTTTCTTGGTGACTTGTCATGCCAAAACAATTTTTCATTAAGCATCATGTAACTGATTTATGCCAGTACACTGCTACGAATGGCGTTTGTTAAGTAAGAGCTTAAGGAGCAAGTGAGCCAGAAAGGACTTGGAAACACAGAATTTATCAGGAATCGATCCACTATTAGAGGAGGGGACGGGATGGTTCGACAGATGATGGCAACAAATTAAATATAGTTGGAAGCAAGCCTTTAAATCCCTTTCAAAGACCATTTTAACTATTGGCCAGACCTTGAACAAAAAACATACAACTTTTTCCATATCATTCTATTCAGAGGTCTCATTTTATGGAACAGAGTTAAGAATAGCCTAGACAATACACCTTACAGGCTATAATAAATTTTTTTATGATGCACGTTCATATGTCCATTCCACCTTTCCCTGGAATAGTTCACTCTTCTAATTGGACATATTTTATTGTCCTTTGTCAGTAATCAAATACACAATAAAAGTAGCAAGCCAGAAACCTGTACTTTTAGGATCTTTTATCAATCTTTCCAGTAGTTCATTTACCAACATTCTACTATTTAGTAGTAATAGCTTAATCCAAACAGATAAACCATAAACTCTTAGGGAAAAAGAGAAAGAGGAGTATCTTGAAAGAAGGTTGGCCTTTGCTGGAATAGGACACAAAGAGAAATCCCACAATGTCTCAAAAATAGTAGTAATTTTAAAAATACCCCTGAGTTCCAGATTTTCAGTCTTTTATTGTACCAAGTATCAAGTTATTTTGCTACTCCAACAAATTCCAGAAGTAGCAACAAAAAGCTTATTCAGACAGACAACAAAGTATGCTTGAATACCATACTTGAAGCATGCAGGGACAGACCCAAGAAACTCTCACCCTCAACTCTCTCTCCAAAACAGATTCAATGGAATCAAAAGAAACTGCATCAACCATCAATCATTTAAGAATAAAACTGCCCTATCTGCATGTAATTTAGAAAGGTCACAATGTAAGAAAGCTTTTACAGCAGATAGTGGTGTTGAGTGAGGTTTTTAGGAAAATGTTGAGATTACAAGGTCACAAGGCCAAATACTTCAAAAAAGCGGGTGTGAGCAGAAGAAAATTTGCTTGCAGACTTAATATAATTCCTTTTTACACGTATGCTTTAAAACACAGCCTTTCATCGAGCTCATTGAAAGATATGGAATTAAATCAAAACCACAGAAGAACTGCATAAATGCAAACAAGTGAATCTGGGTTTTATAGTGTAGAGCAGATTCAGACAGTGCAAACAGCACAGATGTTTCTGTCTGAAACCAGCCAAACTGCAAGCAGCTTCAAAACGTGGCCGCTGATGAGGAGAAGAGGTGGTTTCAGACCTTTTTTTCCCTGGCCGGGGAAGGGCTGCAGCACAGCTCCGCCTGGCCGCCTGCTCAGCCTCTTCCGCAGCTTCAGCCCCGTGAAATGGTGAGTCGCGCCTCTCGCACAGGCAGAGGTGAGGGTCTGCGACTCTGGTGGGGACTTTTTGGTGAAAAGAAAACGAAGTTACGGAGCAGGCAGGCAAACAACCAAAATGAGAAAGGTACGGTGGTAGGTAAGGGCAGACACAAACTCGGAGGAAGCCAGGGCATGCCATTCCGCATCTCACAGCTATGAATTCAGCTTAAAGGTTTTGGACACATGCCAACAAGAAATTGAGAGGCATTCACAAAACGTGGACATGACAAGCCACATGTGAGCTTTTCCAAAGATCTCCTGCAAAACGTTCAACAGTTTAAGTTTTCTGTTGAGCAGCACTGTTGCTTAGTTCAGGTCATTATTTTTTTCCCCTCAAGAAGGTAATCTGCCTAGAAAGCAGTAATCAAATACAGGTGGGTTTGGTTTTTTTTTCTATTTTTGCTTCAATTACAACTATGTTTAACAGAATCCGGAGGACAATGTCACAGTCTGGCAAGTGTCAGAAGGAAAGGTAGCATTTCTTTACCTGGCCATTTACTTGCACTATTTTACAGGTCTTATCTGTTTAAGTTTTAAATAGAATGAACCATGAGAGGAAAAGCATTTAGTCGATTTTTTTTCTTCATCAATTACAGGTTTCTTTCACTTTGTAGTCAGAAGGTCTTCAGTCCTAATTATTTTTAACCTCCTACATAAAAATCAGTTTACCCTGATATGCAAGACATTTTTAGACATGACAGAAATACCTGGCCTTACAGCCAGGACATGAATTACTAGCCAAATTGGAACACAGGGAACAAACACTTCTGGTCCTAAGTCACAGAGAAGAAGCAATGAGATACACCATGTTCCCGGACTGGCCAAGAGATGACAGGGACAAACTTCACCAAGATTAACACCAACTGAGTGCCTTTAAAAAAATAAAAATAGAAACACAATCCATGAAAGAGCCTCAGAGCTACTGCAGCCCATGGACTCATCACTCTGATACATAAAACCACACGAAGCATCACAAACATTTCTTATTCACAGATGAGATGCTTTTTTCGTGTGTGTGTACAAGTTTTTCAGCTAGCCAAAAAAGGAAACCAAAAGTCCTCTACTCAAACCAACCACTACACAGACAGAGATTAAAGCTGTCTGCACAAATATTGACAAGCCAAGTTTCAGAAAGGCTAAAAATTCATTTATGCCAGATTCTTCAAGGCAATCATCATACTGAATACTCTTAAAAATACAGCCAATAGACACTAAATCAGCAGAGATGCGATTTGTCCGCGTGAGCGTAAACCTAATCCCATGAACTCAGTTGGATTACTCATGAGAAGGCTCACTCATGTGCATATAGACTGGAAACCTGGTCATGATCCAGGCCACATAACCCTCACCAAATAGTAAGTACACAGGTATGTTTGCAGGAATGTTGGAATGCTTGTAGTATAACAGACATTATTTTTTCTGATGTATATTTTAATAATCAAGTTTCCCATAAAGAAAAACTATTTTGGCACTTCTTCAATGAAAACCTAGGAAAATTACTTTGCTATCAAAAATTTTTTTTCAAATTGTTATTCTTAATTTTAATTAAGAATACATTTTAGTGTTTCATTTCAATGCAGTGGCATGAAACAGCTACAAACTAGAGATAAGAGACTGTCCTTTCAGAATCAGATTTGTGAAGAAACTCATTTACACATTTGTATTTTGTTGAGTTCAACTACAGAACCTTCAGATTAGTCTAGTGAACTTTATGAACCTGTAATAAAAATAAAGTTTTAGACTAGTAAAGGGAAACACTTCCCTTTAATTAATGAACTTATTAGTTCTTCTTAAGAGCATACTACTGAACTTTTTTTGACAACAGAAAAACAGTTGATTGAAAGGTTTCTTACGTACTGCAGGGCTTATTAGAAGTTTTTCCAAACGCAAAACAGACTCACCTACCTCCATGTAACAATTTTTCAAAGAAGCATTTTAGCTCCTCCTAGCATGACATCATCTGTTTCTTTAGCAAGATGTCCCAAATCCCTCACTCCCAATTCTCTACTCCACAGGACAGATTTTTCTGACAGAGAGTGAAAGCTATGGTGCAGTGGGGGGTGCGGGTCAAGGAGAGAAGAAATAAGATATCCATATGCTATCTAGAAATAGCAGTAGAAAAGCTTTAAAAAATCCCCCAAAACTAAGGGATTTTTGAAAAAAATCAGGATTTTCAAAACCAGGATTTTTCAACAGAATATTTTTTAGGTGGTAGAATTTTTCACATGCCCGCTACTCTGTCAATTACAGGGTATTTTGTTATCCTAAATTTTGTTCTTCCTGGGCCAAGAACATGCATTTTTGCAGGGAAAAAAAAAAAAAAATCAGTATAGAATTTTCCAAAATGCTCAACTGAAAAATAATACAAAGAGTACTACACACTGAGTTAGTTACAGCTTCTGGTTTTTTCCTTTATCTACCTCTCAACTGCTATACAAAACATTATACAGATTTTTAGCATAAGTTACTTCTTGTTTCAGACAGACGTTTTTACTCAGAAGTAAATTATTCAAGCTGAATCTCAAAAACTGAATCCCAAAAGACTTCAGAACTGCAGTAGTTGAAAATAATCAGATGGAAAAAGAGATCTGAGAGCAAAGTAAAAAAAGAAACTAAATAGTAATTTTTTTTAGGTCAGCATTAAAAATTGTTCACACAAATATTTCATTGTCACATTTTAAGTCCTATGTAGCCATTGATAAAAAAGAAAGAAATCACATTTTTTTTTAAAGTGTTTTGGTGTGAAATATGACAAGAATTTTGTACAACAAAGTTTGCTTAGTTTGTGATAATGGAGAAGCAGGTCAGCTATCAGCAGACTTAAGCACACCATCAGAACGGTCAACCTATGTAAGTTGAGAACAGTTAAAGTTTTTAATGCTATTACTATCTCAAGTGAGGAAAGACTTGGTCTTCCAATGGATTACATTAATTGACAGTTTAATATAAGGCAAGTTATTTCACTGACTAATAAAATAAATTGGTGTAAAACAAAAATAAGGTAGCGATTACAACAAAGTGTTTTAAAAAAATCTGATCGCAACAGCTAGCCCACAGAAACTGGATAGCCTAAACAACCATCATGGAAAGGGGAAGAAGACTTCAGTATCACAGATTAATTCCGCTTCTGATACTCTAATGCCCGTATGGAGAAACACAGCTTGGCAGGTAACATACAACATATACCAAACTCACCTTGGGAGCACAGTGGTTACCCGTCCTTACCCTTTCAAAGTAAATTTGTAATTCCCACAGTTACAAGTATACCATAAATCTGTCATTTTTACCTGAACTGCCTTCTGGCAACATAGGCTTGAAATCAAAGTACTAAAAAACATGGCATAATGAGGTGAATATCAAACTCCAAGTCAAAGATGGAGGCCTGGTGACCAAATAACAGACAAAGGCAGTAATTCTGTATTAAACAATGTAATCAGCATGGCTTTTTTCAACTGGAACCAAGACAGTTCAGCTGTAAGAAATGAGGGCGTAACTCATAGAGCCGAACTTCCACACCAGCCAAAAGAGAGATTTGTCTTTTTCCCAGGTTCAAACTGCATACTATGTTTATCTTCCCTCTTTTTACTCAAGGCGTACTTTCTGACTCTTCCGCAAATTAGGACTGTAGGTCTAATGAGGTGCAGCTCTTCTCCAAATACAGCTATGTGTTGTCAAAGATGACAGCCACGGTGACTCCAATGCTTTTACTTTGTATTTATGTCTTCCTTTACCCTCCAGAGGTGGGCTTCTATCTTTCAATTCAGACTTCAGCAGGGGGAGGGATGCTATCAATACTTTTGTTATTCCGAGCACTTTTGGTATGGTTTTGGTAGCATCTGTAAAGTTGTTGTATTTTATACATTGCATCATAAACAGAATGATCTTTCCTAGTTTTTAATCAAACCCATAAAGGCTTACTGTCACAAAAATCCAGATTACAAACCTGGCTTTTAGACTGCCTTCCAAATCATCTTCTCAGCAAACCTTTTTGTGACATTAGGGACATCTGTCTTTGTATAAAGACATAATATGGTATGGCGATCCATAAAAGTGCCAAGTGCATGCTGCGTCTGTTTTAAGAGGGTTGCGTCCACAGCACTGTGAGGATTCAGATTTGCATTCTCCTGTCTCCTGTCTAGAGGATTCACTGATGCCACAGCAAACTTAAATTTGGATGTTTTAAGATAAGAAAGTTGGAGTGGAAATTGCTGTGTGATGACAAAATGCAAACAAGTGCCAGAGACAGTACAGGGAAAGTTGGAAGCCAGAGCACAGGAAACTTCACCACTGAAACTCCACGGTCTAAACTGCATTTTGTATCCAGTGATTAGGGCACTACAAACTGTTTGCAAACTAAAAATAGGAGTATTGATTTTAAATACACTCATTCTTCTGAAAATTAGGCTTAAGAACTCAATGTCAGTTTTCTCTACTCGAAGCAGCATTACTGTAACAGCTACACATGCCAGCCCAGTAAGCACTCTCAGTTTTGTTTGGTAACACATTTTTGCAATCGTCTTTTTATGGCTATTGAATGGTTTATTTAAAGTCACGTTGTTTGTAAGGTATACAGAATTATCAGAGAGCAATGCCTCTCCACAGTGAATAACGGTCATTTCTATCTAGAGCCTTCAAGGAAGAAACTGTGTTGTATCATCAGCAAAGACCCCACCCCTACCACTTGATACAGGAATTAACCACAGCACTTTATTAGGTCTTTATAAAACATGTTAATGCTGTTTTTTCAGGTAATACTTGAAAGCAGAGGCAACTCAAATACTCCATAACTGGTTGACATCTCATCAGAAAATTTGACAGTAGACTTTTTTTGTGCACTTGCAAAACAGAGAAGTTTACAACATGTTTATTTATGACATTTATATGAAGAAATAAAACTACTCATTAGCAAGATAATACTGAAGGGAATGGGAAAAAATGGCCATTACCTTGCAAAGGACTTGGTAACTTCCTCCTCTGTTATGTCTCTTCCTTCCCATATTCAGTCTTAAGTCATTGCCATGACCCTCTCTGAGTACTGGGAAGTGGGATTGCCAACGGCATCTCCTTTAAGAAGTCATGTGCAGGCACCAGAGAGGCACACATTAGTGGGTGGCAGACAGAATCCTGTAATCATTTAGGTTCAAAACGACCTTTAAGATCATCAGGTCCAACCATCAACTTAACACTGCCAAAACCACCACTACACCATGGCCTAAGTGCCACATCTGCACCTCTTTTAAATACCTCTAGGTGTGGCTACTCAACCAGTTCCCAGGGCAGCCTGTTCCAATGCTTGACAACCTTTTCTGTGAAGAAATCTTTCTTAATATCCAATCTAAACCTCCCCTGGCGTAACTTGAAGTCACTTCTTCTATCACTTGTTACCCGCGAGAAGAGACCTACCCCCACCTCTCTACAACCTCCTTTCAGGCAGCTGCAGAGAGCAATAAGGTCTCCCCTCAGCTTCTTTTTCTCCAGACTGAACAGCCCCAGTTCCCTCAGCCCCTCCTCCTAAGACTTGTGCTCTAGACCCTTCAAGAACTTTGTTGCTGTTCATTGGACACACTCCAGCACCTCAATGTCCTTCTTGTAGTGAGGGGCCCAAAACTGCACAAAGTATTCAAGATGGAGCCTCACCAGTGCTGAGTACAGGGGGACGATCACTGCCCTAGTTCTGCTGGCCACACTATTCCTGACACAAGCCACGATGCTGTTGGTGTTCTTGGCCACCTGGGCACACAGCTGGCTCATGTTCAGCCAACTGTCAGCCAACACCCCCAGGTCCTTTTCCACCAGGCAGTTTCCAGCCACTCCTCCCCAAGCCTGTAGCGCTGCATGGGCATGTTGTGACCAAAGTGCAGGACCCAGCACTTGGCCTTGTTGAACCTCACCCCATTGGCCTCAGCCCATTGACCCAGCCTGTCCAGATCTCTCCGTAGAGCAGGTCAACACTTCCGCCCAACTTGGTGTTTTCTTCAAACTTGCTGAGGGTTCACTTGATCCCCTCGTCCAGATTGCTGATAAAGATATTAACAACAACCGGCCCCAGTACTGAGCCCTGGGGAACACCACTTGTGACTGGCCACCAACTGCATTTAATTCCATTCACCACCACTCTTTGGAACCGGCCTTCCAGCCAGTTTTTGACACAGCGAAGAGTACACCCATCCAAGCTGTAATCAGCCAGTTTCTTCAGGAGAATGCTGTGGGAAATGGTGCCAAAGGCTTTACCAAAGCCTAGATATACAACATCCACAGCTCTTCCCTCATCCACTAGGCAGGTTACTTTGTCACAGGAGGAGATCAGGCTAGTCAAGCAGGACTTGCCTTGCATGAACCCATGTTGACTGGGCCTGGGCACCTGGTTGTCCTGTATGTGCCATGTAACGGCACTCAGGATGATCTGCTCCATAATGTTCCCTGGCACCACGGTCAGACTGACAGGCCTGTAGTTCCCTGGACCCTCCTTTCAGCCGTTCTTGTAGATGGGCATCACATTCACTAACCTCAAGCCAACTGGGACCTCCCCAGTTAGCCAGGACTGCTGATAAATGATGGAAAGTGGCTTGGTGAGCACTTCCACCAGCTCCCTCAGTGCTCTTCGGTGGGGGTACCCCCTGTTCTGCAGGGGGCTGGGTACCCTGAGAACAACTGGTCTTACTGTTACAAACCAAGGCAAAGAAGGCATTAACTACCTTAGCCTTTGTCACTATGTTTACCGGCATCCAATAAAGGATGGAGATTCTGCTTAGCCCTCCTTTAGTTGTCAATACATTTATAGAAACATTTTTTATTGCCTTTTATGGCAATAGCCAGATTAAGGTCTAGCTGGGCTTTGGCCCTTCTAATTTTCTGCTTGCACAGCCTCATGACATCCTTGTAGTCCTCCTGAGCTGCCTGCCCCTTCTTCCAAAGGTCATAAACTCTGTTTTTGCCTCAAGTTCCAGCCAAAGCCCCCTGTTCAGACAGGCTGGTCTTTTTCCTCTCTTATTTTTTTTCCCCACTCTCTCTCCTTTTCATCTTTTGGCACATGGGGATGGCCTGCTCCTGTGCCTTTCAGATTTCCTTCTTGAAGAATGTCCATCCTCCCTGGATTTCTTTGCCCTTTCAGGACTGCCTCCCAAAGGACTCTGTCAACCAGGCTCCTAAAGAGGCCACAGTCTGCCCTCCAGAATTCCAAGGTAGCAGTTCTGCTGAACCCCCTCCTTACTTTTCTGGTAACTGAAAACTATCATTTCATGATTGTTTTGCCCAAGACAACCATCACATTACCTGCAAGCCCTTGGAAACTTGTTACATATTGTATCTTACGGTTACATGGAGCAATTTGTTGGCATTTTTCAGTTTTCCAGCACGTAGCAACCCAATGTTCCTATCCTGTCAGCTAATGAATAATCTAAGCTCCTCTTCTTGATGGTACTGTCCTTAAAACTTCATTGTGTTCTGCAACCACCACATGTCACTAATAAAGAAGGACTAAGGAAGTTTTTTAGTAAGGTTTATAGAGTTTCATGTAGATGGATTCTGTTATTATTGTGAAGGTAAGAGCCNCCTCCTTTCAGGCAGCTGCAGAGAGCAATAAGGTCTCCCCTCAGCTTCTTTTTCTCCAGACTGAACAGCCCCAGTTCCCTCAGCCCCTCCTCCTAAGACTTGTGCTCTAGACCCTTCAAGAACTTTGTTGCTGTTCATTGGACACACTCCAGCACCTCAATGTCCTTCTTGTAGTGAGGGGCCCAAAACTGCACAAAGTATTCAAGATGGAGCCTCACCAGTGCTGAGTACAGGGGGACGATCACTGCCCTAGTTCTGCTGGCCACACTATTCCTGACACAAGCCACGATGCTGTTGGTGTTCTTGGCCACCTGGGCACACAGCTGGCTCATGTTCAGCCAACTGTCAGCCAACACCCCCAGGTCCTTTTCCACCAGGCAGTTTCCAGCCACTCCTCCCCAAGCCTGTAGCGCTGCATGGGCGTGTTGTGACCAAAGTGCAGGACCCAGCACTTGGCCTTGTTGAACCTCATCCCATTGGCCTCAGCCCATTGATCCAGCCTGTCCAGATCTCTCCGTAGAGCAGGTCAACACTTCCGCCCAACTTGGTGTTTTCTTCAAACTTGCTGAGGGTTCACTTGATCCCCTCGTCCAGATTGCTGATAAAGATATTAACAACAACCGGCCCCAGTACTGAGCCCTGGGGAACACCACTTGTGACTGGCCACCAACTGCATTTAATTCCATTCACCACCACTCTTTGGAACCGGCCTTCCAGCCAGTTTTTGACACAGCGAAGAGTACACCCATCCAAGCTGTAATCAGCCAGTTTCTTCAGGAGAATGCTGTGGGAAATGGTGCCAAAGGCTTTACCAAAGCCTAGATATACAACATCCACAGCTCTTCCCTCATCCACTAGGCAGGTTACTTTGTCACAGGAGGAGATCAGGCTAGTCAAGCAGGACTTGCCTTGCATGAACCCATGTTGACTGGGCCTGGGCACCTGGTTGTCCTGTATGTGCCATGTAACGGCACTCAGGATGATCTGCTCCATAATGTTCCCTGGCACCACGGTCAGACTGACAGGCCTGTAGTTCCCTGGACCCTCCTTTCAGCCGTTCTTGTAGATGGGCATCACATTCACTAACCTCAAGCCAACTGGGACCTCCCCAGTTAGCCAGGACTGCTGATAAATGATGGAAAGTGGCTTGGTGAGCACTTCCACCAGCTCCCTCAGTGCTCTTCGGTGGGGGTACCCCCTGTTCTGCAGGGGGCTGGGTACCCTGAGAACAACTGGTCTTACTGTTACAAACCAAGGCAAAGAAGGCATTAACTACCTTAGCCTTTGTCACTATGTTTACCGGCATCCAATAAAGGATGGAGATTCTGCTTAGCCCTCCTTTAGTTGTCAATACATTTATAGAAACATTTTTTATTGCCTTTTATGGCAATAGCCAGATTAAGGTCTAGCTGGGCTTTGGCCCTTCTAATTTTCTGCTTGCACAGCCTCATGACATCCTTGTAGTCCTCCTGAGCTGCCTGCCCCTTCTTCCAAAGGTCATAAACTCTGTTTTTGCCTCAAGTTCCAGCCAAAGCCCCCTGTTCAGACAGGCTGGTCTTTTTCCTCTCTTATTTTTTTTCCCCACTCTCTCTCCTTTTCATCTTTTGGCACATGGGGATGGCCTGCTCCTGTGCCTTTCAGATTTCCTTCTTGAAGAATGTCCATCCTCCCTGGATTTCTTTGCCCTTTCAGGACTGCCTCCCAAAGGACTCTGTCAACCAGGCTCCTAAAGAGGCCACAGTCTGCCCTCCAGAAGTCCAAGTTAGCAGTTCTGCTGAACCCCCTCCTTACTTTTCTGGTAACTGAAAACTATCATTTCATGATTGTTTTGCCCAAGACAACCATCACATTACCTGCAAGCCCTTGGAAACTTGTTACATATTGTATCTTACGGTTACATGGAGCAATTTGTTGGCATTTTTCAGTTTTCCAGCACGTAGCAACCCAATGTTCCTATCCTGTCAGCTAATGAATAATCTAAGCTCCTCTTCTTGATGGTACTGTCCTTAAAACTTCATTGTGTTCTGCAACCACCACATGTCACTAATAAAGAAGGACTAAGGAAGTTTTTTAGTAAGGTTTATAGAGTTTCATGTAGATGGATTCTGTTATTATTGTGAAGGTAAGAGCCACCTTAAAAAATATGAAGTCAAATCTGCCAGTTTAAAAATATTAAATACAAGCAAACAAACAAAAACCACCAAACCAACAAAAAAACCAAATCAAAACAAACTCCCTCAAAGCCCAGAACAGACACGTTTTGGTATTCTAACCTGCAAACAAACAAGCTGAACTGCAAAATCATTAAAATTTTATCTATATGACATTTAAGAAAATAAATAGTAAGTAAGCATCAGCTGAGTCAATGCTTTACAAAGAGTAACCTACTGCATGCTACTATTTCTTTCAGATGGGGGTACATTATGCAGACAAGTTGCAGTGCCAAATCCTTCTTCCTCCCCAATGCAACAGAAGCAACTGCTTTAACAAAAACAGTGATGTTACTCTTCTGTTGAAGACAGCTACAGGAATGAAAAGAGCTCCTGCTGGAAAATTAATTGCCTTAAAGTTTGCACACCTTATTTACTCCTTGAGGAAGTCTGCAGAAACAGCAAGCGAAATTAATACTCACTCATGGAGAAACACAATCATCCTTACTATTCAATTCCATAGTGCCACACCACAAGCTGACCCATCGTAGCATACCTAGAGGTTTAACTCCCAGTTTGGGACTGTATACACTGCTTGCTTCCTCCATGTTAGCTACCCAAAGAAACAGGAGCGATAAAGTGGTCTGGGTTGCTTTTTGGGTTTTTTTGTAGTTGCACAGCAGCGTGCATGCAAGCACCGTGAGACAAACTGCAGCAGGCAGCTAGGAGCCTGAGCTGCGCAGCTGCACTGTATTTGCATGGGATTTCAATCATCAGTAAAGGCTTTATTTATTAGTGCTGTAACTGTACCAAATACATCCTTTAGAGAAGGAAACAAAACACCAAAAAAAAAACCCCAAAAAACACAGCTGTGTTAATAGAAGCTATATTTAGCACTGCACGGATAAAAGTCAGCCCTGCTCTCTTTCACTGCAATACTGGCAGTACCAAACAGGAAGCCGGACAGCTTTCCAGGGGGCTTCGGCACCTACCGCTGACATGATGCAGACAACGGATTTATTCTGAAGCATATTTGCACCGTGTGCTTTCCTGCCATCCAGTTTCAGAAAGTTAAGCAAAAAGGTATTGACTACAACTGCCCTTCCCAGATACTGCTCTGAGAACAGATGCAGTGTGTTTCTGGAGCTTGCTTTCCCGATAAGCGTTTGTTGATTTTAAAGACAGGAAAACAAAGTAGTCATAAAAATCCATTATCGAACACAGTGAGAAGCCAGGTATTCAGCAGCAGCCCTAACGCCAGTTTTGGCAGTCATAATGTTGTACAAACTAAGAATCAGAAAATAAATAATAATGCCCATAACATAAATGGACAAATTCAAATCTGACAACTTGCTTTTGAAAAAAGTAGATTTATAAAGCAAGTCTGCCATTATTTACAAAAGTTTATCTAGTCACAGAAACGACGCAAGGATTCCTTTTTTAAAGTTTATTCAAAGGAAGTCGTTTTCTTGCTCAAAACAATCTTAGCAAAACAAACATTTTTAAAATTTCATTTCACTGATAGCTATAACTATTCCCATTAAAAGCCAGAAATCACAGATTTATTTTTTTTCATACCCTGCTGTGCTTCACCCATAACAAATTAAATGCTTGCTTGTGTATGGTGCCTCCGAGATAATAGAAACATCTTTATCCTTATGACAGCCTGCTGAATTCACTGAAGTTTTCTGTTTGTTGTTTGCTTGTCTTTAAGTACCAGTTTGTTCAAACTTGGGCAAGTTCCTTCCCAATTCTGCACAGAGCTGTTGGCCTACTCGGGCAGGACAGGAGAGAAACTCCGGCAGGGAAGTAAAATTAAGCAGCTTTGTGCTGACTGAAATGAGAAAACATAGATTGCGTCCAAATAACGCAGTCTATCAGCAGACTCAGTTACCCCAAATTAGAACAATGCAAGCAGCAATTTTAACGTTAAGAAGTCACCTGATCTTTACAGTACAGAGTGGAGGATTTTCCCAGTTAAACATGTCACTATTGAGCCCTTTTTGAAAACTGTACTACACTGTAAGAAAAAAACCCACAGTAGTAATAGTAAAAACTGTTTTAATTTCCACAGCTTGTGATGGTCATGAACATGCTTTCACTTGAGAAAACCAAGGTGCCTGAGCCAACAGGTCTGGCTTTCCAGCCCAGATAGCAGACTACTCTTACGTATAAGCTAAAATCCATAAAATCAACTGGATTTCAAGTGGGCAAACTGCAGCCCACTGTTTAAACCTTTGCCTGCAGCAACTATTTTGTGTCTGCTTCGATCAGTAAGGCAATGGTTACTTTTGAAGTTTAAAACATTGTATTTCAGAGTTAATTCAGTATTTGCTTGAAATAAAAAGCATGAATACTTCACTGTTGTCTTTGATGTTTTGTTTCAGGCTGCCAGCTCTAATAGACACAACTGAATTGTTTCTACCTAACACCCATTTTTAAGGAAGTCTAGGAAAGCACAGAAGGGACAGAAAGGTTTTATATTACATAATAAAACAAAGCTTGAGATTTGACTACATGACAGGTTAAGAAAAAAAACTAACATTTGAAGACAACTAAGACAGTTCCCTACTGGGGAAAAAAGGCACCCCAAAACCACCAAGTAAATGTTTATACAGATTTTTTTCATCAGTCTAAACTTGGTCGTAAATTATCTCAAAAAAACACAGGAAAGTTCTCTTCTGTAGATAAATTCCGAATTTTACAATATATTATCTGCAAATCAAAAATTTTTTTTCAAGAAAACCTACAAAAAGTAGTCCATTGTATTGCCTAAAATTGGAAACACTCTCATTGCTATTTTACTGTATTACAAACTCTCCGTATATCAGACGCAACAATGGGCATGAAATGTTCAAAAAAAGTTAGTGATCAATGACATCACTAATAATTATCACTTTAGTAAATACTACAACCCTAAAATTTCTGTCTTACCGAACTGTGTACATTTTTTTCCCCACAGTTATCTTCAGCGTCTTCAGGCAGGAGATAGGTATTTTCTTAAGCAGAGAAGTTAAAATTACATCATGACAATCACAAAAAGTTCTCCTGAGAACACTGTTTCAATCAGGCCAAAGGCACACAGTGGTCACGTTCAACACCAAGTAACACTGACTGCTGCTCAAATGCACTTCAGCTATGAGCTCCATACGAGTTTTAATTACAATAGCAAACCCATCCATTATAGCTCGCATGGCTCCATAATTTTGTAATATTAAAAGATAAACTCTTTTTAACTGAAGGAGGTTACCCATGAGTATCCATTGTGCACTGTTTGCAGAGGAAAAGGTTAAAATATTGAAATCTAGATAAAGCTTAACAGCCTCCTGAAAAAAACAGTCTTCTGTTAAAGTATATGTTGAAAATATCTACTGAAATAAACTCTCATTCACTTATAAAATAAAAATGCAAGTTTTAGGCTTATAGTTTGCACTCAAGTACAGAAGATAATACTATGTTTGGGCACTTGTTTTCATTTTTGTGGGGTTCTTCTCTAAAATCCAGCATAAAGCTTTGAAGGTTACATTAATACTGAAGAATTTCATACTCTGTTGTCCCACATAAACGTGACAAAAAAGTAAAAGACGTAACACACCCCTGTTAAATTCAACGCAACCTAAAAGAATTGTGCAACATTCAATGCCCCTTAAAAAGTAAAGCACACGTATCACAAAGCACTGAAACAGCAAATAAAGCTAAAAAAAACCCAAAACAACCAAACAACAACCCACCCAAAAAACTAAAGAGTACTGAGAATGAAGAGTATGAAACACTTACAAAACCTAATTCTTTTCGTGCTTTTATATGTATGTGGATATCACAATAGGTATATCTAAGAGTCTAAACATGGTGTTACTAAATTTTACTACTAGTGCTTCCATGATATAAGGAAGTAGCTAATTTACTACACAGACTGGGAACTGAAACAAAAGTTCATGCAAGGCATCTTGGCACCAAGCCAAGAGCTAAAATCAAGTCCACACATACCAGACCACTGTTCACAGCAAATCATCACACCAGTTCTTGTAAAGTCATGCTGCCCTCAATAAAACTCACAAGAGCTAGTATATGCCACAATTAAATGGGACACTTCTCAAAGCTTATACTGGAGTCAAGTGACATTTTCCTCTTATAATATCATATTTTAATTACAGACAAACAGAAATACTGCATTTCCCATTCATAATTTTTACATGGTAACTTCTATTACTGGTGAGCTACTGTAACCACCACGTAAAGTAAAATGCACGCTGCATACTTAATTCCTTGAAAGAGTATAGATTTACAAAGCCTCATTAGATCTCATGACCAGAATTGCTTTATGATTTCATTTTTTTTTAGGCTGATGAATTGAAAAAGTAAAGACAGTTTTGTATCAAATCATGCTTGAGTTTTTCCCAAACAAAAGAAATTGCCAAGTATCACTTTTTTGGGATGAAAGCAGCAGGTTCAGACTGTCCCAAGTGCAGTGATCTTGCATCTCTCATCTCCCAGGATACATAATTTTCTATTTGACACAAACATACGCGAAACCAGACAGTCTTCTTTCTGAGATTTCCCGAAACCACAAGTTAAAGACTGTCTTTCTCCCTGTGTGTCTGTTATAGAACTGATGACACGCTTAGTTGTTTGGGTTCCCATGTTTTCCTTCGGGAAAGCTTTGAGGATGGCAGATGATCTTCAGACGGAAGAGGGAACTGAATCAGCCTTCCACCTCCTCTGAGAGCCCAGTGCTCCTGAAGAAACTGGTCATTTTAGAAGAGAGAACAGCTACTGCTATTAGAAGTTTTGCAAATCTGCACTGATACACCTACATACTCAGACAAATTGATGAATTGTTTCAGGGTTATTTAGTAAATTCAGCTGCCGGGGCAGGGGGAAGAGAGGGGACATAAAAAAGCATCCCACCCCGCTCTGGTCATTCACTAAACAGTTATGACATCCAAAATATCTAAAGCAGCAATTACTCTGAGGCGGCCGTGAGGCCAATCTCAGAGCTGTCAGCCAGGGAACCCCTGAGGCATCCCTGTTTCCAGATAGGGTCCTTCCAAGTAGGAAAGGGAGTGATGACACACTACTAAATGAACTGCTTCACAACTCTTCAGATTTAGATGAGGATACTCTAGGGGAACCTCAAGGAAACTTGGTACAATCACCTTCCTTCTGATTTGAATATAAAGCCTACTTTTAACACCAAGTTACTGCAACGCTGAAGTTCTACGCTACTTTTCTAGAGAACTTGCTCATTTCCTGACCTTCAAGTCCGTGTGTCACTTCCCCAAGGGGATTTTTGAAAGAAAGCATTACAGAATAAACTACAACCCTCTTTTCCTGGATGTCTTTACTGCTAAAGAAAACACCCTCAAAGCCTCCAAGTTATGTTAATTTTTTAATTAAAGAAAAAACCAAAAAACTGAAAGTATTACAGTGATTATAACAGTAGTGTTTTCGTTGCAGCAATCCAATCCTCTTTCGCTAGCTCATCAGCGCTACTTCTCTGCGGCTGAAGCATTTAAGGAGCAAAAGTGACTGATCCACTCTGCTCCTCATGCACTAAAGCTTCTTTCAGGTGCACCGTAAGGACAAACCGTCGATAAGAGACTCCTTACATACCATCAAGTAAAAAGATTCATCAGCCTAATATTACCACTAAATTCTGAAAGAAAAGGGGAAAAAAAAAAAAAAGCACTACTGGACTTGCTCAATAAGTAGTGGAAGTCAGACACAGAAATCTTGCAGAGAGGTCCAAGACTGTTTCACGCCTGTAGAGACCCAGATGGTCTAGTTTAGTTCTGGACTTAAAGCTCTCTTCTGACTCCCACTCTTTTCCATTGTAAATCACTTACAGATTTACATTCAGAAAACTGAAAATCAAAGTGATTCCCAGTATAAACTGTGCAGCTTTCACTAAAGTCAACATAATTTATTTTTAGCCACGACTGTAGCAGCACCTCCAGCTGAAAGCATTTTACCTTGATACTAATTCTAGTGCATTGAAAATAATTAAAAAAAAAAAGAAAATAAAAAAACCTCACCTACAACCTCTCTGAGGTAATACACAATGGAACTGCAGGAACTGCGGTACTTAATTGAATCATAAATTAATGCCTCTGATAGATGCACAGAACTGCTTATATTTTGAGGTTAAATAGTCAAAAGATTGAAAGCAAGACGGCAAAATAATGGCATGGCTTCATAATTTTGACTGATACTCAAGAAAACACCCCAAAACCAACAATACTGCAACTCAGGGGGGATGGAAGAGGGGGCTCAAGAACCAAAACACAGACAAAAACTACAAAAGCCCAAAATAATATCCTCAAAAAAAATCAGTGAAGTCCTACTTCCCTCTCACACAGAACAAGCTAAATACTGTCAAGGGATTCTTTTCTTTTTAAAAAATTCTCCAGAATTATGTGTTGTATATAAACATGGCAGACACAAAAGAGCTAGTTCAGGATAACACAAGCTCTACAGAATGCTAAAATGTTTTTCTAAGTACACTATTATTTTTATTTTATATGTGCCTTTATATTTTTTTTCCTCCTAAAGAACGATCACCTAAGCCACCTGTCATTGCAAAATAATCATATTTACAGAATATTACAATAATCCCAAGACCAGAAAGCAGTATTTTTAGAACGGGAGAATATCATTTTGAAAATCAATGTCCTTGTGAAATGAAAACAGGTTACCAGTCAATGTGGACTGGAAGTATTTATAAAAACCTCAGAACTTTAGGAATCCATTCAGGAGAACAGCTCTAATTAACAGCTCTGTCTGTTTTATTATTATTTTGTTACACACTTTTAGACAAACATGTACATATGGTTCCAGACAAAAGAAAGGCAGTTAAAAGAAAGGCAGTTAAAAGAATTTTATGCAGATTGTTCTTCATTTTTATACAGCTACAGAGAGGAAATTTTACATGTCAAGGGCACAGTGGAAAGAAGAGTTTTGAAATCATGCAAAAAAAAAAAACAAAAAGAAAGATACGCAACCTTTGCACATGGGGTTTTGTACATTTGTAGCCTTCCTGATTAAATGATCCAATCTTACAGAATTATGTGAGTGCTTATTTCTCAGTAATTTCATTTATTTTGACAGGACTAAAAATATTACATACATCCTGTCAGCAAATCTTAGCAAGATTAGGGCACAATTTTTCTCCTATTGACTAAAATGCAAGCCTCATGGCCTTCCCCTCCCCACTCCACACACAGATGTACAAATAATGTCATAAGAGACAGGAGGCAATTGAGTAAACATCACTGATTGATTCTGAAAGACTACGCATTTCCTCCGTTATAATTAACTTACGTGGAAAAAAGGCAGAAGCTCCGTGCTTTAAAGATGTAACTATGCAAAATAGCTTAAAACTTTGTGTTGGGAGAAAATCTGGCCAGATGAAGCATGCCAAGAAAGGCAAGCGGGCCACAGCTCCACGCCCCGTGTCCAACCATGGTGAGGTTAAGCGTGCATTCCCACCGCAATGCACACAAAGCAGACATACATACCACACATATAATTATCCACACGGCCAGCCACACAGATCAGACAGGCACAAAGAGCACCAACAGTCTCATCCTGCTTCCTTCTGGCTGAGCAGGATGGAGGTCCACTGACGGAAAGATTCACTGCATGCAACGTGGGGTCCCTCCAGCTGCTGGCCTCACACTCCTGGTCTGCCCAGTAGCTGGTCCCTGGATCCCACTCTCCCCAGTTGCTGGCACCTGGACACACGAGCCCCCAAGGCCACGGGCGCACGCCCGCTGTGAGCACAGTCTCACTCACGCACACGTGGACACAGAGACTGACCTGGTCCCCCAGCAGCCAACCCCCTACGGTCTCACCCCTAGAGACCTCTGGACCTGCAGTCGGCCTGGGACCCTCCTGGTCCCCTCACTAGCCAGCTCATCCCATGGACTTGTCCTTGGAGATGCGCACATCTGGCTCCCAGGCCGCTTCACCTCCTCACTGGCTAGTCTGCCTGTACTTTTGTTAGCTGTCATACCCTGCTCACACACCCACACTTGCTCCAGTTGCTGGTGCCAGGGGACACGCAGGTCCCGATGACCCGAGCTCCCACTCCAGTTACTGGCACTTCAATCCACTCACTCTGGTCTCTCCAGCCCCTGCACCACTGACATGCGGTCCCTCCAACCCCTCCAGCTGTTGGTGTCCCCCCAACAGCTGCACTCAGACCCCACATGTGTACACAGGAGAGAGGCCTCGCACACCAGGGAAAGAGTTATAAGGGAATTTGACAAGTAGACGGGACAGACTGTGCTGAGCAGGCGCAGGGCACAGCCAGCCATGCGCACTGACCAGCACGCCATTTGCACACAACTGGCCCTTTTTTAACCCCTCACTGCTCTATTTTCCCACTCTTGTTCATGCTCAAATCGCCTTGCTCCACCCCTCTCCCTGCCTTTGGTCCCTCCCCTACACATCCCCTAAGCAGCCTTATGCAAACCCAAAGTGCTTGCATCCCATAATGTGTCCCATACCCCTGGCGAGGAACTCCCCTCAGCCTGAAAGGTGCTCCCATGCTGATTGATCTTGATCGGTTTCACGGCTGGACACTGGAGCTGAGACTCTGCTGAGGCAGCTCCGGGAGGGTCCCCAGACAAGGTGTATCCCTCCTTCGAGTCCCTAATTTGGGATATCCCCCCACTTGCCCACCTTTGTGCTCTTCTGGGTTTGCAGACACCAGGCCTTCGACGTACTGACGGCTCCTGTGATGGGCCTGGGCACAGCCAGGGCAGGACGCCATTCAGGTTCCCCCACCTATCACTGTCTCCCTGCTCCCTCCTGGGCGTGCAGACCAGCTTTTATCACGTAACCTAACGCTCCAGATTTTAATCAAACAGACAGAAAATAAGTAATAACAATCTTGCTGCAGTAGTCTTCCACCCCACCCCTTGCCTGAAAGATTTTGGCGGGGCGGGGGTGTGTGTGGTGTCATCATTTAGAAACGGCATACTCCTAATGTCAGATCTTGACTTTAATTCCCCTGTTCAAACAAGGTCAAAAATTTCTCTAAGATTGCCACCTGAATAGTAACTTTCCTAAATTTTAGGGAAGGCATTGATTTAATTGATTTAAGTGGACAGTTTCTCAATTAACTAAAATCTCCTGTGCCAACCGTCTCTTCTATTTCACGGTTGCATTTGGACAGAGAGATTTAAAAAACTATAAAACCCCACCCCAACTTTAGGGTCTGGTTTCACTTTAGGGCTAAGCTAATAAAGTGGGTTGTGCCCAGAGCTCGTGCTCCATGGGGCAGTTGATCTCGTCTTCTCTGCTGTGACAGACTTTATGAGTCCATAGCTTCTAAAGTGTAGTAGGTTCACCTCGCTAATTTGGTGGAAAAGCTGCTTGTTTTGTTAGAGATCAGGTTTCTGCCGCATCAGCCAGCTTGATGAACTCACCCTATGACTGGTGCTGGGAGGGAAGAGCACCAGGAGAACAAGGCCAAGAAAAGCAAGAGCAAGACTACTCTTTTCAGCAGTAGCCAGATATTAAATTGACTTAACATCATCAAAATTTATTAGCATTAGCTTACATAATCTTGTTCTCTTGTTATATAATAGAAACAGGAAGGGCTTGCAATTTACCCTCTTCAAGCCTTTATTCTCAATAACTTCTCCCTCAGTCCATTTTTAAGGTAATTACCTCCATCTCTTTATTCTCAATATCCTTTTGAAACTCCCCCTAATTCTGTAATGTCCTTCTGTATGGCCAATATTACAGGTTTGAAAAAAAGCATGTTTCCTTTTTTAAAGTAGTCTTTATCCTTTCCCTCAGTCCTCCTATAATCCTGCTTGTTTTTTCTGTTCAGAATGGAGAAAACATACCAATGATTAATGACACCACTGTAATAGAAGATCTCAAGCACCTCTACAACTATTACAATACAAATAGAGTACACCCAAACATGCCCCCTATAAATGACCTAACAGGATTACAGTGGAAGAACAAACAGAAGTCTTGGTTCTGTAATGAATTGTTTGAATGTGAAATCTGAATATAGAGTCAAAAGCCCCAGACAGGAAAAAACACCCTATAAATAAAGACGAAAACAGAAGACCCCAACCCCAAACTACTGCCGTGTCATTAGACAGAGAGTCATTAAAGCAATTTGTGCCTTGGACAACCACTTTTCCTTTGCTACATGTACTATTTACTGGATGGTTGTGTCTAATATGACAAAGCAAAAAAAATTCTTACAACTGCTCCCCAAAAAGCAATAGTAAATAGTTTTCACCGAGTACAGAATTTCATTCTTCCTCCTACGCCAGGACACAAAGCAAGAACAACTCCTGAAGAGAAGAAAAATATTTTAAAAATAAAAATCAGGCTTCCTACCGTACAGGAACTAGCATGTGTCTGCCACTAGCTGAACACAGCTTACTTTTCATTGCTTATTAGAAGTTACTTAAAGAACTGCTCAGGGTATAAAAATTAAAACAAAACTGGAACCGAAACTTAATTTCTATCTATGTGATCTGTCGTCAGATCATTAGCCTCAATGATAGCATTCTTCAACAAATTCTCTTCAATGGCCAAAATGACCTTTTATTCCGCGCTCCACAACCCCCCCCCCCCAAAAAAAAACACCTTTGCTTCCGTTCAATGATAACCATGTACCATTGCTTGCATCCACAAAATAACAAAATCAAAGCAGTTTAAAAGCAGGTTTAGCAAGTAACAATCAATAGCTAACTGTCATTTTAACAACTATAGGATGATTTGAGTATGCTGTTTTTAATTGGGACCACAGATAAAATCAAATGCATGAGCTTAAGAGAAAATACAATCATAAAAAAGGTAATTAATACAATGGTGTCTTTTGGGACAAGAAATACAATCCTAAAGATTATAAAAATGTCATTGCTGCTAGCACATACTACAAAAAAATCCCACTGGAAACTGCTAATTGCATTTCAGGGGTTAAAAATACTACAACAGTAATTACTAATATCTAGATTCAATAGGGTAGAATTACAAATTCCATTTATATCCCAGTAAGGTATTTTGAATTAACAACTAATTTTAAAAACTTTCCAAAATGTTGTTATATTCAACTTTGGCTTGTGGCTGGAACAGGGTCCATTTGCATTTAAATATAGCCGGTATTCAATGTTAGTGAGTAACTGTACTGGCAAAGACTAAGTATTTATGTTTGTATGTATTTCTTTTTGCACATTTAAAGTGCTTATTCAAGAAAGATAAACGGGTTACACTTTCTATTATAAAACATATTAATTTCTACCTTGAAAGTGACAGTTACACTGCCTTATGGTAAATTTTGAATATGATTTTGCTTTGAAGAACCATAATACTTTCCTTTTTTCAAAGTATTCGGTTTGTTCTTTTGTATACATAATAAATCAACTTGCAAATCACCTCTGTATGCATAGGTTCACTTTGGCCCATTGAAAAAGCAGGCCAAAACAGTACATAGAAAATTGCTAAATTTACAAATACATGAAAACTGTACAACTGTATACAATCTGCTCCACTTACATGTACTCCGGATATGAATTTTTTTTCCCTAACTGAAATCTTCACCTGTCTTCTAAAACAGTTTCTGGCTTAAAACATTATTCCTAATATTTAGAATTATAATTTTATTTGTATTTAAGACTTCTCAACTTCATGAGAAGCTACACAAGACAACCAACATATATACGCAACTTGAAATATGTTTTCTTATTCACATAACATGGAACTGCTCAAATGAAATTCAACAGAAGTAAATCCTCATAATCAGCACTTTTTCCAAAGCTTTCAGGAGGGGAAATTATGAGTGGATCTTTAGTCTTAATTTCTTCTGCACAATTATAGAAAACTCCTGACATTTAACCAAAGCAGCTTCAAAGCTCTGACTATAGAACCCTCAGGGTTGGTGGTTTTCTTCTAAAATCTTGGAAAGCAACTTTAAAATAATTCAAATTCTAATAGTTAAACAGAGCTAACATAGTTAAATATTCTATTCCTGCATACTTTATGCATCGTTGTCTTTACTTGCTAGATAACCTTCCAGATTGAAACAGAAAAGATGCACAACACCTAAGACCATAAAATATGTGACCAATATGCAATTGCATTTAGTTCATAAACAGACTTTTTTTTTTAAAGTATCAAATATGAAAGTTAAGAGATAACAGCATTTGAAGAGGAGCTGGCTTCTTTAGTTTACCCAAAATATTCTTCTCTATATTAATATCCAAACTAATAGCTAGGCAGCCGAGAAAAAATAGCACATATATATTTGTACTAGAAAGCAAGAAATCCTCAGCCTACATGAAGTTAAAAGTATCAAAAAAACATACTAGCCTGTCTTCTTCATTATTCTAATACACCACGTCTATTGGGATTAATAGTATTTCCACATCTTGTTTTGTGTGTAGGATTATAATGGCTAAGCATCTTATTAGCCAGTGCATACTAGGCACTTAGCTTAAGAAATGTCAGTTGAGGACCCTATTCCCCAAAAAGACTTAGTCTCTAAATAAACCAGTGGACCTTATGGTCAGAAAACATTAAAAAAAACAGGTAGGGGGAAAGAAAAATCATCTGCATACTCAAGGAGGGACAGGGTGGGAGGAAAGAGGGATAAATTGGTGGACTTGTACAAAACATACCATCCTAATGTAGAATTCTCTGCAATACCAAACTCCCTTTTTACAAATTTGTTTCCATTTACACTGAGTTCTTTCCCCATTCCCCACCCCCACCCCAAAATTCTTCTACATGTAAGTGTTAAATACATAAGATTGTTGTACGAGTAAAACCCCACAGATTTTTACTCAAAATCAAAATACAATAAATCCAAAATGAAGTTATAAGACATTAAAAGAAGGGTCTAAGAAGGACATTTATTACAGTTCTGCAGCTTAGCTCCTGCAGGGCTGGGGCTTTTTGTTTTGTTTTGGACTGGCTTTTTTGTTGTTTTTTTTGGTAAAAGATAGATACTTTATGTACTGGGCATGGCCACTTGCAATCATGGCCATCTAAAGCAATGCAGAAAGCGGACTGAGAGAAGGAAAAAAATTCCAACTGTGAAACCAAACATTTAACAGCTTACCATCCCAGGCTTACAAATAAACTTAGCTTGCAAGGCCAAAACGTGCAGGAGTTGCCTGAATTTCTTATAAAATCAGTTCCTTCAGTGTTTTATTATGTTTTTCCACTGTTCAAGATAAACAACAGAACCTCTGCTTTCCTAGAGTAATACTAGATTTCTGTAAGAATTGACATTTCCTTATACAAACAAAATTGCGTGCAGAATAGTTGCAGGAGAGTATGTTCATCCACTGTTCTACTATTCACATAAAGAAAACAAGAAGAAAGAAAAGGTCACATGAGTTGGGGGTTAATTTTTGTGGGTTTTGTTTTGTTTTAATAAAAAAAGCATGAACATTTTTCTCTTAGGTAATGCTCTCATTACACAATTGATGTTCTTATGATTAAAAAAAAAGCTCTGGGAATTTTAATTGGTGAAAAACCTCTAATTACTTAATAAATCCGTTTTTAACTCCAGAAGATTTTAGTTTGCCTTTTTTTATCATATTGTTGAAGATTACCTAGACTTTGCCAAGTTCAAATTACACAAGCTATGCAATTGGTTCAGCTAAAACACACTTTATGCCTTTAGTGAACGATGCAACAAAGAAGAAAAAAAAGCAACACTGACATCTCAGTGTAAGGATGCATAAAAATTACTGAATAAAAAGCAAAAGCCACTTACCTTCCACTCTCATGAATTCCTAAAATGACAGTAGATAATAGAACATATGGAGAGATGCTTATGATCTTTAGCAAGGGCTGAATCATCTTCATGTAGATGCTGTGAATAGCCCCTGTATGCATACTGACATCATCAGTAAAGACTTGGAGGCAGAGGATACTATGGTAACCATGCAATGTGCTGAGAGAGAGAAGCCTTTAATTGCTTTAACAACTTCCTGAGGCTCGTGCTACTGGGCTTCCATTTGCTCAGATGGAAATGAAGGTTGTCACAGAGGCAGCAAGTGTGACACTATGCACAAAAAAACCCCCGCTGAATCCTGAATCTATTAATTGTAATGTGACTTTTTAAATGACAAGTGTCATAGCCTCAACCCATTACTGAAATTTTCTGACATCTGCAAGATCCGCCAGGAGTCACAGGTCAAGAAGTAATACTGCCAGGTAGCAATTTCATAAGCATTTGCATTTTGTTTTCTCTATTTGCACATATTGATACCAACACATTGAGATGTTCTCTTCTTCAAGTCACTGCACGGTTTTAAAATATACAGTGTTCTGTGCCAGAGGGTCAAAGACTGATCACAATAGAACCTGAAGTCCTAATACTAAGGCTCAGGTACAATATAAACTGATGTGCTGTAACATGAGGTATTTATCCTAGTATTATGTCTCTCTCAAGTTCAAGAAATATCTGCCAATACATTACTTATGAAGGACAAAGTTCAAGTAAATATTACAAATGGTGATATGACATGGCGAATGGGTAGCTGAATAAAAAGTTTTGGCTCAGCCTTCCAGAAAACCACAATGTTATCACTTCACTTTGCATACAAATAGCTTAGCTGGGGTTCCTTTGTTTTTTCAAAACTAAAGAATAACCATCATCACTAATGACCCCATCAGCATTACACAAAACCAAAATGGAAGCATAGGGGATAGAGGGGGGAAAAGGACAAAAGAAACCTCCAAGTCACATTGGCTTTAGTTTTTAGTTCCAAAAAGTTCGGCTTTTTAATTCTTAGGGGCATGTGGTAGAGGAAATTGCTGTCTGTACATCTGGATTAACTATGATAGGGTTATTGTGAAACCAGTTTCACTGTTTTAACACAAATATGATACAAATTAAAGAACTATGATGCAGACACTTCAGTTTTGAATTCTCTAGGTACTCAAGTTCCCCTTACTGGTCATTTATTTCTGCAGCTAATGCTCTGCCTGAGCAGTATGATCAATTAACAGTTCTTTTATAAGTGTACTATTTCATCAGAAAAGAAGGAATCAGTCATTTTATCTAATGAGTTTGGCTCAAAGCTGCAAGTCAGAATCTTGAAATTAATTTTCTTTTCCCCTTAAAGATCAGATTATTTGGTATTCTTCGGCAGTTTCTATTCCAATCTAATACTAACCTCCCCGTCTCCACAACTGTTAGATATTAAAAAAAAACAACCACCAACAAACAAACCAAAAACCACACAAACCAATAAAAAAACCCCAAACAAGCCAAAAGCCAAAGATGGTTGTCAGCGTATCAATACAATAAATTTTGCAAGAGTAATGCTAATGTGCTTTTTGCTACGATACTCAGAAGTCCAAAGTCTTAATGGGAAAACCTATTCCAAAGAAAGAAATAGTTCACAGGACAATTCATTACATAAGTTCTTCAACGTTGTAGCTGAGACAGTCAGTTCATGCTACACAGCTGGGGGAAAAGAACATAGCATACCATGCTCAACTGGACAGTCCACAACCTGACCTCCTTATGAACCACTGTCACTCAGTATAGAGTACGAGGGGATGATTAAAACACGCACCGTTCTGGTGAGACTGCATCCTGATGATGCAAAAATACCTATCTTTTTCTAAGGAAATCAACATAGTGTCCAATGTGGGAGGCTGATGTCAGCGCCCTACCAACACACAGAGAACCTCAACACACAGTTACTTAGGATTCCTCTGCTTTGGAGTATCTAGAAGAGCTGTTGTAAACTGGTTGTTTACTGAATGTCCTTGTTTCGATTCTAACATCAATCAAAACCTTGCAAAGAAGCTGGGCTTTCCGGAGTTAGGTTGAAAATTCTGATCATGAGATGACAGATTAAGAATGCTACTGGACCAACCACTTCCAGTTAGCTGTCATACAACATGACAAATCTTGCAGACTAAATTTTGTAAAGCACATTTTGTGGCCCCTTTTCAAATACAAGTGCAAAATGCTTCAGATACTTCACATACATAGACTGCTTTTCAGAGCAAACTTTCTGCATGCACACACGGTTTCAAAACCATTGATTTAAAGTACAAAGTGTATTGCTCTTCATCATACTGCTTTGCATGTATAATTCTATGCACACTTCAGGGAAAAGGTAGACAATAGAAGTAGAAAAGAGTTGGAGAATTATCTTGATGGTAAAAGTTATATACACAAGTAAGTTTCCTCTAACTGCAGCAATGTGGAAAGCCATGACTATGGGGTTTTTTGTTGATTTTGTGGAGACAGGTCTTACGACCCTAAAGGACAGTAATAGCACTCATCTATGTGGATGTGTAGATATACAGATAAATAGCAGCTCAAAATAGTAACTCAGCACAAGCAGAAGATTGTACTCACTCCATTCCCTCCAACACCACTTTTAGAGATTGACAGAACGAGCTCCTTAGCTCACGGTAGGAAGCCCCAAAAGCCAAAAGGGTCACTGCAACACGAACAGTGAAACTTCTTCTAAAGCCAGGGTGTGAAAGATGCAAAGGTGTTCACTGTCTCAAATTCATTCTCAAGTGAATAATTAAAAAGAATAAAAATTAAAAACCACCCAAACCCCCATACCTAAATAGATCATCCTGAAACCAAATACAAAAGCTTCTTCTAGAACTGATGCACTACTCTGTAGGTTACAAAGTTGAAAATGTAGTCACAAAGGATGAAAATGAAAGCATATACAATCTTGAATTGCTAGATGACACAAAAACACCTCCAAACTATCCAAAACACTTCTCCCACAATCTCCTTTCTGTTTCGGAAAGAGGAGGAACAGGCAGTATCTGGCATGTCTAGTAAATTACATTTATGCCCTCAGAGGATGTAATAATAAATAAATCCAATAAAACCATCACCTCAGAGACCTTGATTTAGTAGCTAAGTGACTGGCTCATTTTTTTCCAACTAGAATCTCTCGGAATCCCCAGAGAAACCCAAACAATTTAGGTCAGATGCAAGTATCAAGGGGGGGAGGGGTGGAGAGGGGAAATTGCAACATGACAAATGCGATGTGCATGCCTTAGAGTCTTTGTTTGAGCTGGATAAATTGTGGGTTCCAAGAAGGAAAGAAAAAAAAAAAAACCCACCACAACAAAACCAAACCAACAATAAGCAGTCACATTATTTTTATATGACTGCAAACAGGCACAAGGTTAGGGTATCAGCATAGGTTAGAATGAGAATGCAAATAATGATGTGAGCACAGCACACAAATTCTTTCTTAAGGTCAAAAAGTCAAGTACTAAAAAAATTAAAGGTTGGTATGTTGAAGAACAATCTTGACTTAATTTTTACAGACACATGTAATGGTTTCCTCGTATGCCCAAGCTTCTAAGGCTATTAGACTAAAACTCTATAATCTTCCAAGAATCTCATTTCTACAGCAATAGAAAGAATGCAAGTGAGTAGCTCAATCAATCATGACAGCATATTCTGAAGTCCTGTTCCTACTAAGAGACATTCCAAGCTACTTACTCCCATCTCTTAACAGAGCTCTTCTCCCACCCACAATTTCTGTGAAAGAGATCCAGAACACACACACACACAAAATTTACCAGAACATTTTCAGCACCTTTTATCCCCCCAACCATATTGAAATCTGGGCATAAGCCATTTACATCAGTAACTGTTAAACAGGTAGGTACAGAGCAAGTTGCAAGAGGTACCAGCTCATAAAGTGATGAACATTTACTACGTGTTAGAATATTGGTGAACATAATCAGATGATTATTTCCCAAAGCAGGAAATCATATAAAATGACACAAAAAATATACTGTTTGTATGATGGAATGTGAGGGATGATGAATACCGAATTCAATTAGAAAGCATTTTTAATTAGGAGATAATTGTTTATTTCACACACGTACATCTTCAGATGAAGGGTTTATCTAACTTTCTACAGTAACGTTGCAAAAAAACAGAGCTACAATTCTTATCACCGCCAACACTAGTGGTAAAAAGGAGGGAAAGTACTCTCAGGCAGTAACTCCTTACTCTATAGCATCAATTCCTGAACTTGGTCATACCATGGAGCACACCCACATAAATAATATACAGCTGTTACAGGCCAAGCAAAGTATTTTAATTAATATGGCTCTTATTTGGCACCAGTTCCACTTCAAATGTATTATGGACTGGGTAGTCCTAGAAGGCTTTTGCAGAGCAGCATTAATAGCAGAATGCTAACACAACTTTATTTTTTCAGACGTTGTTTATTCCCATTTATTTCTGATGTTGTAATGCTGAGGGAGGGGACCAACATGTGCACATACTTCTGGAATGACCACCAACACCAAACTCCTCAAGGAAAGGAGGGGGAAAAGGGGGGAAAAAAACCCCACCAAACCCAAAAGCAGCTGTGTAACTCCGTTCTCAACAAGTAATTTTGTCATCCTATTTTTCCAAGCCTTCTACACACCCCTTTAATTAGAGTTCTGAAGAGAACATCTCCTGCCTGGCCAAATTTGTTCTATTGAATACACAGGGATTAACTATAAAAATGAAAATCAGAAAGAGACAGGACTACCGCCTCAAAAACAGACATTGTGCAATGTATTTACAAACAGCACATACCTAGGCACTTGTATTACTATGTTCACATTTGAAAAAACGTAAAAAGAAAGATGCTTAGTAGATCTTTCCTACACTTCAAGCATAGCTCTGAAGACTAAGGTCTACATATAACACTGTGCCACAATACCCACATGCTTGTAAACACAGATCCTTGAAACACACAAGCCATTTTTTGTCGAAAAAATTCCCTCTCATAACTCCGATATGCGTCTTTAAAAGGAACGTCAGTGCACGCGATAGTATTTACTCATATTTGTAAGCAGTTCATTTCACCCTGTTAGACAGCAGACAATGAGGCAATTTCCAAGACTACTGTATCTACTGTTAAAACCTCATTTCATATTTCTGCATTTCAGACAAGAATTCCAAAGTAAATCCCAACTTTCCATTATCTAAAAATGTTCCTCACAGAGACACTGAAAAAGAAATACACATTAACCTCCTTCCATCCCCTTACCTTTACATGTCCAGTTCAACTATCAAATATTTTCTGCAGCTCTCCCAATGGAATGACAACAGAGCTTTTCATTCAGTACTTAAAATTTCCTTCTTTCTCCTAAAACAGGGTTATCCCTCAGTCACTGACTGCCAGCATTTCTTTATTGTTTTGCTGCTCTAAGAGCTGAATAAAGTGCACCAAAAGTCAGCTAAATGCTTGAGAGCCAAATACCGATTCTTTTTAAATACTTCATTCCACTCCAGTACCCTGCAGTAGTTTTAACACTTCCATGTCAAGGAGCATACTGAGTTCACACTGCTTCCAAATCTCAAAAAGGTCTCAGTGACACAAGCATGCCCTATTTCCTTGAGTCAGAAGTTTATTTCTAGAAGGACCTTTCTACAATTACTATACTTTAAGATGCCTCTAGCTTTTATTATAGCAATAGGAGTTATGAAAAGACCTCAGCCTGCACATGGCACAAGAGTAAATTACTTGCCATAGATGTTCCCCGCCTCAAAATCTACTCTCTAGTAGACAAATAAAAGAGCCACTGTCCCAAATTAAGTGGGTTACTTTTCCAGATAAGCAACCCCCAACTAAACAGAAAAATGAGAAAGTTTGACATTGTGTCTGCAACCTCTCTCCTGTAACCATGAAGAGTCTGAGAGAGGGGCATGTAATAAGGATTACAGTATCTGACTTTGTTTTCATGCTGAAGTGATTTACATTTTCACAGCACTTTGTAACTGGTAAATCTCCGCAGCGGTTATTTTACAGATGGAGTGTGTTACTTCTGTGTCTTCCAGTAGCTTGTGTCTAGCTTTTACACAGAAATATAAAAGGTAAATTTTGATCAAGGAACATTTGATATTTAATTAGGACAAGAGAATGCCTTGCAGAACATCTGGTAAGCAAGCTGAGCAAGGCAAGCAGCGCTCCCTAAATTAGCTCAGCTGAGACAAGACTTCACAGTGAAATAAGCACCTCATACTGCCAGATGTTTTTCCACCTTGGCCCTACAGGTGAGCAAATACAGATTATGGTGGAAGGTTTATTTTTATTTAAAGATGACTCAAAGTGGCCAAATTTATTACCAGATGACAGACATGTTTGATTTAGTCAATTAAAATAAAGGATTTTTACCATGGATAGTGACACAAGAGTTATAGCAATGATCTTCACAAAACAATCACAAGAAAACTGTCTAGAGCTGTAATGTTTTCTCCAAGAAGGTTTCACATATAAACAAGAAAAGCACAGATATAAAGAGAAAACACAACCCAGTGCCACTGCATCATGTTTTATTACTGATGTGTTTCTTTGTTCTACACATAACGCATCTACGTAAGCATAAAGAATGCTAATTTATAATTCTTTCACAGAGTATAAAACATGTAGAAAAGTGCTTCTGATGAGGATTTATTGCTTAAGTGGAACTTGTTTTGGCAGGGTGCAGAAAACAAAAAGTAAACAGCATCAGTGAGAAGATCTTTTAATTGGAAAGACAGAGCATGCTAAAAGAAGCAGGACTTTAACAGGCCTTCAAACAAAGCACCTTTTTCCTTATCTAAACGTAAACCTATTAAAAAAATCCCCCTGACGTACTAGGTGTCCTTTAAATACAACAAGAAAATCCACACACAGTTACAATCCTAAACCCATATCTAAAGGTAACGTATGCAACTCTTGCCCTTAACACCAGTTTAAACATAAACAAAATACTCCCTGTAGCAATCAGCTCAGTTTTACCAACAAAGAGCAAACAAGCTCTCACAAAACTATAAACAACGGATATGATGCTACTGCTCCCAAAGATTACTGGGAATCAGACTGCTTTGCTTAGAAAGCAAAATGATGAGCTAACTAAACACACACAACATGAACGAGCAGATCTAATCGGGTAAACCACATTTTGGTTTTGTTTTAAGGAAGAGTAGTGCTGTCAGGTAGCACTATGTAACAGAAACTGATGAAATCCTCCCCCTGGCTAAGCAGAGGTGGACCTTCACAGAACATGCTCTCATTAGCTCCCAGTGATGGAAGAGGATGCTTCAGGCATTCCTCCAAGCAGCGTGCACCACACTAACACCCAAATATCTCACCCCCAGAAAACTTCAGCATTTATATTTGAAAGCTGACACTGCCATGTCAACACAGCACTCAAGGGAGGCTCAAAACCATAGCGTACCTTATATGCAGCTGCTGTACTTAGTCTACAAAACAAAACTCATACTAGATAGATACGCATTAAAATTTTAGCTAAATTAGAGAAAGAAAGGACAGTTTGACACAGCTCACCGGAACCTATGGAAGAAAAACTGACTTAGAATTTGGTACAAATGAAAAACTCATGTCAAAGTATCATCACGGTGTGCTCCTACTAGGTGTACCATTCTTCACATCCACAGTGCAGCATGATCGCTTTGTATTTTATACAACTGTTGACATTTTACTATACTACCAATCAATAAGTTATTTTTCTAAATACGGATACATGACGGGCTCTATTTTAAAAGAAATCTGTGGCTCACAAATGAGTTAATGAGAGTCACAAAATTGGATATGCCAGGCCTAATCCTATATGAAACTGTGTGATTAAACTGAAACAATCTAATTTTCCCTAATCCTCCCTTGAAAGAAGGAAAGAACTAGGGTATAGTTCACTGAAAGTTATAACTGTGGATATTTAAGATCTGCTACAGACATCTCAAAGGTTAACAGCAAGGAGAAAAACCACCCACCTGACAGCTCATGCACAGCAAGGGAAATGGCCTTAGAAGATTCAGATATGCGAGATACTAGAATGGCTTTTAAGATGAGAACTAGTTTGCTCCTTTACAAAGTCTGTATTACCATCCCTTTTCCCGTGTTAAATCAAAGACAAAAATCCTGACTGTAATAATATTTGTTCTAATTGGGCTCAGAGGACATTCTTTCAGTACACGCAAACAAAGTTTGTGTTTGAAATCGAAGCGCAGGCAAGGAGCAGCTGAGTTACCTGTGTAAAAATGCAGCTGACAAGAAATAACTGCCCATCCGTCTGCCTAATGCATGTGCCTTGGCCTAAATATCACATTTCCATTAAAAGCATATTCTTCACTTTTACCATAGAATGGTTTAGATTGGAAGGAACCTTAAAGATCACCTAGTTCCAAGCCCCCTGCCATGGGCAGGGACACCTCCCACTAGACCAGATTGCTCAAAGCCCCATCTAGCCTGGCCTTGAACACTTTCAGGGATGGGGCATCCACAGCTTCCCTGGGCACGATCACCAGGAATATCAGATCACATCTAAATGAGCACTCTGCTCTGTCCCACCATGGTCTTGTTTTCCCGTTAGCAAAATAAGTGATTTACCTTTGTTCCAGCCTCAGGGGTGGGAAACTCACCATCCACAAAATATTTCCCCTCTGATCTTCCAGGTAGCTGCACTAACACTGCGCAATGGTTGCAGTTTGTCCAGGAAAGTTACTTTTACCCAAGTGAGGATCCAACTTTGCCATGGTCTGTCCCTAGTTACTGCAAAGAAATTAAAACATGCAGACAAGCCAAGCTGTTCTCCACTACTTCTGCCTTGAGGATGACCAACACTGGACTGACACAGAGAAAAGACTGCTCCAAGGCAGGCAGGTAACTGCGGTTGTACTCTCTCACATACGAGATGAAAGCTAACCCAGAGCAGGAGCTGATACTGCTAAGAGCACCAATGACCACCACTGAAATAAACAAGAACCACTGAATTACTGCATAAAGTACTTTATGTCCACATAGAGGCAAATAACGACCCTCACCTGAACCAATCTCTTGGCCTCTTTTCATGTTAGAAAATGAGATGAAACATCATAGTAAGCATCACTACATTATCACATCCCAGGCAAGGACACCAGGGTAAAGTCTAGAGCAAGGAAGACATACTCTTGATGATGTCAGGCAATACTTAAGCCAACTGGACACATGGAAGCCCAAGGGCCCCCATGGGATGTGTCCATGAGTGTTGAGGGAGCTGGTTGACGTCACTGCGAGGCCACTCTCCATCATCTTTGATCAATCATGGTGACTGGCACAGGTGTTTAATGACTGAAAGAATCACCTGTGAGGGTGACCAGGGAGTGGCACAAGTTGCCCAGCGAGGCTGTGGAGCCTCCATCCTTGGAGATTTTCAAAAGCCATCTGGACATGGTCCTGAGCAACCTGCTCTAGGTGGTCTTGCCTGAGCCAGGTGGCTGGAGAAGATGACCTCCAGAGGTCCCTGCCAACCTTGACTATTCTGTGATCCTGTGAAGAAAACTAATAGTTATTTTACATTTCACCAGGTATTTTCAATGGTAAGAGATGTATTGTCCAAACACAATCAGGAAACACTGAACCACTTAACCACATCCATGTAACTCGTTCTACAGGACTATATAAACCAACATGCACCACAAGTGTCCCCAGGATGGAGTATCCATACCATTTTTAACATCAAGTTTTGAATTTTCATTGACAGGTCTTATTGGGTGTCCCTGGCGAGGAGCCGGCAGCGGGTGGCTGCAGGGTGGCCTCTGTGAGGAGCAGCCGGGGCTGCCCCAGGCCGGACACAACCAGTTCTGGCCGGCTCCAACCCACCCACCCGCCGCAGGGCAGGGACGAGCCCCTCTGCCAAGGGGGTGCCGCCTCTGTGGAAACCTATTTAAAGCATATTCTTCACTTTTATCATAGAATGTTTTAGGTTGGAAGGGACCTTAAAGATCATCTAGTTCCAAGGTTCCTGCCATGGGCAGGGACACCTCCTGCTAGACCTGGCTGCTAAGAATGTGTAAAAAAACTCTGCACAGCAGAGTGTTGGAGAGAGGAGTGAGGAAAAATGTGAGAGGAACAGCCCTGCAGACTCCAAAGCCAGGGCAGGAGAGAAGGAAGAGGCGCTTCAGGCACCCATCCAGCATGGCAGCAGAGAGCCACCTTGCAGCCTGTGGAGGGACCCCGTGCCAGAGCAGCTGGAGATGCCCATAAGGAAGCTACAGCCCATCCTACTCTATTTTTAATTGGCAATAAATTCCATTAATCTTCCTTGAGTCAAGTCTGTTTGCCCGTGATGGTAAGAGGCGACTGATCTCCCACTCCTGATCCTGCTCCATGAGCTGTTCCTTTTATTTTCTGCCCCCCATGGGGTTGGGGAAGGGAGAGCGAGAGAGCAGCTGGGTGGGGGTCTGGCAGCCACACCATACTCCATCAAGATGTTAAAGGAAACAGGACATATTAACAGGAAATGATTGACACAACAAAGTTCAGACTGGTTTCACTGAAGGAGTAGTAACGCACCTGTGAAACAAAGCACGTCACTTTTACACGCGACTATGCCAGTCTAGCCCTAAGTGAAATTCCAACTTGCCGTGCAGAATAAGGTCAGCAAGTGACAATTTCTGCCCTTGACAACTACTACCCGTTCATTAAAAAAAACCCCAAAAACAAAAAAAAACACAAAAACCCCCATAACTTCAAATAAAACACCCCCAAACTTCAAATAAAACCAATAACCATATATTGTAATGCTTGACAAAGATCTTACCTCAAAGACCAATTTCGAGGGCATGGTCTAAGTGTCAATTTATTACTAATAACTGTACATATGCTATTACAATTGCAATGAGATTATACGTTCAATTAATACCCACACACATATGCTGTAACTCAAAAATTTTTCCTAAGCAAATTACTGTGGTTCTATGCAGGTCAAGTTGTCTTGACAGGGATGAAAGAAGATGAAATAAGACACAGATGGAGGTCTTCATGATTTGAACATCATCCAAAGAAAAGCTTTAGTGCTTACTGAAACCCACAATAACTACAGGGAAACAGAGCCCTGTTATGGACATACAGCTTCTTAGCACTGCCCAACAGAATAAATCTTTTATATTACTAGAAAAAAATATTCTGTTCTTTGGAAATACTTGTTCCTGAAAGCATCTCATAAGAACACAAATTCAAAAGTTCAGGTCAGTCTGAATGAAGAAGTTTTCCACAGTGGCCTTCTAAATTTCAATAAAGCGGTAACTCTGTATTGATTTCTCCAACTTCGTTGCTCAAGGAGAAAAGTACGCAGTATTAAACGAAAATACCACATGACAGAAGTAAATCAAGTTCAAAACTAACGAACTATAAACAGAATAGAAACAGGAAACAACAAAAACTACAGAAAACCAGCTCAATTTAGAAAAGCCAATTATAGGCAAACAACTGTTTTGAATGAGTATTTTGAAGACATAACTATGAAGCTGATAGTTATTTTTAAAAGTCTCCAAAAATGGGGGGGAGGGGAAGAGGAAAAGAAAAAGCTCTCAGAAATCTGGCAAACCCACAAGATTATCCTCCAGCAATTGTTCTAAATGGGACCGGTGAGGGAAAAAAAAGAAGACGACCACAAGTACAAATCATAACAGCTCCAACACTCTCATATTTGTGGGCAGTATTGTCAAAATAGCACTCCTTTCCCTCCCCTTCCCACCAAAAACATTAAAAGTTTTGACAACACCAGGTTACAAATCTAGTAACAAAAGCAGGAAAATTACCTTTCCCTTATTTCCCCCCTCCCACCATTTTCTTGCCATTGTAACAGAGCAGAAACGCCCAAATTTCAAACCAGAGACTGCCTGACTATAGCAAGCAAGAAGGAAATTAATGGCGACAACTTTGAAGAAAATATCATCCACATTAAATACTGAAGAAATGAAAAATTGAGACCAGCTAAACAGAGAGACAGAACAAGACAGATAAAAGTTGACCTGGGTAAGAGCCAACTGGGAGGATGGGGATCTGGAGCCATGGAGACAGGAAATAACAGGCAGAAGTGGCAGGCAGCTCTGCCCACATCCGGAAATGTCCACTAACTTGCATCCAGAAAACCCTGGCAGCACCAAGAACTTCAACGACAAAGGTGGCTTTAATCCATAGTTATCCCTTTTTCTGGCACACATACTTTCCATCAACATTACCAATAAACCTTAGTAACTATACACAGTATCCTGTAGCTGAAACTGCCAACATCCCAAGACACATGAACCTTGAGAAACTTTCATATTGTATTTCACAGTGAATACAAATTCTTCAAAAAGCATTTAACAAGATAATAATTTACAGTCTATTTTGCAAATGTGTTTAATACAAATGTGTCCACTAAATGGATAGTCAGAACAGAATCTGAATAAAAAAGGTCAAATAGAGTAACTAAATAATGAGAACACTATTTATAGCAGCAAAAACCTGCAAACTGCCTCAAGATGACAGGAAACGGCACTTATGCAAATAAAGAGAGTTGGGTTTGAGATTAATTAAATCATTAATCCTTTTTGTTTGCAAGTCATTTTCAGAAAACACTTCAGCTTGACATTAGGAAAGTACTGTATGTGCAGTATTTCATACAAGCCATCTTCAACACTTCAATGTTGCTTCTGCATTCCTATGAAAAATACTTTGTTTGCAGTTTCTGAAACTTTTTTTTGATCATTTTTTTGGTTAAAGCTTGTTTTCCAATGTGAACTCATTTTAAAATATTCTTGACACCACCTTATTCTTTTAGTCCTTACTGTCATACAAGATCCTGTAAAAAGCAAAAGTGTTAGCTTATGAAGAACTAACAGGAAGGTCTCCTGAAACTAATAAAATCAATGGAATATGCTTGGCCAAGGCCAGCAGCTTTTTATTCACCTTGTCAGGCTGTAACACTGGATACTACAAACACTGCTAACCTCACCTAGAGGTACCTTCCTCATGCAAAAACAGTATTTCCCTTTCTCTGTGGGGAGCGTGACTGTAAAAAGCCCCAGAGCAGATATTCTAAGTTGTCTAAGTACTAATGTTGACCTGAGAGCACCTGCTTAATATTGCTACATGATGATGAAGCTTTATTTCACTTTATCTTTGAGATATAACACCAGTGTCACTGTTCTTACACTAGTAATGTATTTTTCCAATTTTAATTTTACACATTTCGAGTACCAGAGATGGCAATAAAGCAAGTGCTTGTAACGAAAACTGATTTCCCTAAAGAAACAGAGTTATACTAGGTCTCTTAGATCCGTTTCCTACCTGGTCACTGCTTCTGGATCTAGACCAAGGCCATTTCAAAAATAAATTAAGTTTTAATTTAAAATTAAAATTTAAAAATTTAAATGGAGGGGAGCAGAACACAGGACAACAGCAACAACAGAACTGGCTAGCAATGACAACTCCCCTGAAATAAGAAAAAAAGTAGCAAACGGGAAAAAAATCCATATTCTACAGAAATACTTAGTTTAACTACTGTATTAAAATGCATTTTAAACAGAACTTATAGACTGGGTGACACAGTTCATAGAATCATAGAATGTCAGGGACTGGAAGGGACCTCTGGAGATCACCTGGTCCAACCCCCCTGCCAGAGCAGGTCCACCTACAGCAGGTTGCACAGGATGGTGTCCAGGTGGGTTTGGAATGTCTCCAGAGTTGGAGACTCCACCACCTCTCTGGGCCGCCTGTTCCAGTGCTCTGCCACCCTCAAAGGAAAGAAGTTCCTCCTCATGTTCAGGTGTAACTTCCTATGTTCAAGTAATGTCCCTTACCTCTTGTCCTATCACTGGGCAACACTGAAAAAAACACAGGTCCCCTCCTCCGAGCACCCTCACTTTCAGTGTTTGTAAACATTGATAAGATCCCCCCTCAGCCTTCTCTTCTCCACACTAAAAAGACCCCAATCCCTCAGCTTTTCCTCATAAGAAAGATGTTCCAGCCCCCTAATCATCTTTGTAGCCCTTTGCTGTGCCCTCTCCAGCAGTTCCCTGTCTTTCTTAAACCAGGGAGCCCAGAACGGGACACAGCACTCCAGATGTGGCCTCACTAAGGGAGAGCAGAGGGGGAAGATGACCTCCCTCGACCTGCTTGTCACACTCCTCTTGATGCACCCCAGGGTGTCACTGGCCTTCTTGGCCACATGGGCACATTGCTGGCTCATGGTCATCCTGTTGTCCACCAGGACTCCCAGGTCCCTCTGCACAGCTGCTTTCCAGCAGGTCAGCCCCCAACCTGTACTGCTGCATGGGGTTATCCCTCCCCAGGTGCAGGACCCTACACTTGCCTTGGTTGAATTTCATACAGTTTCTCTCTGCCCAACTCTCCAGCCTGTCCAGGTCACACTGAATGTCGGCACAGCCTTCTGGTGTGTCAGCCGCCCCTCCCAGTATCGTGTCATCAACAAGCTTCATCATCCGTTCTCATGAGACATGCTTCTTTTAAAGCCTTGATAATCATTTAAATCCCACGTTAGCTTAAAAAAAGATTCACACAATCTTGATGACATACTTGTTTAAAATACGCCACCACACCTGCCAACAGTCTACAGTTACGAGCTCACCTCTAAGTGTTGCACAGCTAACAAGTTTTGTATCAACAGCAGTGCAAATAAATCCTCTTAAGTATGACATTTCCAGTAAAGCCAAAGATTAGTTACATAGGAATATTTATTTATATTTAGACTTCTACAGAACAGTAACAAATAAAAGTTAACGTTTTAGGCATATTCCTGAAACTCAAGGCTGCAAAATACAGTATGGCAAGAAAAAAACCATACACATAACGAATCCGCTGAGAATACCAGCAAGTTTTCTACTAATTTATTACCTAAAAAGTAACAGAACTGGTGCCAGAAACTAATACTTTACTCCCAAGCAGCAAGAACAGGATAAAGCCAAACCTTAGTACAAGCCACAGTATAGCCTTGGGAAGACCAAAGAACCAAACATTTCCACAGATCCTCTCCTATGATCCAGGAGTGGTCTGAGACTAAGCACAGACATCTGAGGAAAGCTACACTGCTTCAGATCTAGTTTGCCAAAATAGATTGCTTCTGATCAATCAAAATCACACAATTAATTTCTGAACCTGCACCTACTGGAAGAAACAGTCAGAAGTAATCAAATGAACAAACAACTCCTTGCGGCATTACCTAACTATGGAATACCGGCAGGCGAAAGGAAGGTAAAGAAACAATGCAGTATCAAAACCAATCATTACTACAATGCATGAACAAGACCCACAACATTATCGTAATGGTAGAAGTATATCCAACAAGCTGATCTGACTTCTGCAAGTGGCCAAAAACCATTCTCAATTCCTTAACACATTGCTAGCTCTGATGCCTATTTAAAAAAAAAAAAGACTAAGTATGCAATTTAGCTTCCAGTTTAATTAGATTCAAAAGCCACAAAAGCCAACTAAGGCAAGCGGAAAAACTGAACCGATCACCAATTTACTACACAGGCCCATAATTTCCACCGAGATGTATCATGAGTGCAACAACAGTTCCTGAATCAATATAATAATATAAATAATGTAGTCTTGCATTATCTATTTGTATTATCCTCACACATCCTTAGGAATAAAAAGCCAAGTATCACATCACACTGAGACTACCGTTAGAAGACCAACCTCCAAATCAGAGATGTCTTTTGAAAACTACACAAAATAGTAATGGGTCTCTAAATGCAGCTCTGAGTAATTTTTTTTTTTTTTAATTCTTTGCCACAAGCAAAACAGAAGATTTGGTAGCTATTCACTTTGTTCAATTCAATTTTTTCTGAAGATGAAATGATCACATTAGACAAAAGCAGTTAAAAAGAAGCAATGAGCATTCTATATCTCATGAGGGTAAAAAACCGATAACAAACTTTTCAGGATAGCAGCAGAACATGGTTCAAAACTGAGGCAGACAAATACGATGCCTTTTTGTTTGTTCAACTCTTTTCAGAAAGAAAGGTGAGAAAGTTTCCTTGCAACATGCTCTTGTTCATGGTATCTCTCTGGTCATTACTGATTTTGTTTCGGGTCAGATACAGTCTCAGCTGTATCACCATACAACATCAATGTACAAATACTCATTATCGGCACTTCTGCTTTCAAAAGTGATATGAGCCTGAAAAAGACCTCTGTTTTCATACTAAAAAGAAGGCTGCTCTGAAGCGTTCTGTTCACCGTCTCCTCTTCAAACACCGCCCCAATCATTTCAAATTCAACAAACCACGAGGTGTATTGGCAGCCTCACGCAAGACATTGCATTTGAGGAGTTGGTGATCCTGGGCAAGCCATGGCAGCTCTGTCAGGCCTTGTACTCAAGGCTTAGGCAGCCCGGATGTCATTACGGGCAGCTCCTGCACGGGAATTTGCTGTAGTGCCCCGCGCTGGCGTGTGCTCCATGACAGAGATAGCCCCCCTGCCTGTCAGCAGAAGGTATATTGTGTACATTCTCTGGATATATCCTCTGCAGCAGAAAAAAGTTATCCAGAAGGAGATGTTTTCAGCTTTACTCCACTCCGGAGTCCCAAGAGACAAAACTGATAGGAAACCACCCTCAATTTATGGGAAAAATATAGACAAGTGAAAGGAAAAAATAGACCACAAAGAAATCAAGACAGCGGGTAAGACTGATTACACTCTCTGCTTCCCCATTCAGCGGGGAAAGGGAGAGTACACCAGTACCAATTCATTACCCCAGTCTGGTGGCTCAAATGAAAAACCCGTACCAATTGACTAGATTTGGGTCTTCCCCCCACGAGGTGCAACAGGTGGCTGGGGTCCCATAGAAAGGTAACAAACCTTATATTCCGCTGAGAGTGGACTGGAGCAGTCATAACCATCAGCAGGTGATCACTCCATTGGTTATGGGCCTGAGGTCACTGTAATTCACAGGGACCCATCCTACATCTGAAAAATAAAATCATTAATATTAATCATCCCTCGGGGATGGGTCAGGCGGGAGGGAGGTAGAAAAACCTGCTTGGTAAATCTCTTTGCTATTACAGTTGAGTTGCTACCTGACTTCTCTGGCAAAAGTGAGATTAGCTTAAGCACACAAATACATTACTGGGCATGACTTGTTGGTAGGCAAAACTTTCATGCCAACAGGGGACAAACATTCTTTCGGGGTTTATACCATCACTGTGGGAAAAGTGGTTACTGTTCCTGCTAATTTGGAGCCTCCCTCAAAACAGGTTGCATACAAACGGTACAGGCTGCGCAAAGGCTACACAGAGATCACCCAGATGATGACAGCTAGTAGAGGCTGGAGTTATTTGGAGAGCCCGTTCCCCCCTTCAGCAGCACCATCTGGGCAGTGAAAGCGCCTGACTGCTCCCCGAGAATGACAGCTGGTTAATGACAGCTAAACAAGGCTGCCCCGGACTCAGAGCTGCAACGCCTAACCTTACCCCGCTCCTCCAGGAAGCTGCATCTGAAGCCGTGGCATGCTGCCGAGGATCCAGCAAAGGCTTTCCTTGCTCCCGTGGTTCATTAGCAGCTGGAATGCCAATCTGCACGCTCATGCTGGGGTCAGCAGTACACCTTCACAGTGCCATCCCAGAGGCATCCGCACAGCCCCGCGATTTGCCATGGGCTGGTAGCCCAGTGCTTGGAAGATTTCAGTACCTCCACACACTACAAATCGCTCAGCTATGCAGATGATGTTATCTACATTGCTGGGGGGACCGCTGGTCCCATCGAACAAGAAGTGGGAGAAGCACTGAGTAATGTTACTGAGACAATGCAAAATCATGGCTGGGAAATTAAGCCCAAGAAAACTCAGAGAGCTGCCCCAGAAGTAAAATTTGGAAGGATAATTTGGCAGGGACTTTGCAGAATGATGCCCAAATCAGCTAAACAAACCATATTTTATATGGCAGAAATGCAGAGCGAAGTAGAAACACAGAATATTATTGGTCTTCCTGGGTTTCAGAGGCAATTTATACCATATACCCAGATATTAAGATCATTATATAATAAAGTAAGAAAAAAAGGTCAGTTCTTTCCAGAAGAAAACTTCAGAGATGCCTCTGAACAAGCAAAGAAAGCAGTTTCCCATGCAGTAGTTTCAGGCTAAAAACTAGCCAATAGGCCTTTCAAGCTTGAAGCCCTTGTATCAGATGAGGATGTGGCTTATTGGAGTCTCTGGCAGCAAGGGGACAGGTGGCACATACTGTTTGGCATTTGGTCTCAGAGGTTGCCCCCATCAGCACAAAAGCACAACAGCTTTGGGCTGCTTATTCAGCCCTAGATGAAACAAAGAGTCACCCAAGAGACCACAGTTACTGACAGTAGGACTCCCAAATTTACAGTAGGTACTGTCCAATGACTCCAGTCAGTAAATCAGGAATGCGCAAGAGACTAGCGCTATGAAATGAAAATGGTGCATTTCCACGCTTACACCTCCCAGCCCAAACAGAGCGCCTTACAGGAGAAAACAGCACAAACGGGCACAGGTAATGACAGAGTGCCTCCCCCACCTGGTCTGCCTCCATCTTGGGCACAGCACACCCCACCCTACAAGCAATTAACCCAAGAGCAGAATGTATGGTTCACCGATGGGTCAACAAGATAACGTGAAAGGGAAACTGCAATGGAAAGCAGCAGCCTTCAAGTGGCTGGGCAACCCTCCTAACCCATCAAGGGAAGCGGGAAGCAGCCAGTATCTCGAACCGATGGCTGCAGCTACAGTGCTGGAACAAACACCAGCTTCAGAAATCTTTATACTGACTCTCTGGTGGTCTATAAAGGTCTTACACCGTGGGCTAGTAAATGACAAAGAGGTGACTGGATGGTACATGGTAAACCTACTCTGGTGGCAGGATTTGGTAAACACCAGAGAGCAAGTGCAAAACCACTGCTCTCTGGGTAAGGCATGAAGGTGCCTACACTTCACATCATGGTGAGCCGGAGTGGGAATACGATGCTGTTGCTGATCAGTTAGCTATGGTACGTATTTCTGCAATGTCCCTCAATGAGAAAGCGTTAGCCAAGTGGGCTCGTAAGAAGTCAACTTGTTCAGGGATAGTTGCTACCTACAAATGGGGACAAAATAGAGGCATTCCTTTCTCCTGAGAGGCCATTCAAAATGCCTTTCAAGAATACCAGATCTGCAAATTAATAGAAGAAAACTGCCGTAACAGCGCTATAGAAAGACAGAGCACTGGGCGGCCCCAGGCCACACCTGACATACGTTACTTTGGGCCACTCCCAGAAGGCCAGGGTTTGCAATAAATGCTGGTAATGACAAATAGATGTACAATTGCCTGGCTGTATTGACTATTTGCCATGCCAACTAGAAGGCCACTAGATAAGGTCTTCACTTTTTAAGCCAATGTTTAGATATTCCCACTTCTATTAAATCAGATGATGGTTCTCATTTCCAGGACAAATGGTCTAGCAGTGGTCTGGTGAAAACCAGGTAGCATGGGTTTATCATGTATCCCATCAACACCGTGGAGCAAGTGTAGTAGAGCATACTAATCCCTTACCAAAAAACCAATTGTGAATTCTTCCACTCACCCAAACTTTGGTGGAACTGGCCAACAGTGCTGCCATGAGCATTAGCAAATCTGAATACCAGAGCAGGGGTCCAGGGTTACACCACTTACAAGCCATCGTTAGGCCATCACCAAACAGCAATGTGCATCAGGTTCCTGTCTGCAACCAAAAAAGGGTGTATGTTGGCACTGGACAGACAATCTTTTTTACAGTGATTCCTGCCAAGATGCTAGCCCAGGTGCTGGGGACTACATTCTTAATTTCAGAACATTTAGCTGATCCTCTTTAATATGTCCTGCAACATGTATTTCATAAAAAATTGTGCTTTCCATCTGTTTTGCAGAAAGGAGATTCCGGGTATCCTCCCCAGAAGTCTCAGCATTGCACTGGCCCGCAGCGACATCTGTCAGCAACCTGCGGGTTACAGTGATGCCCAAAGTCACACCTGCCTGGCATACTTCTGGGGACAACAGATACTCTGGTGGGAACCAAAAGGCAAGTTTTTATGACATGTCTGTGCTGGTCAACATCTGAGGATACCAAAAAAAGGAAGCCTTGGAAATGGGAGTGTGCAGGAAGACTCCCATGACCCAATGACCCTTGCAGAGATAGCTTTATAACCACTGCTGTGTACTACTGTCCTCTGACAGAGAGAAATACAGGTTATTCTCTTCAGTAAGAGTTACTCTTTCTTTCATACAAACTATAATGTTAAAACATCTTTGGCATGATAGAGTTATTAAGGTCCATTCCACAAAAGAAAGACCATAACAACTCACTGCCACTACTATCATAGCTTGTGGCTTACGGAAAATATGAAAGATAGTTGTCCTTCCCGAGTAAATTATCTGGGCAATTTCTTATGGGCATTAGAAGTATTTTCATTTTGTCTTACTAATTAACAATTTAAGCACACTTTAGATTTTGAGACCACATCCTAAAGAAACACATTTTCAGGCCTGCAAAGCTACTGTCAGCAAAAACAACCTCAAGCCATTGCTAGAGTTGGACCCTTACCAGGAGGATTCAGAACCCCCAGAGAGAAGCTTTCTTGTTCTCTGTGAATCTCCAGAAGAGCCATTTAACACACCCGTTCGGAAAAGTGTTATTTTAACTAAACAGACTTAGTCACCCAAGAATGTGTATTTTACACAATCTCTCATAACATCCTCACAGAGAAAATGGTGAAATATGGTCTAGAAAAACAGACAGTTAGGTGGACTGGCTGAACTGCCAGGCTCAAAGCACTGTAGCAACCAGTGGCACAAAGTCCACCTGGACACCAGTTGCTGCCAGTGTATCCCAGGAGTGAATACTGGCTGCAGTCCTGTTCAACATCCTCATTAATGATCTGGGTGGTGGGGCAGGGTCCACCCTCAGCAAGTTTGCAGAAGACACCAAACTGGGAGGAGTGGCCAACACACCAGAGGGTCATCCAGCCATCCAGAGGGACCTCAACAGGTGGAGAAAGGGGCTGACACGAACCGCATGAGGTTCAAGGGAAATTCAAAGTTCTGCATCTGGGAAGGGACAACCCCATGCACTAATACAGACTGGGGCTTGACCAACTGGCAAGTAGTTTTGCAATAAAGGCCCCAGTGGACGAGGTGAACAGGAGCCAACAATATGTACTCAAGGCAAAGGCAGCCAGGGTATCCTGGGCTGCTTGAGGAACAGCAGCCACAGCAGGTTGAGAGCGGTGGTCCCTCAACTTCCAGTCAGTACTGGTGAGGCCAAACCTGGAGTGCTATGTCCAATTCTGGGCAATCCAGTACAAGAGAGACATTGACATGTTGGTGCAAGTCCAGAAAAGGACTACAGAGATGACTGAGCAACTATAGCATCTGCCATATGAGAAGTGGGACTGTTTGCAGCCTGAAGAGGAGGTGGCTTGCTTGGGAGGGGGTGGAAACTTCTCAATACATATAAATATCAGCCTGATTGGTGTGTGGTGAAAACAAAGAAGAGAGCGCCAGACTTCCCTCAGCAGTGCCCACTGACAAGCCAAGAGGCAATGGGCATAAAGTGAATCACAAGAAACACTGTCTAAACAAAAGAAACCACTTGCTTATTATGAGGGTGCTCAAACACTGGAAAAGGCTGCCCAGAGAAGCTGTAACTCTCTATCTGTGGAGGTACTCAAAACCTGACCAAATACAGTCCTGAGGAACCTGATCTAGCTGACCCTGCTTAACTAGGAGGTGGGGTTATACAACATAATCTCCAAAGGCTCCTTCCTACCTCAACCACCTTGTGATCCTGTATTAATCTCACATGGAGAAGGCTGGGCAAGATTGTCAAAGGAGGGGGGGAAAAAGAAAGAAGATAGAGTAGTAAGCACGGTTTTGCTGTCAAAAAGAAACAAAACTAGAAATCACTTTAATTTACATTCTCAAAACTGTCACATGTAAAAAAGCTATGTTATATAGGAAAAGCTTTTATAGGAATAGCTAGGTTCTCTAAAATTAGGTATCACAGAAAATTCTGCTGAAAGGACTAATCTAAATTAACATACTTTAAAAAAAAATCAATAATTTTGTCATCAAAATACATTAACATGGTTTCAATACAAATGTCAGTAAATATGCAGAAAGCACAAGCTATTTTAAATCGGGAAAAAAAGATGCATTGAAATCCACCAGAAATCCTTAATCTCTTCCATAATGAGACTGGGATTCTTAGTACCATGCAATCCAGCTCCTTAACTCGAGTTCAGAGTAGAACATGCTTGAGAAAGGAATTAAAACCAATTGAATTTAACCAGTCTGAATATAAGTAATCCATGGAAAACTGAAGAATATAGTATAAAAGTCTGCAACAGAGCATTGATGATTTAAAAAAAATGCCAGCTTTCTTGATTTTTTTTTATCCCTCCTCTTTAAATGGAGCATTGTAAGCATGCAAGGCTGACTTGATCAGTTTTCAAGTTCCTTTTCTTCACTCCTGTAAATATCCAGCTTTAGGGCCCATTGAACATGGTTCAAGAAGGAAAAAACTGTAATAAAGGAAGCCGACTTGTAAAGCAAAATAATTGCTGGCACTCCAAAATCAAAAACAGTCCCAAAGCAATAAGCACTGTTGTTGTAGATAAAGCACTGGACTACAACCAACTTCAGTACCTGAACAGATGTAAAGGTGTAGTTTCACACAGAGTTGACTCAACTGGGAAGGGATTTAGGGAGGAATCATAGATGACACACAGGTATCTGCTTTTAAAAGAAAAGGTTGTGGCTTCCTGAAAAGCCGTGGATGAAGAAGGTAAGTATAATTGTGGATCACTGATGCTGGATTATGAATACACGTTAATGAACCTCACAGAACAAAGGATCCAACTATACTCAGTAATGACTGATGTAATTTTCTGAGTACCTGTTAACAGAGACATGAGAAGCAACACATTTGCTGCAACGCAGGTTAGATGTGTGACCCATTCGAGTTTGTCTTTCCTGTCTCCTCCTCTCTTCTAGTGTAATCCTAATCGTCAGTCTTCCAGTCTTTCACTCTTCATTTTTTTGGTCAATAGTTTATATAAGCCCTTCTCCTATTACAGTTTTCCAGTTCCTCACCTGATCCACGTGGTTGTCAGCCTCTCCCAGACTTCCCAGGCTTTCTCCCTCTCCTGATTGTACATCCCCATGGGGTCATGGTCCCAACAGTATCTACAGATGCCACATTTCCCTGCACACTGGCTTGCTTCAGTGGACTTGCCTTCATCTCAACTCCTCCTCTTCTCCTCAGTTCACCTGTTTATCCTCAAGTTCTCTTCTAATCTCAGCTTCTCAGTCCTTCACAGCAAAACAACACCTCAACCCTGACACTGAAGACCTCACCAGCAATACTTAATAATTTGTCAACATTATAAAGTACAGACCTCGAAAGCTTATTGGGGGAAGTATCAGGCAGCCTTTGTAACTGTATAAGGCTGACCATCACAGTGTAGTTCAGAAACATACCTTGGAGCTACTTCTACTTAACATCTGTGTACCTGCACATGAATTTATTTTAGTTTCACTGAAGGTCCTTTTAATAAAACAGAATCAAAGAGAAGGAGAAACGGAACAGATTCTGAAGTAAAGAATAATTACAGACAGAGGGAAATGAAAAATGGAGTCGCAGAAGAAATGAAATATGAACTTACTTACATTATCTTGCCAGATTATACCATCTTTCTCTGATGAAATAGAAGATCCTTCCCCCAAACAAAAGAAAATACAGTAGAGCTGGTCTGGTGGGGGGAAACTCAGTTTATTTTCATCTATACTACAACATGGAAAATTACTAAATGTGAAGAAACTGGATTAGAAGATGTAAAAAAAAAAAAAATCATATGAGTGGCTAAACAGTAACGGGTGCAACTAGCACTGACAAAAGAGTGAAGTGACAGAGTTTTATTAACTAAGGGTGTTTCAAAACTACAGCCTTAGTATTTGCATAAAGGAAACTGGCACAAAATATAAGGGAGAACCTACAGAATCTGAAGAAAAGGGCTGAAGTGGTACTACTCATTCACAGAAAGATCAGGGTGCCATAAAAAAAAAAATGGGTAATTTTGAGAATCAAAACAACAGAACTATCTTTTTTCTTTTTTTTAAATTTCTGCTTTTATCTCAAACACTTCAGGACTGTCTGCTCTTCGCCACCAGTTTATCAGCTGGAAAGAACATATGTATCAGCTGATTACATGATCACAGCTACTACGACGTACTCAAAATAACAAATAGCAACAATAAAAAGTATTTAGTAATTTCAACTTCTCTCTGTTACAGATCTACTTACACTAGTGTCACTGTCTTCACGTGCAACGTGAAGTACAGACCTTGTCGCCACAAGGTCTTGTTGTACAAGAAAGATGTGTTCAAACTGCAGGCACTAGAATGGAATCACAGAACATCTCAAGTTGGAAGTGACTCATAAGGATCACAGATTCCAGCTCCCTGTTTCTTGTAGGACTGCCTAAAACTAAACCATATGACTAAGAGTGTTGTCCAGATGCTCCCTGAACTCTGACAGGCTTGGTGCTGCGACCACTTCCCTGGAGAGCCTGTTCCAGTGACTGACCACCCTCTCAGTGAAGAGCCTTTTCCTGATGTCCAATCTGAACTGCCCCTGACAGCTTCATTGCAATTTCCTACATCCTGTCACTGGTCACCAGAGAGAGGAGATCAGCACCCCCACCTCTGCTGTGTCCCCCCGGCCCCATCTCCCCCAAGGAAGCTGTGGGCTGTGATGAGGGCACCCCTCAGCATTCCCTTCTCCAAGCTGAACCCAATGAGCTCTTAATTTTCCCAGTATGTAAAGAGACAAAGACAGCCTGGATTGCTCAGCCTAGCAACATAAAGTCTAAAAGTAAACATGAACTCTATAAATAACCCAAAGTATATACCAATCACAGGGAAAGAACTAAGAATTAAGCTATTGAATGATACTAAGCAAGAACAAATGAGTATTATGAAGGCTGTGAATAATTTAGACTGCAAGTTAGCCAGACATTTTTGAACCAAGCCAGAAAGGTTAAGCTGTGGATAATAATTTTTAAGATGAACAATTGTTTTATCATATGGACTGAAAGACATTATTTTCAGGCCTGCAGCAGAAAGCAAATGTACAGCTAACAAAACCCTCATTTGTATAAAAGAGAGTTTTATCCTGGCCTTCTAAGGTTAATCTAGTATTGAGCCTAAAAAAAAAAAAAATTAAAAAAAATACAAAGAAAGAAGGGTTTCACCAATCGTAAGTTCACTGCAAACATTTCTCCATAATCCCTTTTTGTTCCCAAGTACAAAAGACCTGAGGCATACACTAACACAGAGGACTTGGAAAACAAGTAGGCCACTTGCAACGTCCAAACAAACTTTTTAAAGTTATTTAAGCCCTGATCAACCCTACACACTAGGGACCATGAGAGAGAGAGAGAGGTGATTTTAAAACAGACTATAAACTTTTGAGATACGCGCCTTTTGTAGAGATTTATATCGTAAGTATTGTTTAAGTACACCAGGACCATGAATTAAAAGAGCAGAGCAGGAGTAAGAATGGCATACCATGAAGAGATCAAGTGGAGTCCTAAAATCCAAGAAGAGACTATTGGTAACAGAAAGGAACTGGCAGGCACTGGTGGAGCGTGAGACTGTACCACCTACATGGAACTGCAAATACACCATAAGACTCAGTACCACTCTTGTTATTTTTTGTCAAAAGGGAACATAAATGCAACAAAGATCAAGCACATCATTAGCAGTCAAGAATAACCCAAAAGACATGGTAAGGACTTGATAGCCAGCATCCCTTGCTTCCCTTGGCACTGTAAGTAATCCTGGCCAGACTGATGGGATACCCATGTCCCAGTCTTCATAAATGTAGGACTGCAAAAGCACGAGCACGACAGAATGAAAGAAATCTATGAGATAACAACTACAAGTCACTGAAACTGGTTTTGTTCATAATAAAAGTCATGTTTCTGTCTATCCAGTGATCCATTGTGAGCTGCTGCACTTTAAACTCTTTCACTTAATCTAGTTACACATCCTGTTTGGCTGTTGCAGAAGCGCAGTATCTTAGAACAGACCATTTGCCAAGTGACATCTGTTGCATAAAAAGTAGGAAGTTCATCACTGCAGCAGGAACAGCCTAGGTTATCCTTTACTGTCTTTCAGTTTCATGAAAACACACTGTTTTCTATGCACAAAATGGTGGATTCCTCTAATTGAGTATTTTAATTAACAATAATATAATACATTGATGATTTTGAGAATCAAAACAACAGAACTATTTTCATTAGTGGGTGGAGGGAGAGTTGAGAAAACCCCTTACTGTAAAAAGTATGGTAAGTGCTCACCGTGCATGGAGTGCTGTTACAAGAGAGATCTTCCAACTACTGACTGCTAAGCATCTTCCTTAGACAGAGGTCAGTCAGCTTGTTTCTATTAACTAAATCAGAAAACCTTTCTTTCTTTTGGCATCTCTTCACATACAATTTGCACGTATCCTTTTAGAGACTACTTTTACATTTCATTCACATTCTCACATAGAGATGAAAAAGCAACTTGTGTTTCTCAATAATAACAACAATAAACCAAACAATTTTAGATGTATACCTGAAGAGCAGTAAGTTGCAAAAGCCTTTCAATTCAAAAGCCCTAACCATGAATTTTGCTTCCCGATTTATACTTACACTACTTTCGTTTGTCAATGCTTGGTCTCAGCTCACATGGTCACAAGTTTTATCTCATAATCTTACTTGATTTCCCCTTCTGCTTCCAGAAGCTTATCATAATTTTAGCATACAAAGCACTCCACACTTTCATTCCCACATATTTCTAGTAGCAAATTCACAAAGTTGCATTGAAATATTTGTTTTAACACAAATTATGAAATTACCCATAAAAGTTAAGAGATACGGAATCAAAGTATTTTTCAAGTCAAACTTTTAGATCTTTCTGTAGGAAGATGTTGAATCCTTATTTCAAAAATACTTGATCCAACACCTCTCGGCAGTGTATGGCAACCCCCTCTCCTCCTTACCTCAGCCAATTGGAAGAAACTGAATCTGAGTACAGGTGAGGTTGACAGGACATTAGCAATGAGCCCTCCGCTTACCACAGAGAAATGAAGGGTGTTATTCGTAAAGGACTATGTTGTAAAACCTCACTGTCTTTCGGGAGCCCAAAGCATTTCAATCTTCTNGGGGGCGGTGCAAAAAAGGAGAGGGGGAAAATGAAGGGGGGGAAAGGGCGGGAGGAGAAATGGGAGGAAGAGCACTACCAGGTGGAGAGGAATAAAAGTTACCATGCACTGTCCTTCAAATATTAAATGCCTCAATGGTTCCAACTCCTTCCAAACTACAGTTTTATGTAGTAAGAAAATACTTAGTCGTGCCTTGGGAAAACACCCTGTATTTATTTGATTGATCTAAGTTCTGCAGCATGAAAAAACAGAACTTCAATTCAGATCCCTAGTTAGAGAACGTCCAATGTTTCTTTCTGTCACTTTAACATTAGACTGAACTACGATATCTCGAGTAGAGATTTTTTTGAAAATTATTCAGACTACTTTGATTACACAAACTGTTATTCCAGACCAGACTGGTAAACCATTCTAGCAACAATTTGGTCAGAGCAGCCAGCACCAGAAATCGTTCTGAAAATACAAGACGACTAATAAGGTGTAACCTACCATACAGAACATGGCAGATACAGTACTCTGTTCAAGTGTTTAATCCCAACTGTTATAAATTGTTTTCAGGTATAAACCAGAAATAATTTTTCTAAGTTGCTTGGCTTGCTTTGCGATACTTTTCAAATCTTTGTTTGTACTAATAGCTGTAATTTTGGACAGGACTATTATGCATGTAAGCATCCCAGGAGATTTATTCATCTCAAATGTCACCAGTAATGGTCAGATCCAATTAGGTGTTAAATGGAAAATGGGCAAGTTACTATATGACTTTCAAATGTCATCATCATTTCATTGTATGTGCTGTTGTTCTTGAGTACGCAACATGGATACTTCTGTCAATCTGTAAAATGAGGACTGCAGAACAAATCCCAACTGCCTGGCTCCCTTTGAGCCATGACTACATGTAAAATGGAAGCAATATGCTGAGAATAGGTATGTCTTCAATATGTACACATTTTACACCACAGCTCCTTAGGAGTCATATGTAAGGAATCGAGAAGAAAACTCCTCTCAAACTGAACATTTTGTGGTATCAGCCACATGCAGGGAAATAACTTTCAGAAGAGCAGATTCAATCGTATCTTGTTTTATTTGACACTCAGCAGCCTGGAGGTTATCTCACTTGAAAAGGAAGCAGATAAAGCAATGAAATGGTGGATTTGTATTTAGGATTGGATCTCCGAAATTATTTTGAGCCCGCCTGCACACACGCTTGTGCAGACCTCCGACTCCATTTGTCAAAGGAAGGGCTTTGCATTCTGTATCTGCTTTTGGCAACTTGTTACCTCTTACCTCCTAGATCTCCCATTTTCACCTGCACCGGCGACAGGATCACCACTCAAAGAAACTAGCAGAGTACATGAGGATTAAATTCAATCCGCGTTCCATTTTTTTGGCAAGCACCAGTCGGCAAGAATGCATCAATCCTCCAGTAAGGTTATTTTAAAAAACTATCTCCTGATTTCAGATCTATAGTACAAGACAGACTCTTGACTTCATATCTACAGCATAAAACAGAAATATAACTAAGGGTCTGACATATAAATCATCTAAAAAAAATTAAGTTAGGTTAAGATTTGGGGATTGAACTGAAATTTTCTGAAAGCTAGATGCTTTTAACAGTGGAATGCCTGTCAAGACACAAAAGGAGTACCCCAAATCAAAAGGGAAGCAGACAGCCTTATTCATATCAAGTGACATATCATGAAAAGACTTGAGATATTAAAATGTCTGTCTTCTTAAGACAAGACGTCCATTTCCATGCCAAACGAACACTTAATCTTTACTAAGTAGCTTAAAAATTCTAATTAATGCCATTGATTTCTGGTTTTTATTGGAACTTGTGAGAATGCTCATCTACAAGCCTACAGCAGGCAACCCAAAAACAGCCCGTGTGGTAAAACATACCACTTCCTCAACGCCGCACCTGCGTGTTGGTGGTCTGCAGGACAGCCTGAGAAGTGACAGTGGTCTCACTGTCCCAGCAGGGCTTGGGACCCACCTGCTCCTACACCTGTTCCCACAGCACAGCCGTGCGCTGGCACTCAAGTACGTATGGTACGCTCAACAAGACACACAAACCACAATTGTGAGAGACTGACGCACAGAACATGCATCTTTCCAAACTAATGCGTAAGATCTGGTGCAGGAGCTTTTAAAAGAATTGACAGAATGAGCAGTGGAGGCTTAAAAAAAAGAAAAGCAAGGGGGGGCAGAAAAAAGAGAAAGGGGGGGGGGGAATAGAAAGAAAAAAGAAAAAGGAAAGAAAAAAAAACCAGAAAGGAAAAAAAGCCACTCCCAGGGACTAATGGGAACCATTCCACCACAGCTCAAAACAGCTGGAAGTCAAGCCTAACAAAGCGTCAACACCGGAGTGCTCTCCGTGGCTGGACAGCTAGAGGCGGAGGAAGGACAGCCTCAGCAGAGCAGCGCCAAACTCCGACGGGGCTCCGGCTCTCCCGCCTTCAGCCATCTCCATCACGGCGGCCGGGATTCGGCCCAGGCGCGCCGCTCCCGACCCGCCGCTACCCCTTTAAGCCGGACCCCATCACAAGCGGCAGCAACCGGCCCCCGGGACGGCCGGGCCCCCCCCGTCCCCGTCAGCAGGGGCTGACAGCGCCGGGCGCCGCAGGAAACTTTGGCGGGAGGGGAAGGCGCCGTGCCCCGGCCGCCCCCGGGGGAAGCTCGTCCTTCCCGTCCCTCTTCCACGGGACACAAAGCCCCGGCGGGCGGAGGCGGGGCTCCGGGAGAGGCCCCGACGCGCCCCAGAGCGCTGCGGCCCCCGGGGCCGGGGCGGGCGGGACGGGGCTCCCCCCGCCGCCGCGCCGCAGTCCGCGGGGGGGAAGAGCCGGACCCGGCG
>VZSF01010653.1:104125-484130 GCA_013398295.1 Chionis minor | reverse complement strand
TTTTTTTTTTTCTTTTTTTTAAATGGTGTGTGTCGCGGCTGTTCATTGTCATGACTCAGCCCCGAGCCACAAATAACCGTGAGGGATGCTCCCGTCAAATGACCTGTGTGTACCTCGCACTTAACGGGCGCGTAAGTTTCCCCCTTGCTGGCACCGGAGACAGCCCGAACCGGCGGGTTGCGGGGGGCGACCCGCGTGTGCGTGTAAGCCAGACACGGGTGGATGGGTGTGCTTGTGTGTGTGTCAGAGCGAGGAATGACTGCATAAGCGGGGTTATAAATACGGTATAATGCAGAGAGAAAGGTCCCGCCGGAGCAACCGGCCGCTTAGTAACTTGTTAATTCTTCTCCACCTACAGACTCTCTCATTAAATACCGAGCCACGGGTGGCTAATGCAAAATACAGCGGGCTGCAAATTTAGTGGGAGTTGCGTGAACTACTTCAAAACACTAACAAGTTTCTAATGTTTTCTGTCGGGGAGGGGGGACGGGGGACGGGGGGGGAGCGAGAGAGCGTGTACCATTAANACGGGGGGAGAGCGAGAGAGCGTGTACCATTAAAATTTAAGACAAGACGCAGGAATATTTCTGTTGGTGAAGTTATTCTCATTAGCCCTAACAATGTCTCACCATTAGACAAGGCTGGAGTCAGCCTCAGTTTCAAGATTTCAGATCTGCAAGAAACCTCTTTTTTTTCTTTTCTTTTTTTTTTTTTTTGCATGCACATTACATTTCTGTCATGCTTTGCAGCAGAACACGATATCCCCAAAGAACCCAAAGAAGAAAAAAAATACTCTGACAGCAACCATTAGTTAAGAGTGCAATGAATAAACCCCTTGCACAAGAGTATCAGGACTAATTAAGATTCTGTTTAGCAGCCCTGGATGGAATGTTAATGTAGCTTTGACTAACTGGGAATAAGCAGGGGGAAAAACTGCATTTTAAGAGGAATGCTGGGGTGATAACATCTCTCACTTCTTCTGTCCAAGGTCTGCCCAAGCCTGTTACAAAGTCATTATCTCAAATTACTCCTGTACTTCATTTTTAGAGGGTTTGGGCAAGATCCCCTGGCATTGAAGCGCTGCCTAGAGCCTCACAAAGCCAATACTCTCTAAGGGGATAAAGGCTGAATCAACCCACTATCTCTACCTTCGAGAGTTTGCTGGTACCAGTTCCTTGGACAAATACAGCCAGGATTCTGGAGGCAGATTAGGATCTATTGCTGGCGTCTCCTCGCAAATCCCTAAAGGGTTTTTGACCCTTTGAAGTTTCATCTATTTTGCTTACGCAGAAGTTTACATGATTAAGTCAGGATTTTACAAGGCTCAACAAGGCAAATTTAGTCACCTCGGAACACTCAACACCAAAAAAAAAAAAAAAAGTAAAATATCCAGTTGTCCTGCTACTCTCCTAGCTCCAGAAATACTAGCATATTGTAACATTTACAGTGATTAATTGAATAAAAGAGAAAAATATCTGCAAGACTGCTTTAACGGGGGAGGGTAAAAAAATTGCATTCCCCCATGGATTATTATTATCATTATTATTATTATCACCATCATCATCATCCAGCCTTTGATATAGTAATCTCCCCCCGTTCCATTCCCAAAGAACGTAAGTGCAGCTATGTTTCTCAGAGAGTGGATGAAATTTCCCCAAGTCCTTTCCAGTTTTTCTAACATTTCCAGCCTGCCTTCACTCCTCCTTAACCAGGCAGTTGTGGTTTTTCACCAGCGAGCAACAAGCCCGCCTGATCCTTCTCTCTGAAGTAAACTTTCGCGAAGGCTTTACTTGTTAAAAGCAGCCTCGCATAATGCAAATCTCTGCTTGGAAGGAGAGGGCTGGGAATTTACAGCATAAACAGGAGAGGAGGAGCAGAGCTCTTTCTCGGGGAATAGCTACCTATTTAAAGAAGTTCCCCCGCAACCAGAGCGGGAGGGCTGTAGCTAGAGACTGCGGCTGCATCTGGCCCACCATACTTGCGTCGCCTTTTGTGGAATACAGACAATCTCTTTTTCTCTTTCTTTCTTTCTTTCTCCTTTTCTCTCTTCCTCTCTCCCACCAGAGGGAAGATCTCTCTGCTAATGGATTACTGCTGCAGAGTTATTTTCTACAGAGGACAGAATGATCCGCTCAGGCTCTGAAAAATAATTAACAATAGTAATAACAACAACAGCAATAATAAAAATAAATAATAAATAAACAGACCTGGCAGACTGGAAAGTTTCTGTAGCTGGATCAGTGAGTTGCAGGGACAACAAGGGCAATCAAGCAAGCTGCAGATTTCTCTTCCTCAATTGATTTATAATTGATGAATGGATTTTCTTGTGCAGCTGCAGCATGGTTAAAAACTATTGAAGAGGTAGGTGTCCTGGGAGGTGTTATTTTGTAAGGGAGACAGTTAGGAGTAACTGGGTGCGTTTATCAGCAGGAGATCTGAGCAAGCAACACGATTACATTAGCTGTTAGTGGCTAGGATTCAACTTTCCATAGGCCTCCAGCACCTGCAGTCTCGTAAGTGACTCACATGGAAACGGCTTCGTGCCGGCTGCCGGCCGCATCGGGGCATCGATCTGGTGCAGAGCTCCCCATTGATTTCGGTGAGGAGCGCTGCACCCATCTCGACGGCACGTCGTGCGCCGCTGCTGTTCTGGCAGAAATCGGTCAGGTCTGGTTTCGCAAGAGAAGGGGGGGCGATACCTTGCAGCGTTTCTCTCTCTTGCACATTTTAAGGAAGAGGAAGGGATTTTCGTAGCCTTTAAGACGGGCATATTTCTTATTTCTGCTATGACTTTCCCCCCTCCCTGTAGAAATATACCTGGTAGTTAAAGCATTTGCAGAGTGTCTTAAAGAGAGAGCAGCTTTAACATGGGTACTGAGAGATATGCAAAGCTGTTACCGTGTCCCTGCACTGTGGGTGTTTACCACCACTCTGGATGAACTTTAGGACCAGGTCCCTGGCCAGGGAGGGGTGTACCACATATTCTGGAGGCACATTGTAAACCATCTGGGCTTTGGTGTGGTACCTTTTTTTTGTGTTGCTCTTTGGGGAAAAAAAAATAAGAAGAAAAAGAAAGTCTTCAGAAAGGACAGGCCTCCAGGCATCAGGACCTCCCTACACCCTTTGTAAAGGGGTTTAGGGCTGTTTTCAAGAAAGGGACAAGGTGGAAATGGAATAGAAGAGTCCTATTCAGCTTCTTACCCTTGAGATCACTCGGCTTCAGGATCTTACTCCTTTTTTGGTCTTAAACTCACCCAAGAAATCATGTACTGTCTTTCTTGTGTCTAGAAAGGCTTCAGCCTTCCCATAGGCAAGGACATTATGCCTAACCCTGTTTGGGATGCTGACCCCAGAGTGCCCCCACCCCAGGTCCTCGAAGGGCTCAGGCTGGTACGCCCCTTTCCCCCAAAGCAGGCCTAAAACCCCAGCCGCCTGCAGAAGGTGGTCACCCTTGCCTTCTCCAATGCACCTGAGATGGAGCCCTTCCTGCTGGTGACAGCACAGCGCAAACTCAACACGAAACCTTGGGTGCAGGGACAGAAACCTACTCCTGGCAGAATGACACAACCGCCAGGCAACGCAGCCACGTCCCCGTGCTGCTTCTCCCTCGCCGCGTCCCTTGTCACCTTTTTCTGCACAGCCTCACCAGGGGAGGGGGAGGAAGACCCTCTCCCCTTCCCCCTTCTTCACCTCTCTGCGAGAGACAGGGCACAGAGACTTTCCCGTAGAGGTGGGCTCCGGCATATGGACATTATCTTCCCCGAGCTTTGAGCCGTGTGCGCGTGGAGGGGGGGAGCAGATTTAAGCCACATTTTGCCACTTTTTGTGTTTCCTATTGGATAGCTGTGCACAGGCGAGGTGGCTTCGTGCCCAGGGAGAGGGCTGCTCCGGACGCAGCCCCCCCCCGCAGGCAGGGAGCTGGGGGGGCTGCTGCTGAAACGCAGGTGAGGCTCAGTCCCACCGACGGGGCGGTGAAGGGGAGTGCGAGGGGGAAGCTACGGGATTTAATTCCTCTCCTTTTCTTCCTGCTTGCTCTTCCGCTGGGTGGGAAGAATCTTATTCTCAGCACATGTTTCTTCTGGGGGGGAAAAAAACCACCCCACACCCAAAACCTCCAGTGCCGTGCTCAGCTCTGTCTGTTTCTACAGATCATGAGAATTTCTTCTTCTTTTTTTTTTCTTTTTTTCTTTTTGGTGGGTTTTAACTTGTCTTCTGATTTTTGAACTTCTTTTGTGCCAAATTTTACTCTGTAAGCCTGGGAGAGAGGGATTCATTTATAAAATAATGAAATGTGGAATACTTACCTCATTACTTAGTTCCAGGATCCGGGGCTTTGAAGTAAAAAAACCCCAACCAAACAGGCATGAGATTTCTCGTAAAATGCCAAAATGTCACTTGACTTTAAAATATTATTATTGTCAGCAAAGTGACTGCATAATTACATTTCTATTTCTCCATGTTTAGTCAGTGTTAATGTCTGTAAGCTAGATTTTCTCGCTTCATTGGCCCACATACATTTTTAAAAATTCTCATTAGAGCTGCAAAGTGTGGTTATGGAGGAATAAAAATCTACCTCCTTTGGATTTTTTCGAAGTAAATCATTTGGATTGCACAATATTATTGGCGAACATGTAAGAACGCATCATTTAGCTTTCTTATGCTGCATTTGGAAAGCTGGCCATTACAAAGAAATTGTTTATATTTTTTTACAACAGTTACAAAAAACTATATAGTGGAATCCTCCAAACCGCCTTTGTGCAAAGCCCCTTCTGAATTACAAACACACATAATTCTACTTCAGCTGACTTCAGTGGGAGTTAAATACTCAAGAAGCAGCATTCAAATGAACTTTTCTTTATCTATAACAGCAAGAACAAAATTATAGTCCTGCAATTGACATAACAGGAAAAAATGTTTACGCAAACTAATAAACAGAAGAAACTACTCAGTTAAAAGCACAACTTTTTGGATGTTTTAGAAACAATAAAAATGTCTGTGGAAATATGGTCCATAATATCCTTGAAAAATCCATACAGCTGAGTCCAATTTCTGTTATTGAATCCAGTCCTAAAAAAAGTGGTAAAGTTGAACTATTCATCCTTAAGTTATTTTAATGTAGTGTGCGTATAAGCTTATTTTTATTAATGGAGTAGGTTTGTGATTCTGAAGATAATAAGTCACAGTGTAAATCCATAGTAAACTTGTTTTCAAGCTAATGAAAGGATTGGACAGCAGATAAATCTGTGCATTTTGTCTCCGTATTTTTTTTCCTTTTATTTTATTCTAATCCCTTCTATAATGCCTGAGAATATTAAGCATGAACGCATTAGGTGCCTGTGTGAGTCAGTGGGAAATATGGCTTCAGTCATCTTCTTCCATTTGCTTCCATTATCACGTTGTCACTAGAATATTATAATGTAAAAGTATATAATGAATATGCAGTAAAAATAAGTTGTGAGACACAGGCTCTTTTAAAATATATCAAATCATTCATCAATACTGAGAAAACAGTTTCTAACCTTCTCCTATTGTGAATTAGCTATTTTTGCATTTAAAGAGAATAAGAGTATGCCAGTTCTAAAATCCAAAATCTAAAACGCACAGATTGAATGCAAGCCTCTTTAATTAAACAGAAGAATTTTTATTTGGGAAATGCCATCTTTTTAGCAGAAAAATGTTATAATGGATATCCACCTTTGTACAGAATGAAGAGGAGTCCAGTGGAAAAAACCTGTGTGGTCACATAAATAATTAATTTATTGTAAAACATATACATAAGAGGACGAAATTAAGATCCCACAGTCATTATTTATGTGATATCCACACTTCCAGCTGTTTGAATTTAAAGGCTAAATAAGTTTTTTTTTTTTTTTTTAAACCCTCTTTATTTTTTTATACTGTAATACATAGGATTCCCTGAATTGAGTCACGAAGTACCAGGTGCCTCTGGAGCCCAAGACAGTGACGATCATGCCTCCAAGGCACACTGGGCGTATGACAAGGAAGGCTATTGTCCTGAGCTGGAGCTGGGGGGATTCGGGGTGAGGCACTCCTCCATCTCTAGCTCCGTGCCATAGCTTCTCTCCCAGTCTGTGATTCCAGATGCAGCTGGTTAGTAGATCACAGATCAGGTCAGGCAATTGCATTTGATGTGTGTGGGTCATATGTAAGACCCATATGTAAGAGAGAAGGAGGTGGGGGGGGCGGAGAAAGAGAGAGAGAGAGAAAATAGCACTGCCTTGCAAATGTGTGAGGCACAAGCACGGTAAAAGGGAGATGTGTTGGGAATCAAATGGTGCAAAAAGTGTGAGATGTGATATTTCTTTGTGTATGTTATTTCCACGTTTTTCAAAAAAAGATAAAAATAGGCTGTGCTGTAACTACCTCTTACCATCTATCACCATTAGTAAGAATCCAGCATTTTTTGTACACACCTCGACGACTGAACGACCGATATATTAGGTAGTGTCAGGTGGAGGAGCTGGGACTGTGCTGGCTGCTGGGAGCTGAGCCTAACCACCTTCTTTTCATCTCAGTTCCCGAAGCCATCAGATATTTCTGGAACGGCATCTACTGGTGGTAGAGAAAGACTTCTTGTTTCTTGTCAGACAGCCTTAGCCATCACAGCAATTAGTTGATGTAGGGAGTGAAGAAGGGCAGCTCTTGTGACCTAGATTGAAGCTGGGAAAGTAAATACCTAACATTTAGAACACTCTCAAGAGAAATGTGGTGTGTTTATACACAGGAGAGAGGAGGAGGAAACCACATTTATACTAAAATCAGAGCTTTATAACGTTCAGCCAGGATTTGTCTACACCTGAGATGCAACTATCAACTTGTAATATAATGTGGCAGTGCCCAGGTTAAAGGAAAACTATATATTTGTAAAATATATTTTACCCTGAGAGTGTGACACCACATTACTGTAGCTCTACAGAATTACATGTTAAACATATTAATCTCTTCAAATATGTTAATAATCCATGAATCAATACATAAGGATCTATGAGTTGACTTTAAGGGAACACGGTTGCCTTTATCTAAGAAAGTAAACACATTTAGAGGTGTAATAGATAAACCATGATGAGGTTAGGCTTTCTATCATTTCATTTGAGATTTATGCATGCAACTGCTGTTTTACTCTGTAAGCTTCTCCTACATGAATCCCTTGAAAGGAACCCAAAATCTTAAGATAAAACAATGAAGATATTCTATTCAGAGTTTATTGCCCTATATAAAGAGAATGTGACAGACCTCACAGTAATTTGAGAAAAAGTCCTTCTAAATAAGATTTTCTGCCTAAGTTGTCAAAAATGAGGCTTTGTGGTGGTAAATAACTATGTTCAGTGGGATTTCAACAAGTGTGTTCAAAGAGACGACCTTGGAAAGGAACCTGGAGCACTGTAAGGTGTTCAGGCCGTTTTCATCTCAAAACTGTTAAGTGCATTTACATTTTTACAAGAGTATTAAGTATATGTTGGGTGAAAATAGTCACTGATGTTACTCAAAAGAGGCTAGTGAATTTACCAAGAGGAATTTGGCCTGATTAATTTAGTGGGAATTTAACATGAGAAACAGATCATATGTTTGATGTGATTACATACAAACACAGGTAAACAGAAAAACTTTGAAATGCATGAGAAATAACAATGCTAGCAGATGGTTAAAAACAGATAACACTCAAAAATGAACACTTATATGTATATATATGCTACAGATGGAGCTGGAAATGAGATCCCTATTTAAAGATGGATAGCATTTTCTTATGTGAGATTCCAGTGTGTTTCTTATTGTTAGATGTAATCGTTCAGACAAGAATTTTTATGACTGATGTCTGCCTCACACTGCGTGTCTTGCTTTTATGTAAAAAGAAAGCTTCAGCAAAACAGTTTAACTGTTTCCAGGAACAATAGGGAGAAATGATTTGGTTTGCTAATGTTAAAAATCTGTGTGACCTTACTGAATAAACTGCTTTACAGTAAATGATGTCAATTTAGGAAGGAGGGTATCTTGAGGCCAGAAAGAGGTACATTTTTTTGCTTTCCCCATAAAAAATACACACCCATTTGGCAGAGTTACCATTGGGTATACTTGATATAATAGCTTATAGTTTAATTCTTTGTAGATTTCATCTGTAGTGTGTATGTTCAAAGCGGGCTATCTCAGAGTAGAGCTAAGCATGTCATTCCCTCTAGTTGTTCCTCTTATGTGCCTCAGTAACTCTAGAAGCGAGGGCAAGGTGACTGTCTTTTTTCTTCTCTCATTCCTCCTTCATTGTCGACTGCATCACTTCAGGGCAGTCTGAAGAAGGACAGATTAATCAGCCCTGAATAAAAGTCTGAGTAGGGAGCAGAGTTGGGACAGGGGCAGGTATCTGCAGGACACAGGATCTAAAGGGGGTGGCAACAGGCACTAGAAGAGGTCCTGGACAAGGTCAGGTGGTAGAAACAAAAGAAGATAAGAACAGAGGTGAAAACAGCTTGTGCAGAGGAAAAGACAGAGGTAAAATATGACAGGTTAGAAAAGACGGTAAAAGGTCTGTAGCCACTATAACACATCGTCTTCCGCAATGTGGGTAGGACCCACGATTTCTGTTTTTCAGGGCTCCTCTGCTACTTACTAAATAACTGGGATGTCACTGGCAGCGTAAATCTCTTATTCCCCACAGCAGTGGGTCTACAATCACTGTTGATTATTCCCTGGTCTCAGGTGATCAACTTCTGCTGGAATTCAGATTCCCGCACTATTGTCCACAATGTGAGAATTGGAAAGATTTCATATGATTAACATTTTTGTCAAACTCCGAAACAAAGAAGTGATTATCTTTTTTCTTCCCTGGGCCCCGCATCAACCCACTTGATTGTCTGCTGGATAGACAGATCCCTGAGAATGAGGCACTGTTTCAAAAACTAGCCTTTACTTGTGGATTTCCTAACTTGTCAATGTTTGGCCTTGTAGCTCTAATGTTCTGTTTAAACTTGATTCTTGAATGCAGCAAGCGATAGAAGAAAATGACACAACTGGGCTTTTTGTCACTCATCATCCATACTATGACTATTTATATATACATACATGTGTGTCCCTGTGTGCTTATGCGAATATGCACATACATGTGCTTTATATATATGTGTATATCTTGTTATGTGTTCTCTCTTCTCATATGTGTTTTTGTGGGCTGAAGATGGAATAAAGAGTAGCAGGGAGTTACATAATCCTATAAACCATACTCTGGTGAAGGAATTCACCTTATTTGAGTGGGGACTGCCAAATCCAGCATGAGAATTTGTGACATTGATGTTATTCAGATGTGAGAGTTTCTGGGATTGCAGCTATTGGCTGTAGCTATTTAGAGACTTTCTGTTTCTTCCAGCAGTGTTAGTGCTGCAATATGCTGTAACTAACTGATTGCAGCAAGGCTCCATGCTAAATTTATATATACAGAGCTCCCCTATCTGCCCAAAAATGTATGCAGATAGCTAGTGTCAATACAGGCACTGAGCCATTTGTAAGTTTAAAGTTACTGGTTTACATTAACATTTGCAGGATTTGAGCATTGGTTGTTTTGTTGTCTTCCTAAATGGGAAAGGGATACGGAGAAGTCAGGGCTACACTGCCAGATGTGTTAGCCCTGCCAAAGCATTTGTAGTGTATCTAATGCTTTCCTTGAGCCAGTTGGTCAGTCAGTCAGTGGTTCTCTCCCCCAAAAATTACTCCTAGGAGGGAAAACAAACCTAAGAATTTAGCAGCAGAAAGGGTATGTCAGAGAGAAGAATATAATTTTCTCTTGCTTCCTTTCAGCTACTCCAGAGAAATAAGACATGACATAACTCATATAAAGTAACAAACATCTAACCCTTGATGCCATCCAAGAAGTAATGAAATGGAATGATAGGAAATCATATAAAGGAAAATGTTAAGGATCTCTCAGTTCCCAGCTATGCAGATTAATAATCATACCAGCAAGAATTCAGATCTCTGGTTTCCATGTATGTATACACATATCGCCATTTCTCCTGGTATTTTACACACACATGTGCACACACACACACTTCTCGCTTGTGTAATGGGAATTGTTACTTATGCACATCTGCAGGAAAGTTTGACCTCAGATGCCTTATTTCAGAATTTTTGGTAACATTTGATTAGTATTTATAACAAAAGAGTTAATTCAAAACATCTTTGCAATGGTCAATCAACAGTGTTTAAAAAAGTGTATTATGCTGTATAAAACCTATTAATCTAGAATAATTTAGGTATCAGATTAGGAGAGCATCATTCTCTAAAAATAATGCCATTCCCATGAAAGCAATTCAAACTTGCTTGAACAGGCCTGAGCCTGATATACTTTCTGTGGCTTTACAGTTAAAAATTTCTCACTTTAATGTGCTCCAGTCTTGCCAGTAGCCATGTGCCGTGCTGCTTTGACTCTGTATAACCAGCTTTCCCTACGTTTTAAAAAATGACAAAATGTTGTCTGGGTACGGGAAAGACTGAGAAAATAACCAAGACAAATTTAGGGATAGTTCCTCTGCCCTGTCGACTGACTCGCCGTGCTGCACAGGACGGCGACCGCGACTGCTTACGCCCTCTGTGACTTTGTCTCAGACGGGGACCGAGGCGCTGCGGTAGGCTGAAGGAGCTCAGTTCTGTGACGCCCTGCTGTTTGCCACCACGTTACATCAGGGGACGAGGCGTCCAAGTGAAGCTGGCTACTGCTGGCTGGAGACGTCTTTTCTTTCCGCTGAAGTCGCAGGGAAAGAGCAGACTTAGGCTGAGCAAATCCCACACTCGTGAAAGAATTGTGCTCGGATTTGGCTCTAAGCAGGCAGTATTTTGTTTGGTAGCATTAAAAACAAATGAAGAAGGGCACAGAGAGCCAAACTGTGTAGGACTTCACACTAGAAATTCAGAGGATTTCTTCAGGATGCCTGAGGACATCCATTTGAGCTCACAGAGGTCCAGGGGGAATTCAGTTTTGTCTTCCCAAGACTAAGGAGCTTGTGCCTGACGTGGGGAACTGGGGGCCAGCTCCGGGGAGTCAGGCGTCCAGATCCTGCTCCATCCGGAGGGATGGGGCGGTTGTGGCTGCATCATTTGTTTGCAGCAGTGTCGTGCTCGGTTTCACTTTCACCCTCCCGAGTGCATTCCTCTAGCAATCCCCTGCCCCAGGCAGCTGTTTATTTTGCCTTTGTCTATAAGCCAGCCTTAAAAAGAACAGGAAAAAAAAAAAAGAGGAAGATCATTAAAATTACAGATAATGTCTTATAAGAACCCACTATAATATTTTGCTTAAATATCTTTCGATTTTAGAGGTTCCTCTTTATAGACATTAATAGTGGTTTACACCGCATGTTTTCAAAGGTCAAAGTGAGTATTATGGACATTTGGGCTATACTGTTATGATATCCTCTTATAGGCAAAAATGAAAATTAACAGGAGCTGAGCAATGCGTAAAAAACCCCAAACAAGACTGTTCAAAAGCATCTTAAATATCACAAAAGTCCTGGAAGCCTTGAGAAATGCAAACCAACGAAAAAGATAAGATCAATTAGATATAGTATTTTGTTCTTTTCCCCTGGAATTTGTTGTCACTAGTATTTTTGATTTACTTTTTTACAGCCTGCCCTGTTACTGATAGAACTGGGTTCTTCACTATTTCAGATTAAGCAATAAACCTCTTCCAAACCCAGGGGGCATAACGTGCAGTAGCTAAATGTGACGCTTCTTTAAACTTCTGTCAATTGATTAAGGCAAGTAGGTTGCGCCGGTTTGCAGAGCTTAACAAAAGTTCACAGAAATTATCAGAAAATCTCCCTTTTATTTAATTGAGATCTGGATGAAGTTGTAAGTAGAGGTATTTTTTCATATTTGAAAAAGTTTTATGAGAAGAAGTTATACTTTTAAGAATTTACGCTATTAACCCTTTCTTGGCTCTAGAAGGTGAAGTGGCTAATGCCTTGAGCATTTCAGCTATTCAGGATGGAAAACATAATCAAATTAACCTGCTTTACTTGTCAATCATAGGTATTTATGTATGCTATTATATTTTTAGATTGCTTATTAAATAGTTTTATCAGTTCCTTTAAACAATAACCTGAACAGAAATATGATTATTCAGGATACTGTTCGATAGAATTAAATTCCTATCACAACCATGTGACTTGACATCAAAGTGACCTGACAGTGCTTTTGGTGTTTTAGTTGAACACAGTTTACCAGTTTACCCTGGGATTTTTTGGTTGCTGCTGATTTGTTTGTTTGTGGTTCCCCCCCCCCCCCCTTTTTTTTTTTTTCCCCCCTCTGCAAAAGAATGGCAAGTCTAGTTTGATCATTTGGCCAAAAATATTCACTTCATGGATTACGTTATGAATTGATTATAACTGTAGCTAAGAAGGAGGGTGAATTCCCAGAAAGTTAATATTTCTTGTTAAGCAAATCTGGAATATAGATCAACTGCAAGTACCAAACATGATGAAAGTGAATCTGGAATTTCTTACGTCTCCTCTAGTAAAACATAAACAGATGCAAAATGTCCAACATCATATTTTTGGTCAGTTTTTGATGCCTGTTGGTATACCTAAACTTTCGCCATCAGGATAAGTTTCCTATATACTGAGAATTCTACATAGTGCGGCTTCAAGATTTTGTTTTGAAGAACTTTATTTAACATACAACCACTCTGGAATAATCCTCTGAGCTTTATATTCATTACAGCAGAACACTAAGAGGGTCCTGACAGCAGAATAAATTAACTAAGCTTATTTATTTAGCTTAGCCATTTGTATGTATTTGGTTGAGGTGAGACATCCAAAATAAATTAGTTAATTTGTGCCTTGTTTTAATGCCTTTAAGGAGTCTTGTAATAATAATAATAATAAAAAAATAGAACCCCCTAAGAATTTTCTCCATAAATTGAACTTTTGAATAAGTTTAGTCCCTAGCTAAATCTCATGTAGAAAGTTGCCTTCCTTTCAGGACAACCATCTTTCAGCAAATCCACGCAGGAATATTAGTCTTATTTCATTTAATCACCAAATCCTAACAACTAAGTATTCACTTCATTAAAGGCACTCAAAAATTCTGGCCAGCTGTTTCCTGCCACTTGGCTGAGGACAAGGTGGAGAAAGACAAGCAATTCAATCCTCAGTAACTCTCAGTTGTGTTCAGCATAATTCTGCCACATAATTATACTTTCATCATTTTATACCTAAATTAGAATCTGAATCCAAGGTGGGTTCTGTGACTTAGGGGCTTAAATTCTGACATGTTTAAATTCATGTTGTACACATGAAAATTTCCAGAGACTTTAGTAATCATCTCAGACTAATTCTTTGTTTTGTCAACTGTGCTTTCTCTTCCCTCTTTTTTTCTTTTTTAAATCATTTTAAATTACAGTAGTCAAATGGATCGAAGACGAAGGTATAATTAACATACTAGTTGTATATATAAATCACAGATTGGTTACTTGCTCCGTTCCTGGGAAACTATTTCCTGTTCTGGTTCAAATACAGAATTTAGGAAAATTAAGAACTCTTTGTTAAAGATCAAGGTGACTACAGTATGGTGTTTTTAAAGCTGGTAGTAATTTTTATGCACTGAAGGTAAAAAGAAATACTGATTACAACTGAGGAGTGACTTAAAAAAATATCCATTTGATTGTATGAGCTGTCAGGCCTGTTGCCCGTGAAAGTAAGTGCTAAAATATCAAATCATAAATCAATATTGCAAGGCCAGAATCTAAGTAGATGTAAATCAGTGAAGTTATATGGATTTCAGCTAAGCTGTGCTTATTTATACAGCTGGGTCTGGCTATTGGGTGCTGCAAAAATGGCAAGGTTATCCAATTTGGTCATAATTCAGGAGAACTCTTGGAGAAAGATGTGCTTGTCCCTGGAAACAGAATTTAGCATTCTGTACAGCCCATGGGGAAGATTAGGTATGTCAGGATGGGATCAAACCCTGTCCACCAGCCCCGGAAACTCGGAGCAGGGTTGTGTGTGAAATCCTGCCTTTCCCTGGGGCACAAGCAGCTCAGCCCAGGCATCTGCGCCCACTTCTGCACCGCAGATTTATGTCCTTCCTCCAGTATAAGGCTGCTGCTGATTTTCTTTGGAAGAGCGAGCAGGACACAGTCTTTTCAATAAAGGAAATCACCTGCCCAGCAGTCTAACAGCTGCAGAGCAATTTTTTTTTTGCGAATTTTGTTCTGTCTTCTGTGTAGCTCCTGTCCCAGTTCAGCGTCCAAAACCCTTGAGCCAAGGAAGTGGGATGTACGGAGCTGCATACCTTATTCCCACTACCGAGGTTAATTAATGGGATAAAGTGCATTTATTTTCCATTACCCTGGCATTTTAAAATTGAGGAACAGCTTCTCATGATGCTGTTGGCAGCTTGATTTTATTAGCGCTTCTTGGGCATACTCTGCGGGTTGTGATCTGAGACAGGCAGCTCAGCCAGTAGGGAATCACTCAAGGGGCAAGAAATACCAACCATTTATTAGACGGAGTCTCTCAGGGCAATCAGGCCTAGTCTGGGATTCCCACCAGGTCACTAAGTAAGGTGTCCAGCTCCTCATCCTAGCTCAACCTAGAGCAAACCTGAGCACTGTAAGGTTCACATTGCCTTCAGGGCTAGGCAGCAGCCAAGGAAAAGTTTTTGGTTACTAATTTTGAACTTAAATTTGGCCTCAACTCCACTTCAGGTGCTGTGTTCCTGATTGGCTTGCTCCTCTAGAGGTCTTCATCATGTGCTTATGAGTTAGACATAAAGCTTAGATGTTGTCTTTGAACAAGAATGCTTTACTCAGCTTAGCGTGACCAGTTCCAGCCGTAAGGACCTGAGAAAGTAATGTACTGATTTCCTCCTGAGGTACTTTGTAAACTAGGTGGTCTCATCTGCTTTTTAACTTTCTGTATATAACTGTTAATTTGGTTTTGACTATAGAGTTTTGAGAAAGGTTTTCTACTATTCAAACAATATTTAAATTCTGTTTGTTTTTCTCTGTTGTATGGTGGAGACAGAAATTGTAGCACAATGTTTTCATAGAAATTTGTAAGTAAGAATAACAAAGAGAGGAAAAGTAGGTAGGTGGTAGTCTGACACTACTGCATAGGCATTTGTTTCTCTGTCACGGTTACTGACCTTATACTTACCTGTTTGCCGTTAAGATGCACATCACGGGGAATTGAAATGGTATTTGCTCAATGTTCCTTTTCTCCTTCAAATCCCATTTTAACGCTGTAGTTTTTCCTATTGCTGCTGTTCATTTAATCAGTAACTTCATCGCAATGGGCTTTCATGCCATGAAGAGATATATGGTCTTACAAGGATCAGATGGTGTAGGGACATAGAACTAGGAGACTTCCTGACTGCATAGATTAGCCAGGAAAGTGCAAAACTGTCACCTGCAGTCTGCTAAAGACTAGCTGTTGTCAGATCTGAACACTGCCTTAGTTTCCCAACAGCAAGGATTAAATCGCAAAAGTTTTGTGTACATCTTTCCTTTTTGGATCTTTCAGCTTCTCTGAAGTGAACTTCTCGTCTGACATGAATGCTAATGATTTCAAAAAAAGCTAGTTTTGCTGCTAGATCTCTGAAGGAATTGATGAAGAAGGTTTAACAGCCTTCAGTCAGGTGTCAAATTTTTCTGTAGAATGTGGGGGGATGGTTAGACACTTCAGAGTGGCCCTCACTGCAGCCAATGAGCAGATCGAAAAACTGTCCTGGAATACGTAAGAGAAAAAAGAATCTTTTGTCCTGTGCAGGTAAGTGCTCTGCTGAACGTTGTATCAGCCTGTAAAGGCCAACAGCAAATGAGGATCTGCAATACAGAGTACAGGTTGGTATTACCAACTGAGCCATTCCTTCCAAAAACCGATGGAGAGAGATGCCACTCCTTATTTTCCAAAATGCAAACTGAGAAGGTAAGCAGTACCTGCGCAACTTCCAGTAACTCATTGCTAAATTTACCTCTGACTAAGCATTGTGTCCTGCCAAGCTTTTGGTACGCACAGCGGGACAGTGGAAGTCTAGGAAGATCCACTGTAAAAAGTTCAGACCCCTGCAGATTTTTTGTCCTACATTTGGTATCTTACTGGCAGATATCAAAGTCTGAGATAATCACCCTGAGCTCCTTTTACAGTCAGTAGTGGGGCAAACTGGGTCCCTAGAGTTTTAGATAGAGGCCTGAGGACTTAGGTGCATGCAGTTAACTAGATGCATGAGGAAGCACTTAAGGCACATGTATTGTTTTATAGAGCTGGGTCCTAGTCATGTCCTCAGAAGCTGCAAGCACAGACAAAACTATGTAACCCTCTCCAGGCTACTTCTTTCCTGAACTGCAGGGGTCTCTGAGGTAAGTCAGCTTCCCTTCTCATTCTCTCCATGACTTCTGATAAGACTCCCACCTGGAACAAAGGTAGAAGATATGGATGTCATTAAAATCAGCAGCTAGTTGGTATACCCAGGCTGCTTAAAAGCTGGCAGATGTCATATTTTACAATGAGAAGGCTACCAGAATAACAGAGAGAGATCAGAGTTCTTGACAACATTAGAAAAATGAAAGAAGAAAAAAAGAATTACTAAGATAAAATGCTTGCATTTGCATGATTAATTTAGTAGAATAAAGTAAGTTTTGCTTTTCTGAGTTGACTTCGTTTTAGCATTCCTTTGAATTTGGCTTCAATAACAAAGCAGAAGCAAAAAAAAAAGAAACCCAAAGCCACCTGCCCCAGATATTTTTCATATGTGCAAAGTGGTTGAATTACTCACAGTTTGTCCCTCCAAGTGAAGGAAGGTGGTCCTGTTCAGCTGATGGGTGAGTCAAACTCAGTGGGTGCAAAGAAAGCTTGTAGAGGCCCGTGCAGGATAACTACTTTTTACCACGTTTGTCACCATGCCACTCACTATCTGCATGGAATGATCTATTGCTGCTGCTGACACAATCTTTTTTTTTTTTTTTTTTCCCCCCACATGCTTTTCCTGCCCAACGGCATCTGTTTTTGTTCAAAGAGGCCTATGCCTTCCCTCACCTTGATGCTCCATTGCTGTCTCTTTCTGGCAAAGAACTCAAAAGATTTGGCCAGAAGGTTGCACTCAATCAATCCTGCCTTTAGGGTGTCCTAGAAACGCTTTCTTGGATCACCATTGCTTCCTCTTTCCACACTCCAGTTCCCTGCATAGGAGGTACTTGAACATATGTACATCATTGATCCAAGCCATATGTCCAGCCCATTACACCTGGGCCTTCCATGTGGATACGCCGCAGGAATTCATCACTGGTCAGCTTAGTGTAGCATCTGACTCAGAGCAAGACACATAGGTGCCTCTGGTGGAACTTCTCCAGCTGGCAGATGTGCTTTCTATACTATGTCAAAATCTTGCGTCTGCTCAGCACAACAGCCTTGTACAATTTTAGTCTGCATTGTAGTCTGGTCTGACGCTGATTCTGTATTTGCTTAGTAAACCTGGCAGAAAACTCCCCTATTTCTATGAATGCAGGAAACTACCTCTCCACCAACACTAGCACAGTCATCCGAAATAATTTCAATGTTGAACTCACAAGCAACACACAGCTCAGTCTCACTGTGTTGTAAGGGACAGCATGTTCTTCTCCATGTTGATTGACACATCATCTCAGTTTTTCTCAGATTTATAATTAGTCTGATTTTTTTGTGTGTTTGTTTGTCGTGGAAGCAGTATATTTGTATGTTAAGAAGACCTGAAGATCTTGGGTGACGTGAGCCACCGTTGTGTAATGATGAGCATACCAGCATTTTTGTGTACTCTGCTTGGTAACCTTAGGGCCGGTGTGCAGTCCTGCAGCTCAAAAGTAAGCCCTGATATTTAGGCTGAGGTTGCATTCTTTTTATCTGACACCTTGGAATAAAATGACGTTTCTCAATTAAATGCATCAAGAACAATGGAGAACAATATGCCGTTTCATGAGCAGTGGCTTACAAAAATGAAGAAAGAGACAGTCAAGGAGAGTCTGAAAGGCATGCAGTCTAAATAGAAAAATAAAGGCAGAAGGAAGAGGAAGGAAGAGGAAATCAAAGACAAGTGGATGTGGGTGGCATAAATGGACAACGAACACAAGAAGGGGGATGTTGAGGTTAAAAACTGAAGGAAGAAGCCTGTCATCATGGGCCTTAGCAAAGGAGTGAGTGAAACTACATCGTAACAGCCAAAGCACTGCGTAAACAAGAAGTTGCACTCAAAACACTCCTAAGTAAAGCTAAAGGGAGCTGGTATAACAGCTGTTGTAACACACCCTGGTGTAACAGGGGAACAATAAGTGACAGATACCCGTTTGATTTTTTTTCCTAAAATTGGGAGCTCAGTTCCATATATTCACTTTAACACCAAAGACTCTGCAGCGCAAAGCCTCTGTCTTACAATCTCATTGATACCAACTTTTCATGACATATTTACTAATTGTAACTAATTCACTAATTAACATCACCATGTAAATTCAGCTTCATATCTGTGTATCTAATATAATTGAATCAGTGAATCTGGAGGAAGAAATGGATTATGGTTTGCACGCTTAAATCTTTGGGCTTCTTATTTCCCCATTAGCACAAGTTTGTACAAAGGCTTCGCAGTTCAAGAACTACTTGAGGTTCTGCAGAGTTTGGACTATGGCTATGTCAAAGAACAGCTGATATAATAACTCTTCACATGCATTGCCTTATCAGCAAAATATTCAAGAGTGCCTTAATGACAAATAAACACAAACCATTTGGTTTGGTCTCATTTGTTTCAAACGACTGACAAGATAACACCATGTTATGAAGAATCTAACTGAAGATTTAGAACAAGTAATTATAATATCCCAACAGGAGTTCCAGGGTCTTTTTTGAAGCCACAACGTTCTTGGATTACAAAACACTGATAGAAGTCTCAGAACAGTAAGCCACATGAAGAAAAGAAATCTCAAATGAAGAATGATAATTACAAATACGAGACATTTCTTCTGTGTCCTTTTTCATCAAATAATGCCAACTTGCCCATTTAAAAGACATGAAATTATGTTATCAGAATTTGATCCCATGTGAAATATTTGCACAGGAGATACAGATACTAACAGTGTGCAAATACAGTGTTGTAGCATGTGACATCATATAACAACCTTCTTTGAGGAAGCAGATGACTCTTTTCTACAGAAGCCTGATTTCAGAATTGTCCAATTCTGTGATAATCTTGTCTTTTATGACTCAAAAAAGGAAAAAAAAATCAAAAGACATATTTTCCATTTTCTTTTGCAATTTTTAAGCATTCCTTACAGATGTTCAAGTGCTCAAAGAATAATTTGAAACTGTAATCTGAATCTACGGAAGGAAGTTTAAAGTATGTTGATGAAACTGTTCCATATTGCAGAAAACAGGTTCTCATGATTAAGAAGAATCAAACAAAAATAATAATCCAAAGTGATCAAACCACGTCTCCCAAAGAAAGAGTTCTAAATCTGTAAACAAGCACATGGACAAGATAAAATATTTGTAAGAAAGTGAGTTTGCCTTGATTGCAGTGTGATTTGCAGGCGTAGCCACAAAGGAGTAGCTTTCTTACTGTGGGTTTAGGAGCCTAGCTTTGGGCATCTAAGTTTACAAAGGGCTACCACCTTGTGATAGGAAGCTGTTGTATGTGTTCCAGAGATATCTGTAAGGATGCATGTCTGAAGGGGTGGCATTCTTGTTTCGATTAGTGGAAAACTTAGTAACCATGTCAAAATATTCTCGGGCTGAATGCCGTGAACTCTAAATTAGGCATGGAGATATAAGACCAGCTACTACATTCATTTTAATTTTGGGAAAACTGTAGGGGTGTTGATACGTTGATTTGAGTGAATTTTCAACAGATGAAAGTTTGATTATTTTGGAATTAGAGTCTTGGGGTCTCAGCTGTATCTTTTTTTTAATACAAAGGAGCTAATGAATTACCCCAAAGTGTTTGTTTTTCACTTCTGATTTTCTATATATTAAGTAACAAAAAGCTCAAATGTAATGATGCAATTGAGTAGCACAACAGCAATGTATGAATAGTAGAGAAAGAATTTGAGTTATATAGAAATAAATTTCAGAGATTTCCTTAATTCCTTTGAAAATATAAAGTGAACTGTATATAAGGTAAAACCTTTTCATGAAAATTCTACAGGATGTAATATTTCTGTGCAACATGTAAAGAAGTCCACATCAACTTACCACACAGTAGGAAAAAACCCCTTACTGTTACTGTTGAACAGTAAATGAAACAATTAATCATATACTACTTCCTTCATCTTGGTTTGGTGGCATTTAAAAGGGATTTAACACAAATTTAAGGACACCTATGCTAAATGCAATGAATAATTCTAGGCTATCATCACCTCTAGTTATTTCAGTTTGATTTCTTTTAGCGTAAGCTAAATTTTCTGATTCTGATTTTGAACGGACCTGACAGATACCCACTTGGGAGGTTTTTAAAATCCACTTTATTTTAAAAATATTGCTTCTGAATTCTATAACTGCATTGAAATTCTAGATTGGTATTTCATCTTTAATGACCTGTACATGAAAGTCTGATGTTGTTATTCTGTCTGATTAAGATGAACCACACTTTTTAAAATTGAAAGGCAGAAAAGCATGGGTGTTTAAGCCTTTAACAAGTGGCATTGACGAAGGGCCTCTTTTCAGAAAAAAATATGGCATCTCATTCACACTTTCTTTTGGAAATGTATGTATATATTTATGACAGTTACTTAAGTGCTTTGTTTTAGCTAAGAATGGGTTTGCTGTACTTCAGATGGGGTAGCTTGCTTTTTGGCAAAGCAGGAAGACGATGTCAAATTCAGCAAAACATCGTGACCTAAATTAAGTAACATACATTTCTTACCATTTGGGAAATGAAGTAATGTATATTTCTTACAATTTGGGAAAATTCCCAGAAGAGTGGTGGTTGTTTTCTTTCTTTTTCCCCCCGGCTCACTATGACTGATGGCATTTGCTTTACTTGTGGGTGCTACTGTGTCATGTTTCCTCCAGAAGGAACTGGCCAGGGCTGGGGGCTGCCCTTTCCACAGAGAGCCACAAGCGGGGCAGACTTGCTGTCCATGTGTTTGGAGGACAGCAAGGAGTTTGTCCACTGCTGAGATGAGCAAGGAGCACACAGAGCAGGACCTTGCAGGAGGTGTGAAGAAAGGTTGCTGAAGGAGTCAGGGCAGCATTTCTGCAGATTAACAAAGGCAACATACTGGACTTGAGTCTGGAGGGCAGCACTGATGTATATGTAGGTAGAGGTTTATAAGTATCTTCAATTCTCCTCTGTTTTACCTTGGCATTTTGCGTTTTACCTGTTCTAAAAAGGTGGTGGTCATTTGTCTAAATACAACTGCCAATTATTTTTAAATACAACAAATAGAAAATATGTGTAAATGCAGGTCCTGAATTTATAAGACGTTTTGTTTTCATACAGGCGCTTGCTGTTTTACCACAAAACTCCTAAAACTTCTGGCTGTGAAGATAGTTTTAGAGCCCTGGTAGGATCTTACAAATGGATGGAAGGCTCAAGGTACAATATTAAAGTATAAATGAAAAGCCAAATGTATATTTTTAAAGAGAAAATGTGCTTAGCATTAGCTGCCATTATTTTCAGTATTGAGCTTTGGCATTAAAAACCTCTAATGCTTGCTTAGGTTTTATGTATAATCTGTGGTTTGTAAACCAATGCAAGAAACCTCCCAGTTCCTGGCTTCCACATTACTTTTTTATTCTCACACACCTAAAATATTTGGTTCATGAGTAAAATCTTTAATTTTCACTATTAGCCTTTGAGTCTTTCACAGTTAGGACCTAGTTAATCTATGACTTTCAACTAAATCTTGTTGTTTTCTTTTAGTCTTAGTTCTTGGTATTTTTCTTTAAAATGAGTTAAAGTATAAGTCAACTGACATCCTTTGTAGGTACAAGATAAAATAATCATAGTATTCTGAGTTTGACAGAGATTTTCTTCTTGGATTATTTTCTGGTATTTTGTTTTTATAAGTAACTGAACTGTATGAGCCCATCAAATACTAAGGTCAAAGAAAAATTCAACACTTTAAACAGGAATTTAGTCAGCACACACATCCTTAAAATGTGACTCTAATACACTACTTTCTGTTTTTAAAAGAAATGATTGATAAAATAGTAGTTTGTTCTGTTCCAAGTAATCCTTCCTGCTGGTGATTTGTTACACATCATACTTGTGGGTAATTAGGCTACTGGAATAAACGCTACTGTACCCTTTGTACAGTATTTCATCTACAGGAGAGCTGTAATATTTTAACTATGTTCCACTACTTGCTGCTTTGTAATCTACACAAAAGTAGTAAAATGGTTTAATAGCAGAGTGTTATGATAGATATCTTGTAATAACATAACCTCATTACTTTTATGGTAATCCTGCAGAAAATTTGCAAATAGCATAATTAAAATAAATACATTTCCTGCTAAATTAGAGTGTGTTTTGTCATGTAGAAAAGGCCCACACCTCCACAGGTCAAATAAACAGGCTGATCTGATTTCCACAGTTTTCTTTTTGTCCTTTGTGCTTTCTTGGAAGATTGCAACTGCCTCTCTCAGATATGGACCCTGCTACAATAATCCATTCCTTTGTCACACTGAGATACAATCTTCACAGGATTTTGTGCAATGCTTTGTGCGGACGGCTTTGAATCACGTATTAAATGTGTTTTGAGAGAGGTGTTCCACCATCAACTTGGCCACGCTCGTGCTCCAAGGTGCAGTGTAAGGCTCTGGGTTTGACTGACATAGCCTACAGGGAACATAGTGGAAGAGCAGTCTCCACGGCTTTTTATATTGGATTTGCTTTTTAGCTTGGCCTATCTGCAGGTATTGGTCTTTGAGTCGTGCTGAAGAGCGTAGCTTTCCCTACATAGTTTTCTGCAGAGTGGTGTGAGATTTGACTATAGTTCAGTGTTGGTCGTTTCTGATTGGTCATTACTACATTTCTGTACCAAGTGAGGATTTCTAATATGCATATTCCATGTAGCAGTTCATTAGTTTTTACTTATACTTTAGAATAGAAGTGTGCCATTTAAATTGGCATAAGTAACTAAGTTGTGGAAGTACAAACAGATTGAATTCATACCGCTGACACCCAGCAAAGGAATTTGCTTTCGCTTTTTCATATTTCTCCAAACTCTTCTCTCAAATAACTCATAGCAATATCAAATAAGGAAAGCATGATGTATTTTTGCAAACTCTTGATACAGAGGGGAATAGTTTGAAGACTATTTGATTTCAAAGAAGCCCAGACAGCTGTATCTGAACCTCCTAAGAGCTCTAAGTGACAATTCTTTGAGAAAAAGCAACTGGTTGCAAGCTAAGCACTGGTTTTGTAAAGGATCTTTGTCCTGGGATACTTGCACTTACCCGGAGAACATGTTTCTAAGCTGTTGGCCAAGACCCAGTAATCACCTTGATATCCATTGAGTTTTGCTCTGTAGTTTTCAAACACACACTGCAGACTGTTGTGGATTGGGATTTTAACCATAACTAGTCTGAATTATAAATAATTTCACCTTAGTTCACACATTTCCTTTAAGAACAGAGTCTCACCTAGTCTGAATGATTTACTTCCCAAAAGTCCTGGAGCTTAAGTGCAGTCATTCATAGTCTGGAGAAAAGGAGGCTGAGGGGAGACCTTATTGCTCTCTACAACTACCTGAAAGAAGGTTGTAGTGAAGTGGGGGTCAATCTTTTTTCCCGAGTAATAAATGATAGAACAAGAAGAAATTGCCTCAAGTTGTGTCAGGGGAAGTTTGAATTGGATATTAGGAAAAATTTCTTCACCAACAGGGAAGTGGTGGGGTCACCAACCCTGGAGGCATTTAAAGGACATGTAGATGTGGTAGTTAGGGACATGGTTTAGTAGTGGACTTGGCAGTGTTATGTTTGTGGTTGAACTCGATGATCTCAAAGGTCTTTTCCAACTTAAATGATTCTATGATTGTTGCAAGATCAGTTTTGTAAAAGCTTGGTTAAATGTCTTCCGCATACTAACTCCCAAATGCCTCCTACATCGTCATTGTTCAGACGTCTATTATTTATTGATGGCAATCATCCATGCTGTTATTAACTGACAATTTAAGAAAAATATTCATCAATATTTTTTAAAATTTTCAAATGGCAGTTTGAATTTGATGCATCTTATATATTCATGCCTCATACAGCAGCAGCACCACTTGATCTAAGTTTTATTCCTGTAATTATTCACTATTATTAGAAAAGCGCAGTCAAGGTTAATTTATTAAAGGAATAAAACTCAATTTGATTTTGATGAAGGTAGAAAGAATCTGGCAAGATTAGATGATCCAATTAGGGTACAGAAACAAGACCATGTGGTGTGGGTAACCTGTCACTAACCTTTAACAACAAACAGGAAAGTGGTTGCTATGAGTATTCCATCAAATAGTCAATCTCAGCACAACTCTTGGATCAAATACATCAATAAGACTGTTCACTGAAAAGTGCCAGATAGAAAACCAGTCAGTCATGATGATCTCCTTGCAGATGGTTCGCTCTTAGAGAATGCTCTGAAAGTGGCAAGGTGCAGGTGCCTTTTGCCATGGAGAACTGTTCTGAGTCTTTATTTAGTCTTTACTCTCTACTTGGTCTTATTTAGTGTCACATTAAACTTATGGTAATGTTAGACGGTCAGGTCTTAAACGTTTAAAGTGGCTTTTACAATATTCAGTTAAACATATCATCCTCATTTTGAATATGCTGTTTACTAGCTTTCTTAGAAGAAATAAATACCTGGATGAAAACCAGGCAGTTTCAGCTTAGCCTATGTTCAGCAGGGCTGATGATCAAAGGAACAAGTGCAACTCCATAATGCAAAAAGGTCATAATGAGTTAAAAGTGTTGCCTTTGTAATCTGCTTGCTTACATTTTGAGCACAGTTCTTGGAAAACAATGCAGGCATCAAACTATTTCCTTCATTGTTCCCCGCTTATGTCCCCATGGCCCAAAAGACCCTCGCTAGCCTTAGTGTATGGTGCCAGTTTTAAACGACTGCAGGATTGCCTTTTTTGATGTTTCTCAAATGATGTAGCAAAAGTAGAATTATTTTAAATGTCATTATCAATTTATTATATTTGCAAAATATGTTTATTCATAGAATGTATGTATATAAAATTATATAAACCTTAACAATAGCAGAGGATATAACTGTCTCAGTTTTTGAAAAACAGGTAAAAATATGTTAAAGAAATAGCTAAAAATGTATAAATTGTATATAAAAACTGTATATAACAATGTCAAAATGCTCAATTGTCCTGGGATTTTTGTTCAGATATTAACACATCAAATGCAATCGTATCGTGCTAAAAAATTAACCTCCATTTAGAAATAACTTTAATGAGCAAACTTTACTTTTATTCACTTGAACATTTTTATAGGAAATTTGAAATTGACATATTCTTACTTTATTTAGAATTTCCATTTTTATCATGTTGCTTTGGAAAATTGTAGGTATTTATTTCTCCTTCATTAGTCTTCTTTTTTGATAACAAATAAAAATGAAATATTTCATTTCAAATGTCCATTTTTTTTTCCTTCCCTTTTCACTGTGGAACTCTCTAGACCTTTTTCAAGATCAGTAAAAAAGTGCTGCTAGGCAAAGGAATAATGAAAATATACAATGTTATCTGCATCTTCATGAAATTTGAAGGAAAAGGAGAAAAAATACAGAATTATAGAAATGAAAGAGGAAAAATGCTCTCAAAGGAGTTCGTTTTATTATTTTGTGTTCTTGTAAAAGACAGGATCTTTTCTAAAAGAAAAGAGAGTTTCACCACCATTCAGTTATCTGAGAGTTCCTCACCCAGCTGTGATTCCTGCGTATTTAATAGCTTCATTGTATTTCTCTAACAGGGGCTTGCCTAGACTCCTGCTGAACATAAATAAGCTTTCAGTATTTCACCATTTTGCAACAGGCGATCCCACCCTAACTACATTGCTTTAGGAAAGATCACCTTATTTTCTTTGTTCTGAACCACCTTTTTTCTAGCAACATTTAGCACCTCAGTTATTACAGTGCAAGTGACAGACCACCTCTGCCCATCCTTTCCATCCTAAAGATAATTTTATCATATCTCGCTATAGCTGTTAATATTCCAAACTGAAGAAATTGAAATGCTTCCTTATTGATCCGTATTCTTGGCTGGTTTTGTCCTCTGCACCTTTCCCAACTCAGTGATATCTTCCTGGACATTGGGGTACAAGAACTTGTGCCATGCAAGATGTGGGTCAGCCATCTGCTTACCGAGTGACATAATATTACAGTTTTTTCCTTCAAATTCCTAATGGTTGATTTGCCTTTTTGACTGCAAGAACTCTTACTTCATTGACAGCTCAGGCACCATCCCTTTATATGGAAATGTTGGACTTATTTTACTATAGGCATTGGTCCAGGTTTATCAAAACTAAATTTCATCTGTTTTTTTATTGCTGAGACCCTGAATCACATGAGATCCCTTTGATATTCCTAAGAATTGGCTCTTGTTTTACTATATCCTTAATAGTGTCATCAGAAAATTTGTCACCTGGTTACCCTTCTTCCAGGGACATGAACCCTGGGACAGATAATTCTATTGAAAATCTGTGTTCTGTCATAAGAATTGACCATCTCTTCCAGCCCTCTGTTTGCAGCACGGTGACACAGTATTTATCCATGTTATAATCCCTTTTATCCCATGACTACGTCATTTCTTTGAAAATCTTTTGGATGTTCATGGAAAATATCTTTATCTTCCTTTTTCTGTATTCTGTTGTTGAATTCCTCAAAGAAGTGTCACATGACTAAGTCTAATAAACACTGAAAAGATAAATGAATCATCTCCGTGTTTCTCCGGAAGAAAACTTGGTATTTTACCCATAAGATTCAATACGATTACTAAAAAAAAAAAAAAAATTATTCTGTTTTTCAAATGCTTCTCATCATACTTATGTAGGCAGTGGCTTAAATTTAGACTTTTTGATGGTCAGTTATGATCCATAGGCTGTTTCCTATCCTGTATGAAAATTCTGTTTGTTCTACTGAAATCTTAAATGTCTTATTTCTGATAAATTATGATCCCATGAAAAATCTTGAATAAAATTATTTGAGATGAGATTTCTGTCTAACTATTAAAGAAAGGAAATATAAATCTGTGCTGGGCACAGTTCTTTAGGAGTAACAAGTAGAAGAAACTTCATCATAAAAATGGAAGTGTCATAGAGCAGAAAAGTGCAAGCTGGAATCTTGTAATCTCTAAGTATTAGAAACAGCTGCATACAAGTAGTGGGGAGAAGACTAATGTTAAATAGAAGTGACGCAAATACAGCCAAGTATATTTAAAGTTATAACTGGAGATAGTTAAAGGATTTTCTGTAGGTCATCACTCATTGACAATTTCTAGAGAAAATCATATGTTATTACAGTAATGGTAACATGAGAACTCAGTCTTTTCCAAGCTGACCGTAACCAATTATGTTGTGCTTAGCATTCAGCTGTTTTCCTTTTTGCTTGACTTAAGATACAACATCTGGAGGGCCTCATTAAATGAAGGTTAGATAATCTACTAGTAAACTATTTAATTAGGAATTTGCCAGCAGGAAAAGTACTAAAGCTGTTATTTGTCTTTACTCACATTTATTAGTGAGAGAAAAGAAACTGGAATATTTTGCATCTTTGAAAAAACACTTCTAAAACTTACTGCAGTTAGAAAAAAGAGCTAGAAAATTTGCCATTATAATTTAAAGTAGCACATTAATGCACACTTTACCTAGCTTCTTTCTGCCTTTCAGGTGATTTTGTCATTTGCTTATCCATTCTAAAAAGTTAAAACCCAATCAAATGTATTGCTTTTACACCGTATCCTTCTGGGTTTTTCATGCCAGCATCAGTAGGGAAAATGTTTTCCCAATTTTTTGTACATGACTAGTGGACATAAAATATACCTTGACAGTGAACCTGCAGTGCACTCATCATGTTTTAACATATAGTTCAATCATTTTACCACCAGTCTAGAATGAAATACCTCTTGCTGTAATAAAGCTATCTGTTTTGGCGAGAATGCTGAAGGAGGACCAATGCTGGGTATCTTCTGAGATGACTGCTCCTGTTCAGTATCAACTGGGTTGAGACCTTCTTAACACGTTTCACTTGTGATCTTTTAAAGCTGTCAGGATGGAATGATTTCCAGTCACTTTGCTCTGCAGTGGATTTAAAATCATGTCCCAAAGGTGGTAGATTAATAGATTAAAAAGGCAAAGTATTAATCTAATGCACTGTCCTGTCTCCTTACCCATAACTTATAGTATAACTGTCATATGGTTATGGCAGTTCTCCAATGAAACAAAGTACCTATGTTTTGTTCTCTGTAAAGTGTTTCACTGACTGGTGCACTTGTTATTTCAATGCATTGTTCTGTACGGAGCAGAACAGTTAACCAAACTGATTTTTACAGAATTAAAGACCATATGAGCATTTATTTTGATTATTTTTACACACTTGAATATGGACTTAATTATGTGTAGTAAATCTGAGCATTGGTTTGAAGAAACAATTTTCTTGGGAACTTAAAATGTGTTCCTTGTATAGTGCTGAGTCTCAAGAAGGCAAAGAATGTTTTAATGCAAAACACCCTCATTCACTTCAGGTTTTGCTCAATAGCTCAGCTGGACAGATGGTGGAAGCAAACCACTCTTTGTATGGAATACAAAAATGATTTTTCCCTTTGCTAATTGTGATGCAGGGGAGTCTATGTTCACTTGTTTGCTTGCATGTGTATCTAGGGACCACAAAAATCTTTTTTGTATTTCAGTTTTTGTAGGGCTTTTTATTTTGTTTTCCTGATTTTTTTTTTTTTTAAGTTTGAATAACTCATGAGTTTGCTCTGTAAAACTGCTTTGCTAGACTAAGACCCGGGTTACTTTAGCTAAGGAGTTCCCGGGATACAACTATCTCTAAAATGAACAAATTCTACATCTATTCTTTTTAGAATTTTCTTAGAATAGAATTTTCTTAGAATGGAATTTTCTTAAAAATAAGTCACTCATGTCCACTGAGATTCATGGTGCCTGCCTGGCACCATGAACAGTCCCAGGAACTTGATATTTTAGAAGGAATTGGATTTACCTTTTGACTCTGTGGTATGGTGCTTTGAAGTACTATGGGCAAACTGTGGAGCCTCTACTTGTTTTAAGCATGAATATTGGCTGGAAAGCAAGAAACCTATGACCACAAGGTGCAGCCTATTTTCCGTCAGTGACTGAAATCTGTTGGTATATAATTGTATACCTGTCAGCACGGCTTAACTTAAATGTTTGGTGAGATAGAGACTGTGTAAGTAGAGCCAACAAATGTCAGTTGGCTTAAATTTGGAGGTCTGAATAACACTCTTCTCGGCTCATACTATATTATTTCTTATATAGTATTTCTTATATATGCTTCCACTTTTCAGACATATGAAGTAAAGTGAGGTTTCATGCCACACATGTTCACTGGTGTTTTCCATATTTAAGCCACTACTCTCAAAAGACATGTCAAGAAATGCACTCAGTTCTCATCTCTTAGTTCTCACCCACTAGGGGTATCCAGGAATTTCCATCTCTCTTTGTTTGCACAGGCTCCTGTGCCTCCTCAGTGCAGCACAGCCAAAGCTTCATATCTTATCCAAAGGAAGAAAACCAAAAAGAACATTAGGATAACTGTTAATTTGAACATATTAAAAAAGACAAGAAAGGGTCTGAGCAACAATTCACAAAAGTCATAAAAAGTACTAATCATTTTTCAAGTGTATCAGGACTAGGAAGCCCGCCAGAAGATTTGAAGGGAGCTCAGAGGAGATAATGTTATAGTAAAAGAATAATTTCTTTTCTTTTAAAGGTTTTTTCATAACAAAAGTTTTGGGAGGTTCAAACAGAATAATTCCTGGTTTTGGGTGCAACTCACAGGATCTGTCTCAAAAATAAAGATATAAGTAGAAGAAGCTGAGGAATAAATCAAAAAAATGAACTCTAAAAATTGTCAAAAACTGTTCAGGTTTACCTGCCTCTCAGATTCTGTAGGTTCCCTTGGACGAAACAGCTGAAATATTAAATGTAGCGTATGATTTCCCTAGTAACGCAGACTTAGGATGCAGTTTTTTAGGAGATCATTCAGGGACAAATACGTTTGGAAGGTATGTACCTACCCAGAAAATTGGTAGAAACTACAGTAAAGGGCAGAATTAGATAAAACATGGATAAATATAATATATTAGGGATAAGTATAATAATGACTATAATATATTAGGAAAGAATCATCAAGTTAAAAGAATCCTAATCACTTAATGAGCTATGACTTCTTTGAAGAAATCAGTAAGTTTCTGGATAAGGAAAATCAGCTGATGTAGCCAAAAACATTTCTGTTCGGAGTTTCTTCTCCAAAAGCTCTTAAACTGACTTGCCGTGAGACAAAAGAAAATCTTCTCACATGGGTAAAAAAATTGATGTAAGAAAAATCCTGTAGAAATAAATTTTTCACAGTGGAAGGAGATCACCAGTGGAGTCTTACACAGGTTTGTGTCAAATATGTGCTGTTCACCATACTAATGAATGATTTAAGAAGAAAGTGAGCAGCAAGGTGAAAAAATTCACAGGTGTTACTAAGTCATTCAAGGTTACAAAAATGAGAGATACCTGCAAAATACTGCACAAGGACATAATGATGACAAGTGAGCGATAGACCAAATGGCAAATGAAATTTGGGGTAGATAAATTTGAAGTGATATGTATCAGGGGACACTCCTAACTTTTTAGTTCCATGAAAACCATGCTCAACACTAGTTAAAAAAAGAAAAGAAAGTATTATGAAGTATGATGACAAATAGAGCTCAAAATAGAAGATGTTACTGTTGTGTTGCAGAAATCCTACACCTACTTTGTTAATATTGGATGTAGATCTGGTGTCCCAGCTTTGAAAGGAGCACAGGATCTGGGAAAGTCAAAGGACAGCAGGGACGACCAGAGGTATGGAATGACTCCCATGCAAGTAAATATCTCATATGACTGGGACTTTTTGCAAAGGAGATGTCACAGGACAGAGGTGACACAGGTCTATATTTTCATGATGGGAAGGTGACAAGAATAGTTAGCATTGTTTCTACCACTGCAATACCTTTAAAGTCATCAAATGAAGCAAGTCATGGGCAGGTCCCAAACAAGGAAGGCAGTTTTTCTTATAATGTGTGGTTAGTTGTGGAATTCCCTGCCAAAAGGATGTTTTGAATGTTAGAGATTTCCCTGAGATAAAAAGTGACTGGACAGACTAACGGAAGAGAAAATTATAAATATGAAAACGCTATTTCTGGCTGGAAGTCTGAGTAGCCATTGAGGGATGACAGATTATCCAGCAGAAACATCAGCATGAGTTTGTCCTGTTTCCTAACAGTTCCAGAGGCGTCTTCTGACAGGTATTGCCAGAGAAAGGATTACAGGGATCTTTGTTCTGACAAGGCATTGCTGTCCTCGTGTTTTCACCTGTTCATTTCCTTCCAGACATTGGAAGGAAATGGGCCCATGCCCCAAAGGACACAATCACTCACTGACACCAGACAAATGGGTGTGGTAGCTCAGGTGTGAGGTTTACGCTTATTCTGTGTTCAAAGGAAGAGGTTGAGCCGCACCAGGGCTGGCTGGTCATAAGCTTGCGTGTGTCAGCTGCTTGTCGAGTGAACCCGATATTTGCGCTCAGACTGTCTGCTGTTCACACGGTTCACATGAAGAGGAGGAGGTATAGGAAGACTGAAGACTCAATTAGGCAAGGACAGGGCCTGCTTTATGGGGAACTGATGATAGGGAGACCCGCGCTGATGAGTGCGAGAAGAGAAATACTATCTCCAGAGCTAATTCCCATTTACATTGCATTGCGGAGGCACAAACTATGAGTGAACTCATGGCTTCAGCACATGTGTGCAGTCACGAACAGTGAGTTACAGTGCACGTCTCCAGGCTGCCAATGTAATTCCGTGTGGGTTTCCTCATGCAGTTTGCCTCCTATCCCTAATGCTTACTTCATTTGCAGTGTTGTGAAAGTAGTGGAAGAGGAGGGATGAGAACGATGTGTGTTACTGAAAGACACCTGCTGTATCTTTTCTTCTCGGCTTTAAGAAAAACCCAACACACACAACACCCTAAAACAGGCATTACACTGTAACAAGTTGGAAATTAAGACAAATTCATACTGCAAGCACCTGAATAGAGAAATGAGAAAGAGAGACCACAACTAGAACAATTTCCTGCACTGACTAATGTGAAATCTAATGGGCATGTTTGGAGATGCATCAGTTCACTCAAAATATAAACAGAGGCAAAAAAATAAAAGGGAGAGGAAGACAGGCAAGATACCTGCCAGTCTAACCTGCAGTTTACTAGTGGAAATAACCTGGCTGAAGGTGAGGAAAGAAAAATTGTTCAAACAGAACCCTTTACGGTATCTTCATGTGCATTCTCAGCCGCCTGGGGCAAGAGCCCTGCAGGGCACTGTCAGTTTTCACAGGGACCTTTTTGTAAATCCCATTTTAGAATTAAAAAAGTGCTTTTTGGTAACTGCAAATCAGCTAAAATGCGTTGCAGGAGGAAGATGATGTGCCAGTCCAGACAGATGGCAAGAACTGAATGGAAAGCATATTGAAAGGAATTTTTTTTTTTTCTCAAAGGAGACACAAAGAGCAGAAAATAGGTATTATTATTTATTTTCTTAGACAACAAATAGAGGTCCAGTGGGTGGCAGAAAGCCAAGCTGTCGTCCATTTTCAAAATATGATCCCTGTCATACTAAATAACTTCATTTGATATGTCAGTAATCATACCATATACTAACTGATAAAAACCACTAGTTTTGAGCAGCTAAAGATTAAAAAATTTCAAATCTGAATTGGGTATACTCAAGGCAAAAGTAGTTCTCCCTTTATGAGGCCAGAGATATGTTATATAGCCAGAGGGAATTCACATTGGAAAGGAAGCATGATTGGTTTCTCTGGTGGCTATTCAGATCTTATCTCTAAATGAAAGGTGAGAGGTGAGACCGGGGAAGGTAGGCAAAACTGTCAAAGTTGTTTGGTTGTTTTTGGTTGGGTTTGGGTTTTTTTTTTTCAGATGCAGATCTGTTACGTACTCCTAACAGACCATTTTGAACAGGAGTCTATGAGATACTCTTTTGTAAGCACTTGTAATATGTGAAAAATATCCCATAAAATATGTCTGAGGTTTTTTACTTTTTTCCTCCAACTCAAGCACAGTTTAGAAAATAGGGGCCAGGATCTGAAAGAAGCAGTAAATATGGGAAGTAATGGGTGATGGTGGAAAACTGGGAGACCGGGGCATAAAAGGATATTTAAATGATCATGTATCCTGGAAGAAGGGCAGTACATGCTTACCTGGTTATTATTAAACCCCAATCATTTTGTTTCAAGTGCAAATGGCTATTACATTTCTTAACCTGAAATGCAATGGGTTGCATAAATGACCACTCTATCACTTACTTAAGTAGTCCATCTCTTTTTGTACTACCCACCTATTTTAGCTTCTTTTCAGACTTTTGATGACAATATCAGATTGTGTTGGGTAAAAACCAGTTCCTTTCAGCACATTGCTAAAAATAGGTTAGTTAGGTGGCAAATGCCTATTTGAACTTGTTTATACACAACTTAATATTTTCTCCATTAATATGGTATGTTGCTAATACCTTATTACCTCTTTCTCATAGGCTACTCAACACAATTGCGTTTTTGTAGCACCAGTAGTCCTTGCTGCTTTAACCAAGCCTGGTATCAGTAGCAATGAAGTGTCTGCGGTACTTGCTTCAACATCGGTTTGCCAGTTCATGTGCTGGGTTTCGTGAGGTGTTGTCCTGTGTTGTTTTACCTTACCTACTGTCCAGTGCCTGATAAAAGTCCAACCACACACGTACACACAATACAATTAAACCTTAGCAGACAGACCTGAATTTTTCTAAAGAATCATTATCAGATTTGTCTGAAAAAGCCTGTTTTTCATAAAATGAATTTTCTACAACTTCCTGGTAACTTTAAAATGTGTCAGTTTGTGAGCATCTCTCCATCTCAACTTTTACAGGTTTGTTTTGACCACCAGTTTCTTTTTGCATGTGAAAATTGACGGAAGTTGAACCAGTGGTACTCCTTGTCCCTTGCATTTGTCAGATGAGAGTCCTGAGCCCAGGAGCACAAAGGCAGGCACATTCCTAGGGAGGGAGCTGGGAAGCCAGTTGCAGACAGTTGCTTCCTATCACTTCAGATCAGCTAGATGTGAACTAGCTCCAGCAGGAAGATGTGCAATCACATTAGCACAGCACCGCGCCTGAAGGAATGATCCCTGCTGGATTTAAGTACCTGCTCTGTCTGAAGATATTTGTTTTCTTTGCCTTGCAGCTCCCCCAACCTCTCTGGGGTAGAAAGCACGTGGGAAAGAAGAGAATGAAAGGATCGTGACTGGCTGATGAGTCCTTTTCCCCTTATCACCGAGGAGCCTAGAATTGTGCCTATTGCCTGTGCATTTTGGATGCAATAGTCATTGACTAAAATGCATGGGCAGCTTTGAACTTTGAAGCAAGAGCTTCCTCCCTTTTTCTGCCTCATAAATCTCAGGCAAGTTACCTAATCTCTATACTTTGATTTCTGAAACCTCTCATGAATCTTGCTGTTAGTGTTTATAATGCTGATCCTAAAGTAATAATACTCCCCTATAACATTGATCTTAAAGTAAAGATTAACATAAACTACTTACATTATTCATAGTATGTTGGTTTTGTTAAGCTTGGAAGATGAAAACGGTATGATCACAAATATGTTAATTTGAATGTAACTGTGTAGTATCTTAGGATCTGTTTGCTGTCTGTGACTGAGACAAAAAATACAAAAAACCCATCCTTCTCCTATCAATCAGTAAAATTAAAAAACAAATCTTTCATTAGAGAAGGAAAAAATACAGTAATAGTGGGAAAATGCAATCTACAAAGTGACACCTATGAGTGAAATTTGCAATTAGAATTTTTAATGTTTTCTTTTCCATTAATGAAACCTGTGCTGATGTGTTCATAAACTGGCAGGCTAAAGACTTTTTATGGTATTGAAACAGAGAAGATTTTTTCAAGCAGGTATATTGCAGTGTCTACAGCCACTGCCTCCCATCCCTGTCTGTATACAGTTAAGGCCCACTGTTTGATGCTCAATAACTGCAGAAACAGCCCATTCTAAATAAATGTTCCTTGATTTCCTTCGCTTTTTCCATCTAAGGAAGTGATTTACTAAGGATGTAGTTATTTAAAGGCACTTAAAAGCAGTGAAAGACTTCCATAGTAATTTATAATAATATCAGTAAAAGATGGTTTCCAATTATTAATCAATTAATTTATTTTCCAGTTTCTTTGCTTTGTAGTGGAAGTGATTTCTACAGAATTACCAATGGCCTGGCAGCAAGTGGCACACAATTTCTTTTTTGCCTCTGTATGTGAACATTATACTAGTTTTAATTCATCTAATAACATTTTGACAATACTTGTTGACTTTCTATTATTCTTAATAAATAGAAGTATTAAATATTTCAGGTGAGGCAGTGATTATTGCTTACAGCTTTTTATCATGATTTAAAAGTTGTTCATAACTCTAAATAAATATTTAACATCACCGGTCAACTGATAAAAAAGATTTTATTGTAAGGCATTAAAAATTTCAAGAGGACTGTTTCTCTGTGAGTATTAAGCGTCAAATACTGGCCCTTTGCTGAAACAGGACACCACACCACCTTCTGCTTTCATCTGGTGGCAAGTTGTTTCTCACTGTACATTTCTTCTTATAGAGGTAAGTACTTTGGGATTTAACAATGCAAAGGACAAGCAGCTGTTTTATAACCACTTCAAACTGTTCTAGTCACAGATGAGAACAGAGTGTTACCCTGATTCCTGGACAGTGTTTCTTAGCATCGAGTACCACATGGCTAGATCCAAATATTCCCACTTCAGAATCTGTGCACCTGTTTGGACCTGCCCTTTCCCAAAGAAGCTTTGTCTTAAAACGCTAGGGGCTCTGCAAGGTGAGAGTAACTGTTTATAGGAGGAATTTTATGGCTTTTCACCCACACCCACACCGACCTCCTTTCAGCTACTGCTCTGCCAGATGCATTTAATTATTGCCATAAACTGTAAACACTACTGCATGACCATTTCCCCTTTAGCAAGATTGTGTGTGTGAAAAAAGTAAACAGATTGTATAACAAAGTGTTCTTTAGCTGTCAGCAAGGGCTTTGAAAATAAAACACTTCCCTCCCGACTCACAATTGGCTGACAGTCGGCACATAATGAATAATAGCTCCTGGGGACCAGCAGAAAGATGTGTGGGAAAACTTTAATTAAAAGCTTGTCAGTACAATTTTACCTGGGTGACATCACCTGACTGAAATCCTGCTGCCGGGCTTTGTTGTCTATAGGATTGCAGGTAGCGCACTTGTTTTGCTGACAGCAAACAATTCAAAAAGTACTTTAAAACACTGGGGGGAAGACGCTATGCTGCCAGTAAAATATAATCCATTTGTGGTGTTCTAATTTTCTAATTAGCAGCTGTAGAAGGCTCCTCGCCATTGTGGGAAGAGGGTGACAAACAGGTTTTTGTATCTCGTTATCTACGATGCCCTCTTGATTATGTATTTTCTTGACATTCCATTCCAGAAAAGTGTGTTCCAAAATCAAATACATTTCCAAACATAGACAGCTGGGCTTGAGCCAGAAGTACAGACCTAACATCAAATTCCCAGCTTGAAGCTCTCATGTATATTAAATCAGAGCACCGAATCCAAACAGCCTAAAAGTTCACAGCAGAGGACTTTCAGGCTGTGCAGAATTCCTAAGGAATAGGATCCTTGTGATGGTCCAACACAATAAAGTGCACAGACCAGGAGAAGGGTCATGATGATTGATCTAATTCTGCCCGACTCAAGCTGGTGGTAACTAGCATAATGAGGTGGCACCTATGTGTTTGGATGCCTGTTACTGTAAAATGGCAATGAGAATCTGAAAGCCCTAACTTGGTCCTAAAGTTGTAATAAGCAACATTCATGGAAAGGAACTCTCATCTAACACTGCTGAAATCATTAATACTAGTAAAGCTTGGCTATTCTACAAGTAATTTGTAGTAATGGAGAGTAGTTTCTCATAATTTAATGCTAATTAATTCAGTTACATCATGATCTAGCTCAAGTCCTGAGCTGACTTTAATGGGAATAGGTTGGGTCTGATCCAGAAGCCACTGAGGCCAATGGGAGCCTTTCCTTTGATTTTGGGAGAATTTGGCTTGGGTGTGTAGATGCATGGAATTTATTTACCTGACAGAGGAAAGACTCTCACTGAATTGTGTGTTTGTCTTCCTTATGAACATTCTCTCAATTTCCTTAATTTTATGTAATTATGATTTGCAAAACGTTGAGGAAAGTATTATATCCAATTAGTGGTGAACAAAAGTAAACAGGAGGTTTATTTTCTTATTACATGCTAAAATTAAATGCTGTTCTTGGGCAGGTATATGTGAGTAATAACACACAGAGCAACTCCCAGGTAAGACTAAAGACAAGGCTTCTAAACTCAAACTTTACTAGTACAATTCTTCTGTGCCAACAGTTAATCTGAAGATTAATGAACGAGGTTTTATCACTTACTTTGGTAGAAGAGGTTGGAGTTAGGCAAGTGTAAGGAAAACAACTGGAGCAATTACTTAAGGACTTTCCTTTATCTGTTGTTGCTCTGACACACTGTGCAATAACACTTAATTCTTTAGTAAGAGATATGCCCATCTGAGGCTTTCAGTACATGGATGTTAAAAGAGAAGCAGGTCCTTTCATAATCCAAAGGAAAAAAACAGTGTAATGCTAAAGTGTAAAATAATTGTCATTTGCTAGCCAAATGTTCATCACTTGTTCAGTGATGAGCAATACTTGTGAATTTCAAGTACTGATGCATGATAGAATACTTAGCTGAAGCTAGATTCACCAAGGCACCTCAAGAAGGAGTTTTGCAGTAGCTGAGCCTTAGGACTTTCAAGGGAGGCCTGGGCTCCCGGTGCTGTGCATGAGTCAGGAATTTCTGATTAGGCTAAATGGTAGTTGGCATTTTGAGAGAATTCCCCAAAGCCCCCTTCTACATGAGTCTCAAATCTGTATGTGACCAGGCAGTACCCTAAGAGCCAGGCCACAGAAAATTCATAGCTTTCCCCCTGCAATTATTCCATTTTGCGTGAATGAAGAAGCGAAAGTGTATGGAACGATGTTCAGGGAGTGAGAGGAGGGAAAGAGACATGATGTATCAGGCATGGTGTTCAGAACATCGCAGTAAGGAGGGAGTTACTATAGCTTTAGCTTTATGTATTTGATGGAACAGAAAATGGAACTCAGTGTTCAAATCATGAACTGGGGAGCATTTTTCCATTTCAGTCACTACTTAATTGTGACATAAAAAGTGAACAAAAAGTGAAAAAGCTCCAAAAGATTGCAAAGAAAATTAGGTTGCACTCAGCCACTGTAGAAAAGCTTTGAACTTTAATGTTATTTAGAACATTCTCTCAGGAAATCCTGCTGGCAAAGGCAGAACCCAACCCAGATTTCTTATAAACTAAGTGAGAAGATAGACACAAGTTCACTGTGCTTTTTGAGCTGTACAGGCAAAACATCATTCATTTAGTTTAGGTTTCCCCCAAATGTGCCTGTGCCGTGTGTTGAAAAGGATGAAATTTTAGGCATGATTCACAAAATTTATCTCATATTCCTCCTTTCCGTCTTTGGTACTTTTTCGTTGAATCATCCGAGGAAGCCATGGGTTTTCAGAATTGGCTAAAACAAAAAAGCAGGATTTTCTCACACTGTTAGCTTCATGCAACATGGAGCTTTCCAGGTGGAGGCTCCTTCATTCATTTGTGTTTATTCTGGCTACAGGAACACTGGTGTTGTGTCAGTCTTGCCAGCCACTTATTCTTTCATCATTAGTCAAGAACTCAAGCTTCAGAAAAAATGACCTTTGCTGGCTAACAGTAGTAAATTTGAAGATCCAGGATACGAAATCTGGCAGGTATGGGGAACAGGAAGAATACTTTAGTTGTCTCATGAAACTAGCTCCGTGATTTCATTCCAGTTTCTGTATTCTGGAATTCTCGTCACAAACTCCACAATAATTGTGGTTCTCAGCAGGGTTCATGGGGATTTTAGTGGATAGTCTTTTCGCTTCAAGAAGTCATCCTTCAAGGTCCCATATATTAGTGATACGGTACAAGGATGGTTGCAGTCTTCCTTGTGTATGTAAATCTAATGTGATACACCACTGTTCTCCACAGATATATGTGTATAAGTGAATTCTCTGGTCTTGTTCTCAGTAAGTAAATTCAGTGTTGGGTAGAGCACCAGACCAACATCAAGAAGACAGGGTTTCAGTTGCTGGCATAGGCCGCCTATGTGATCTTGAGCAAGTCCTTTATTTCCTAATTCTTTATAAGGTTAAGTGATAAGGATTAGATACCTACATTTTAGGCTGCTAATCTGCAGAATTCAGACACCTAAGTGAAAGGGTTTTTTTAGCTCTTGGTTTTTTTGTATGGCATGCAGGATGATTTAGGACCTGAAACAACCATGTGTCAAATGGAACATTTGGATTTCTAGGCTTGGCAATGAGAAAAGACTGCAGTGAGTCTGCAGTCAGGCTGTATGAAATTCCCACACCAGTATGGAGGAAAGAACCTTTGTCCTTTAGAGTTTTTAGCTCAGAAGTGTCCTCTAAAGGAAGGTTGGTTTAGTAGCTGAAAATTCATGACCATCAATAAAATATTAAATCTGTCTCTTGCTTGTTGATGTCTTAGTTGCTGATTAATATTCCTTCTTGTGCTGTCTTTATGTAGCCTAGGGTTTTTCTCTCCTCAGACCTGTGTATTCTATAAGGCAAGGGAGAAAGAACGTACCATTTTCCCTTCTCCAGCTTGACCGCCTGTAAGATTGAGTGTTATTATGCTTCTTTGGCATGTGAAAGATATGTGTTTGAATTCCTCTGAAGAGGAGTGGTGAAGCCTGCTTTGCATGTTGTTGGTGACCACAACTCTATGGAAAACAAAGCAGCAGTACTACTAGTTCATATCTTTCTGTTTGCACAAACAGCAACAATGGCTGCTGTGTTTTGCTGGGAATAGGATGCTTCAAGAACACGTGCTCCAAATAACCAACAAGATCAGGTATATCAAGAATGGTTGAGCCTTCTCAAGGGCGCTGAACAGTGGCCAACCTCATATTAATGGCATCATACTTCTGTACATGTATGGAGTAACCAGGTAACTAGCTAACTTATGACCTTTAAAGTCATTCATTACTATAAATACTGGTCTTAATGGCACTTGAGAAGATGTCTTGAGTCTGCATCCACAGATGAAGATGTAACAGTCCCTTGCCAAAGTCCTGCTTTAGGTATCTAAACCTTTTTAGTTTTTTTTTTTTCTCCCCCCGATCTATTCATAGAAATAGGCTGTGAAATTCTTGTTAATGAGAACAAATATACTCCAAATATTCCTCCAATCACAACTTACGAGCCTACTTGTGTAGGTGGGAAATATGCCTTTCTGTTGACATTTAGTTATGCCTTGAAGCAGGGCTTCAGAGTTCTTAAAACCATGCCAGTTATACAAGTTAGCAGATGATAGTTGTTTTCATCACCACAGGGTTGTTACAGAAGCTAGTAAGAAAAGTATAAGCAGACACTTTTATTTATTATTTACATATTATCAAAGTGAAGGAAGCCTCTTTTAATTTAAGAGGACTATGAAAAAACCTATAGAAAAACAGCTTTGCTCTTGGTATTTGATGAACTGTAATCTTTGATTGTACTTGATGATAAATTAGGTGACTGGTCTCAGTGTTCAGTCTGATTTACAAGAGATTCTTTTGAAGTGATAAATGCCTATCAGCCTGCGGTGTTACACTTTAAAACAGAAAGATCTGAACATACTTGACCAAACACCACTGTGTTTTGTTTCTAATAGATAATTCAAATGATGCAATATAGAGATGTTTTAAATCAGTTGAGTAGTGAATCCACTGTGTTATATATAAGAAAAGGTACTTTATTTTAAGACTGACAAGTCTGAAAACAGAAGTTAACAGAAAGTCACAAGTCATTCTTGTGACAAGTGCGTGAAATCTAAAGAACAGATTCCATATGATATCATATTTCAAGTTGTATGTCAATGACTTCATCAGAAAGTTATACCCTTCCAGTAGGAGAAATGATACCTTTGAAAACATGTGTGGCTGCATGTAAAAAGTAAGCTCTCCCTGTCTTCGCAGAGAGCCAAGACACTTTCTGCTGAACAGGCAGACAGAAGAGAAAGAACAGATGTAATTATCAATCATACACTGTCATTAGCCCAGCTCTCAGGATCTGCAGAAGAGCAGAGTATATACTGGTCAGTTACTGGTGCAGAACGTAGCTGCCTTCATTATATATTTCTTGTCTGCTGTTTATACTCCAACATCGTGAAGGCAGGATTAATCTAAATGTCTGACAGTTTAGGCATGAGGATGGCTGCCAAGTCCATATGCATTTGTTGCCACTTGGACATCTCACGCCAATGGCACAAGTGAGATGGGCTGAGCCACAGAAATTACACGCATCAGTGTAAACACTGATCAACATCCTGTCCAAATTCTTCTGGCTTCTTCTCTTCGGCACAGTGGACAGTGGATCCGCATAGTTCAGATCTGCTGCAGAGTTCAGATCCACTCTTTCTGCAGACACTGAAGAATGGTCACCTTCAGTGTGGAAATGAGGCTTCATACCACTCTTTGCAGGAATCCAAACCCACATCTCTAAGATACCAAAGGATTGTGCTAAGATAAGACAGAGTTACACGCAGCAAATATTTAGTTTGTTGTTTCTCCCCTAAGCTATTTCTACTGTAGGAAAACATTTGCATCAATGCTCAGATACTATGTTGCGGATAATTATATATTGCTGAAGATAAAGATGCACCTAAAAAGACAAAGCTCAAAGCGCTTTTCTGCAGAAGGGGAAAAAACATTGCCAGTGTTTTAAGAGGTGTTTAAGTTCAGCATCTGTATTTATTTCCATTCTGGATGGCAATGAGAGAAGCTGCTACTTAGAACTACTGAGTTTGATTAGATTACTGACTGAGCTCTTTAAATGTGGATTAATAAGTATGGGGTTATTAATCTCTAAACATGGATTAATGAGACTGAATTTCCTCATCTGTATTGGAAAATACAGTCTTGAATGACTTGCAAGTCACCTTGTCTCTCTGTCTTTGTGTATTTTGAATCCAGATGATTTCCTGAACACACTGTAGCTCCTTAATATATTAATAGGGCAATTCTTATATATTTTTTGTTTTAATTAGGAACAGTATTTATATGCCATTTATATATGTAGCCTGTAGAACTTGTACCTCACAGAAAGAAGGAAAGCCACCCATCTAACTTATCTAAGGAAACTTCAAAGCAACATGAGCAATCAGATCTGAGGAGCTGCACCTGCATCCCAAGATTGAAGGATCGGTAGAAATAACAGACTATTATTAAAGGCAATAGCCAATTCTCTAAAGTTAAAAACTAATAGGGGAAATACTTGCTAGAAGTTCCTCAGCCTGAATGACTTAGTGATGTCCTCAGAGAAAACCCTAAATAACTGTTGTGAACATTACTAAAATTTTAGTTGTCTATTGATGAAAAATTTTATTTCTGCAGTTTGCATTCACATTTCAAAACAGATTACTTTGTCTTCGGCTTTGTTCTTGGCCAGTAGTAAATGTGAGGACAAAAAGTTTTAACAAGGGCAAGGCATACTCTGTTTCTTTGGAAATAGTGAATTGACCTATTGCTAGACTACTTGCTTCAAATGTAAACTGTCGTCTTAGGTCTGTGATGGGTAACCAGCACGAAACAATAGGGAGATATGTAAGTGGTCAGTGAAAAAAATACACATCACTTATCAAAATGCCACTTTCTACAGAGTAGGTCAAGAGGGCCTGGATGATTATAAAAAGCTCTGATTTCTCCTTTCCAGAAAAAAGAGAATCCATTTGGCAGTTCTGAATTCAAAGCTTTTGGAATCAAAAAGGAGAAAAAAAGATTTCAAACGTATTTCCATGAGATTGTGTCCTTCACAAGCAACTTGCACAGATGGTTAAAATATTTGCACAACAAAAAAAGAAGCCATAATAGCTTGGCTTAACTAGAGAACAACCTCCATATCAGTAATAAGCAGTAAGCTCAACTACTTATATCATTTACTAACCAGAACAATCCTGACTGCTGAAGGCCTAAATCTTATCTTGAGGGCTGTGCTTGAAGGATGTGAGGTTCTGACTTTCTTCTTTAACCACAGGACTATTTCCAAAGTTCAAATCCTGATAAAACTGAATGGTGAACACTGGTTCTTGTTAAAACATAATTCTTCCCCAAGACTCTTTGTAACTGGAACCAACAAAGATATCTAATGCAAATGAAATAGACAAGGCTCTTAATTTTATTTTAAATTGGCCTGACTTGCTTCATGGCATTCATTTCAGTGGTTTCCAAACCACAGCCTGAGAAGCCTCTTAAACTTATCAGACAGGATTCTGTTCCAGTAAAGTTTTTAATCCTTACATATCAAATAGACAAATTCTCAATGCCAAAAGGCATCATAAACTGGACATAGAGTATATCTGGAGACTAGTGAATCTATGTTTTATTGCTGAATATTAATTTCAATATCTAAAGCTATATATAAATATATGTATATGTGTTCATACACAATGCATAATTTTTATATATGCATAAAGACATAGGATATATATGTTTACATATAGTAAACATTGGGTTAATGTTGTTATGAATCATTGTGTGTTTGTAACAGAAGCTGCCTACAAAGACCTAGGAAAGTTTCAAGGTGTGATCTTCAGTAAAACAAAGAAAAACTGTAAGCATAACAGTTTTCTCCACACTGTTGTGAGCTTTGTGCTTTCCAGGTGTGAGGTGGCTGCTTTTGAGAAATGCTTCAATACCGCAGCGCTTCATTCTTTGCCTCCTTTCCTCTGGAGCGAGCGCAGCAGAAGGCGTCCAGTGTCCCAAGTGGAGTTTTACAAGAACAGAAGACAATTGCCTAGAAGCTGACTTTTTGAAGGTGTAAATGCAGTCTGTCAGGCGCAAAAGGAGGCGCTGCCCACAGTGCCGCTGCGCTGCAGGTCCCATCCAGCAACAACCTCTGTTTTTTTGATTGGGAAAACTCCAAATATTCTCTGGAGCCTGCTGAAAAATCACCTACTTTCTCCCACTCCTGATGCTTGTCTCCTTGTGCTCCTCACAGCATGTCTCTTACCCTGCACCCTTGCTGCAGATTTGCTACTTGCTGTGTTTCTCCCCCATTGCCAGTTTCACCAGGTGCTCCAAAAGCAGCGCTCAGCTGTGGGTATTTGATGTGACTCTGGAGAAGAGTAATCTCCCCGCCAGCCACAAGCTCCCCTCAGACTCAGGTTGCGGAGCCAGGACAAATGGCAGATGCAGCTATTCCCTGGCTGGTTCGCTACAGCTTTTCTGAAGAATCATCGCACACAGCAAACTAAGAAGAATCAGACTGTTAAAATCACTCCCACCCCCCACCCCCACCAGCTAATGTATTTGGGGGTGAACTATAGTATAAAAATGAAATATCTCCTCTTGTTATATTGCAAAAATGTCATTTTTCCACCGTTTAGAAAAAATAAATTCTTTCTCATTTGCACTTTCATCACTATTCAGTCAGTATTGTCTAGTTTTAAATGAAACCTTATTTTCATTTAAAAAAACTTTTATTTCAAATCTTATCTCCTTTCTCCTGAGAAGAGAGAATGGAAATGATATGTTCAGCTGATTTCATGAAAACGATCTTAGTATCCCTCTTTCCCATCATGAAAAGCAGGGAAAAAAGTGTGGTGCTTTTTTTTTTTAACTGCTTTGTTCAAGTTTCTTTTGGAAGTTTAACATTTTATTTCATGACCACTATTCCTTCTTTATTTTAGCTGGTATTTCTCTTAACTATTTATTTTTCCCATTCCTTTCATGTTTCACTGGTAGTGCTTGTATCCCGAGTTCCAAAGCACCTATATATGTGTTTACAGTGCAGAGGTCCAGCAGTCTGAATATCTGGCTATAATAGAAACCAACAACCATGTTAAGGGTGGCGTAAGAATTTCAAAAATTGTCCCACTATTTTGAAATATTTCCATAAACATGTTTATATCATAATTAAAAAAGTTTATTTTTTGATTTGTGAGAATACTCATTAGAGGATGATTAAACCCAAGCTCATTAGTAGGGAAACTTGAAACATCCTCCAGTTTTGTTCGTCTGACTGGATTTTAGAGTGATCTTTCCCAAGGTATTTCAGAGGTCTTATCTATAATTCCACATGAAGAAACATCATTTACTGTTCTGCATTCCTCCCTCTCCAAGGCAGAGGTTTTTCATATCAATCCAAGAAAATGGTTAACACATTGTCAGGAAAGCACAATGTTTATGGTAAATAGCAGTAAAGTTAGCTCAAAACTCAAATACAGGAGTTTTTCTAAATTTCCCTACTTCTTGTGGACCCAATCAAGTGGATCTCAAGAATCAAGTATGAGAGTGTACTGAGTGGAATTCAGTTGCTCTGCACAAGGAGATGACTTCTTCCAGAATTTTTCTGAGATGGAAGGGATCCCCGTCCATTGATTCCATCGTCAGTGGAGTCAAGTCAAGGAAAGTTGTCTCAGCCAGGTACCTCTTGAATCATGTACCAAAGGAGTTCAGAGCACTAGAATTCCTTTTTATGATTTTCTCATTTGATATAGTGGTAAGAGTGTAGTTTAATGTGTCTGTGGTTATTCAGGCAAACCCTCACCTTTAACAAATTTTGCAGAAAGTAAGGGAAAGAAAGTTGTACCCAGAACTAATTGACTAGCTCAGTCCATTTTTCATTCATGGGGTTGGAAGGTGACCTATTTAATTAAACAAAGAAAAAAAATAATTTCCTCCAAATTTTTCTGGTAAGAAAATAAAGCAATAAAATTGCAAATACAGTAATTCTTATAAACTTAATGTTTATCAGACTACGAGCATTTTAAATGGACCATATGTGTTTAATATTTCTTCACACTGCTCGTGCAGTGCTCATCAGTCATACATAAATAAGAATTATGTCTTGATAAATCCCAATATTTTGTAAATTGCTAAAATAATATTTCCTAACTCTGTGGGACAAAGAAAACTCGATATCCACCTTTATACATCTGAAAATGCATTTCAATATTTTATCCAGACCAAGGAAATTATCCCTACCAAGAAAGAGCTAAATAATTGCCAGTTAAACTGGGAACAAATCCAAGAATTCAGAAACATGTTTTAGTTGAATCATTTATTTTGTCTATGGATAGATCTACTATTTGAAAGGAAGTTCTTTTCTTCATTTAGTTGATTGCCTTTGTGAAGTCTCAAAAGCAGTACCCAGTGATGAATATGGTAATACTTAGCAATATCTCCTTAGAACTTTATCATAGTGTAATCGAGCCCTTCTGGGATATATTCTACATTATGTGATTTCAAGAAAAACGTCTTATTCTGGATTGACAAATAGGCAAAAACACACATAGAGAACACATCAGCCTAGTAATATACTGGGAGTGGCTGAGGGAACTGAGGTTGCATAGACCGGAGAAGAGGAGGCTGAGGGGAGACCTTATCACTCTCTACAACTACCTGAAAGGAGGTTGTAGCCAGGTGGGGGTCTCTTCTCCCAAGTAATGAGTGATAGGACAAGAGGAAACAACACAAAGTTGCACCAGGGGAAGTTTGAATTGGATATTAGGAAAAATTTCTTCACCGAAAGGGTTGTCAAGCATTGGAACAGGCTGCCCAGGGAGGTGGTTGAGTCACCATCCTTGGAGGTATTTAAAAGATGAGGAGACGTGGCACTTAGGGACATGGTTTATTGGTGGACTTGGCCATGCTACATTAATGGTTGGACTTGATGATCTTAAAGGCCTTTTTCAACCTAAATGATCCTATGATTCATTCCCCACTGAGACCTCTAACATTCTCTCTTCAAAGGAAAAAGAAAAAAAAAAAGATACTTGCAGATCAGATCATCATACTTCAATTCTGGTCTCAATTTAACCAGAATGTGAAATATTCTCAAGCACTTTTCCACTTAAATTTAGATTTTCTCCCTTCCTAAGCTGTTATCCTTTACATATCACCCTTCTCCCTTTTACCTTTGTAGTGGGAAGTCTCCCATTCCAGAGAAGCCAAATGTTAATGTAGTGTAGTTTGGTTATACCGGCATTTAAGAAACCACTTATCAGAAAATTGTACTGTGCCACAGATCCTTTGAGTGGGGTCATGGGATGCTGATGCAATTGTAAATCAGTGTCCCCATTTAAAAAGCAAATAAAAACTCAACAAAAAATTAAAATCTCCAATAAACCTTTGTCACTTAACAGGAACTATATGGGGCTTTCCCCCTCTCTAAAATCTAACCCAGTCTAGAAAATAAAGAATTACTACATTTGCCAAATATTTAAAATGGTAGAAGGCTTTAATATTGCAAATGCTGTGGCCTAAGTGTGTATGTCAGTGTGAACTTAACATATAACTTATCCATGACTATTCATCTTGAGGTTCTAAGTGCAAAACAGAGGTAACTCATTAAAGATTTTAAAGATCAGCTGGGATCTTCATTTCTGAATTGCAAGAAGAAAGCCTAAGTGCAGATGGCAGTGTCTGAATACGGAAGAGGAATGACTAAAAATCAACAACTGCATTGACTTTTTCTTGAAAATATGCCACAGAGATGCTCGCTGTAGAGTTCTAGGATTCTGTCTCATATTGTACGGATACACACATTCTTCATGCACAGAATGCAGTTCAACACAGTGACTGGGTATATTGTCTCTTCCTCCATTTTGAAGTGTGATCAAAGCACAAAAAACATTCTTGGGAACTTGTGAGCCGGTTTCTTAGATAGCCAGCATTTAGATCACAACTTTATCTCTGCATGAGAAATAAACTTCACAGATGTTTTGATTTCCTTTTTAATTATTCTTTTTAATAAGATAGCTGTTCCAGTGAAAACCTAACTGCAAATCAGGTAGGTTTAATAGTGAAATTATTAAGTTTTGAAAGTAGAGACTACATGTATTAGTAAACTAAATGCATTTCCAAGGGTTCATTATTTTATGCGTAATTTTTGTTCTGCTAGCTCAGTGTGTCCTGTGATGATTGTAGCATACAGGACTGGGCAGTGTGTTATGCATTAAGTCAATCTTATCCTTAAATAATATGAGTATCTATAGTCTCAGTTAAATTAAGACTTCTGCAGATTACTTTAGATTTGTAAAGTAGCCTTAAAATGAGTTAAGGATGAGCTTGCTTTACATTACTAACTTTTGTTAACCCCCCTAACCATTTATAACTTGAACCAATATATTCTATATTTTTTTATTAAAAATTTTTAAGAAACAAAGCAGCGTCCCTTTTTAAACTTAAAGAGACAACATACAATTCTGAAAAGTGTATTAAAAATTCTCACAAAGTTGTGGCTACTGGTGAAGCCTGGAGAGCAGTAGCTCAGACAGGCTCATACTGTACTACAGTGTAATAGAAATCACAGCAGTAAAAGTCAAAGGAAAGAAAAAGTGGATCGTGGATGCATTAAAGAGCAGAAGTTAAGTTTTTTTCCCAAGGCTGAGTGAATACTTTTGCTTTGTGATTAGGATCATGCAAAAAAGCTCTATGCTGTAAATGGAAGGAAGAGTTATATTTCACTAAATAGTTCACTACCTGGGTAGAGCAGCTAATTAACAGCTTTTTCAAGAGGTGGACTCTCAGCAAAATATCCTTGACAGATAACTGTTCCTAAGAAAGTTGGCTATAAATCATTTATTCAAAACAGTAACTGGAAGTTTTGCTTGTCAGATTTTTAAAAGCAGAGAAGTGTTTCCTTGAACTTTTGCCTGACTTTGGCTGCCAATATATTACTAGCACCTGGGAGAAGCCTCAGGCTCAAACAGTCAGAAACACTTGAAGCTCCATTTTGTTTTAATAAGGGTCCCCTTCCTGTATCAGACTTTGTTGTATTATTTAATTTATTCTACTATTAAAACTAAAAACCGTGAAAATCTGGCTTACTGTCAGAAGACACTTGAACTTAGGTTTATAGTAAAAATCGTTCTCATTATAAAAGGTAGACCAGAATTTACTAGCTTTTCTAATGCTTGTTGAGCCATCCTTGGCTCTGCAAATACTGGGAGTAAAACAAACAAAAAAACTCCCTGCTTGCGTTAGGAAGAACTGCATGCAGGAAGAACTGTGGAGACAGTATGTATATATTTCTGATTTGTAATGGACTCAATTATTATACATGGCTATGCAAGTGATCCTGGAGGAGAAACATGTCTTTTCAGTGCAAAGGAGACAGGAAGACTGATGTACCATCTCTCTACTGTGCTATATTCCTGACTTAAAGGAACAAAGAGGCAAGGTAGTTCATTCTTGAGGCCAACCCAGGCCACAGCCTTTTTGCTGTCCAGGTGTGATGGTGTCATAATAGTCTATGTACTGATGGTTTACAAAAGTGCTTTTGGACTAACACAAAAGAGAAATAATACAGTACATCTGTGGCACGAATGCATAGAAGAGCTCAGCTAACTGAATGTCCCTGTATCTAAAATCACAGTTGTTCACTAGAACATGTTTTTTATTTGCTTCCTTTGAGAACTTCAGGAAGGAGCAGAAGCAGGAGGAAATAAAGGGAAAAATATGATCTCATTACTGCAATGTTTCTGACTTAAGGTTTGATTTAATTTCCCATTTAATTCTCTTTGTAGCTTCTGTTTTATAGGAATAATTTAGTGCATATCCTCAAATCTTATGAGTTCAAATTTGAAGGCAAAATTCTTGAAGACCTCATTTTAGAAATAATATGAACTTTTTGTAACCCCTCTACTAATAAATGGCTCCTGTACAACCTTTTGGCTTCTCCAAAAATCTGGTAGTTACTGTCTCCCTAACTTTCAAATATGCATGGTGAAAAATGAAATTGTGGATATAAAATTTACTGCTTTTCGCTTATTTTTTCCAACGGTATTTCAATAACTGCTTACCAAAATGGCCACTCTTTCCAACAACTCACAATGGTATTTTAGCCAATCAGTAGAATGGAAATACTTATGTTCAGACAGCTGCAACATCAGTAGTGGTCTGACTGGCCACTGACTCTCATTTCTCCAATGACATTCAAGTTACAGGCTGCCGCAGGGAAATGGCAGACCTCTTTCTTAAAATTTGCAATTATATATTTGAACTTTCAAGCCTGCCAAAATATGACACAATCAGAGTGTACTCTAAGTTCTCAGAATATATAACAACTGTGTTTTCTTTGTGGCAGGCCATAGCTGAAAGATTGTAAAGGCTTTTCCATTATAAAGCTTGTAAGAGAGTTTTGCATCATGTGAATGTCACAAGCCTTTAAAAGAAGGAAAAAGCCACCCTGTAATGTTATTGTAGGCAGCCATAAGTATCACCAGTGAGGTTGCTATCAGAATGTAAACTTTCTGTACCCTACTTCAGAATGTCAATAATTGAGTTACTGTTGGCCTTCATGCAGACCCAGAGGCGTAAAAGGATGTTAAACATTTCACTAACCATAAGGATCAGCAATAAAATATCATCTGGGATGTATATATTCTCTTGCTAGCAGAGAGTCAATTCATGAGCCAGTGGATAATATGGATGCTTGGAAGTCAAGTATCTTATTTTCTTCCTTGTTAATGCTTTGTATTCTGCTGCTTAGACTAGGAGGAAGTTGGTTTCCAAGCATCTAGGACTGTAGACCTTGGTGGGAAGAAGTAGGCTAGGAGAAAAGATATGACTTCACAGGCTGCATAGTCAAGTTTGAAAATGTGTACGTACTGTAGGCAGAATCAACCATTGGGCTAATACAAGTCTGACATACTTGTCTTTGCTAAGTCTTAGTTACAAAATTAAACTTGTTCATAAAATGGGAAAAAAGAAGAGAAGGGAAGGATGCCTACATGTCTGACACTTATGCTAACAGGAGGACATCTATTCTCTAATGAGCCGTTTTATTGGTTGTATCTTCACTGCTTGCAAGAACAATTTCACTGTTTTCTTGAGCTGGCCACCACATGACTATATCCTGATGTGCACTTCTTCTCTTGACCCATTCAACTCTTCACAGACCACTTGCCCATGAGGAAGGAAGAGCATTAAGGATTACCAATGAGTAGGGCTCTGGATGTTTAAAGAAGCACTGAAGTACACTCACTTGAGATAAAACACTGAAGTGTTTTGCCTTGGTTTTATTCATTAAAGTATCAATGCAATAGCTTTGTGGAGTACTAGGTTATAAGTCTTTTGAGTCTTTAAAGCACTTTATGTTTCCTTGGGAACTTGCCCAACCTGACACTTTTAAGGAATTTTTCAGGAACCTGACATGGTTTATGCTGGATAAAGCAATTGCTTCCATACACTTTGTTAGTGCTACATCTGAATGTCACTAAAGGACATTCACTTACTTGTGGTGACAAAACTTTGTGTAAAAAGTGCACTGCACTTTGACAATAGTTCATTGATGTAGGGGCATGATAAAGCAAACTCCACAAGCACAAAACCATCACAATTTTTTTCTGTATCCCAACACTGTTGAGTCAAAGTAAAGAGCAGCAAGCATAAATGTTCCAGCAGGGGTTTGATTTATTGTTATGACCATCTAAGTAGGCCTGTTCTGCAGTATGCTTGCATGTAACAGTCTTAGCAATGACTGGTACACCTTTCTGTTCCACCTTTCTTTCATAGTTTCAAGCCTAGGGCCTCGCATATGGGTGTATTGGATAGTAACTACTCCTTTCATTTTACTATTTCATTGCCAACTGTTTTTGCTTTAAAAAAAATGGGAAGATATGTGACTTCCTCAAACTGAAGTGGTTTCTTAGTCGAATTGCTCACTTCACATTATAGCAAATTTTTGTTCGCAGCAATAATCAATTTTTATCAATAGTTCTCTAGTAATAGAGACAAGCAACAAAACTGGTAACATAATTTTCTAACATTATTCAATCAAACCCCCCTGAAATATTGAAAGTTAAAGTAAGTTCTGTGAAGAAGCTTTAATTTTTCTTTTAATCATAGCCTTGCCCTCAAGTTGAGTTGAGTGTCCATGAGGCCCCTAACTCTACCCTGTAGTCTACTGCAAATTACAGCTGCATCCAATTCACAATTGACAGATAGATGAAAGAATATTTTATACTTAGAATGGCATACATGAGAAGAGGAGAATCAGAGATCTAAAGAAGGCTACCAGTCCCACAGCACTAACAATTTTTCTCAAAGCCTCCCAGAGGCCATTGCCTGGTTGGTCAAAATGGGAGCTCACTGCAAAGGTGGTGGAAAATCTGGTGTGGTTCTTCTGGCAGCCAGAATATTCTGTTATAAAAGGGCTAAACATTGTGCCTCTTGGGTGTTGCTGGAGCATCTCTGGAGGTAAATCCCCTCTGAATTTTGCAAGACAAATTTATACTGTTTTCTCTTCATGGCTTGTTGGCCATGGGTCATACACGCGTGTGGTCAACACGGTAGCCCTAGTGATTGTATCTGTTGTTGGTAATTCATGAGAAAACAGATTTAGACCTTAAAACCATGGACAATCTTTAACAGTAAAAGACACCAATAATCACTAAAGAAAGGCATTTGGTAGACAGCACAAGTTGAATATTACTTCTGAAGAGTGAATCTGGAACAGTAGATGGATATTCCGGATATTTGGTCTGGGTATTCTTGGGTGGAGGGGGAAAAAAAAAAAAAGGAAGGAGCCTTTAGAGACCTTGCAGAAGGAATGCTACGTTATCTGTAGGATTCTTGTCTGGTAACTCTATCTCTTATCTTGTTCATGAATCATGGACCTGTGAGTGCAGCTCGTGTATTAGGGTAACTGCTATCATGTCCATGCGATTCTAACGGCGATCCCTGGGAGCTTACAGTAAATGGCTGCAGCACAGTCAAGCAGCTGCAGAATCTGCTTCTCCACTGTCTGAAGTGGAAGAAGTTTTTCCCCTAAATCCATAGTGAGGAAGGAGTTATATTAGTTATTCCTTGAAAAGGGGTACTCTTTTCAGTCTGTGTGCATGGGTGACCTTTGTCACTCCACTAGTTTGAATTTACTGAAAAATAATGAGGTAGCACAATGGAAAAGATGGGCATCTGAGTGACTATCTTCAGACCCTCACAGAAGTCCCCCCTTCAGGAACATAAATATCTTCTCTGCTTTCTGTGAAATCTAATGAAGCCTAGGTCTGCTTTCTGCTTGGTTCTCCTTTGCCTCCACCATCCAGGTGGAAGGGACAAAACAGATACATCTGAAGATGTCATGAAGAGTTTCTCTTGCATTTACCACAGAAAAAATGGTGCCACAGCTACCGGAAGAGGAAAGGACAGAGCCCTGCTTACACACAGACCTATGACTGGCACAGATTTCTAGATGAAGTTTCCTTTTCTAAACATACATGAGTGAAGAAATTAATAAGACTATTATATACAATGCAAAAAGATTCAAGCATCTGTGAAAATAAATGATTATAATCTTAGTTTTAGTAAACCTTAGAAATTTGAAGATCTTGGAACCAAACCCACATAAAAATATTTAATATGTCAAAGCATTCAAACTTTGCAGGCACAGCCTTCTGGGAAGTTTATGAGCTTCAGAGATTACCGGAGGGACAGCAATAAGAACTAAAAGAAGATGTGAAATGCCTTTCTTGCAGGCCTACATAATGTTCTCTGTCTTCCCCTCATCACCACACATTTTGAAACCTGTTAAACTGTCCCTGCCTCACAACCCGCCCCTTGGGAGGGGCAGCTGGGGGGCAGTAGACAGCCATCTTTGCCTTGGGGCAGCACCTGAGACTGCTACTTTCTCCGGAATGTAGCCTAGGGTTGTCTCCCTGCTCTCCAGACCTCCACCAGCGCTTCTTTCTTTCCACAGCTCTGGCGCTGCGCAGCCGGTACACACAGCTGGGGTGAACTAAACCTGAGGTAGACCACATAACCATGAAGAGAGCTGGCTTCAGGCAGGCAAGGTAGGAGAGCTGGAGGGAATGTGACCCGAATGGCTGGCTATACCTAGACTAATTCAGAGCTGTCTGATGTGGGTGTGTTCCCAGGCTATATCAGGGTACGAGCAGATGGGGGTGAGTTTTCCCCTTCCTCCTGCCCCAGTCCTCCTGCCCCTCCCTGCCCCCACCTAAAAACCTTGGTAGAAAAGAGACGGAGACATGTCAGCCAGGAGAATGCTGTATTCATTGTGGTTGGGCCACACTACTGAGTCTGGCTATGGGGGAGCTCTTTACACAAGTAGGGGAGATGGCTCTTCTGACCCTCTGTCTTGGAAAATGTGTCACCTGCCTCTGCAGTGAAGACCCAAACTTCAGGACTCTGTTGCTGAATCTACCAAGTTGTGTAAGTCTCTCTGCATCCCATGACATGAGATGCCAGCTGTTGAGCTGCCAGCAGCTTTTAAGCTGGCATAACAAATACCACTTTGCCACTAATGGTAACAGCAAGACAAGAAAGTTTACGTGCATCCTCTGGTATAGCCTCAGTGCTCCTCTGATGAGTTTTAGTACAAGAAACAAGATTTTTGGATTTTGAAATTTCTCACTTAGGTTCCTTGGAGTAGTATTCATGAAGTCCCAACTACCACTTCGCAGAAGGACTTTTCATTATTACTTTGCACCAAACTCTTTCTTGATAGTTTCCTTTTCAAAACTAAGGTTTTGTTTTGCAGAACTCAGTCATGCTTCAGATGCACCCATGCAAGACCTTTAGAAATTTCTGGGTGTTTTCTGAGATTCTCAGGTCTCTTGTTTTTTTCATTACTCTTGCTTCCCTGCCTTGCCTTCCCTCCTTCCCCCTCCGATAAAGCACAACTCTCTTCCTAGATGCAAAGTTATGGGCTTTGTATCATATATACAAGACAGGCCAAATGACCAGGGTTTTTTTTTTCTATTTGGAAAGGTTATTTTTTTTCTGGAAGTATTGGAATAATACTTATACTCAGATTGGGAAGTCCAAAGCAAAAGTCTGCCCAAGCAAAAAAAAACCCAACCCAAAACTGTAAGTGGTAATGAGCAAGAAATGAACAATCATTTCAAACCACAAATTTGGTTTTGCAGCCAAGAATCTAGAGAAATGTTCAGTGTGAAAATACAATGACATGAAAACTTCTTCTCCTTCCTTGCTGGTTCTCTGTGTGACTGTTCTTTCTACAGGGCTATTAAAAAATCCTACCACCACTCATAAACCAACACTAAGTTGCAGGACAACTAAATGTTACTCTTGAAATTTCTTTCCATTTAAGAAAGAAATAAAAATGATATATATACACACATTGTAAGGCTGTCACAGTGAGGTCTCATGCATCAACAGCTTTTACACAACTATATACTCTAGTATGCACTGAAACCGAGTAGTTGCCTTGGTAACTGTCACATCAAATATATCTTTTCAGTGCAGACACTTAAAAATCAAGCATTTGTGCTATCATTAATACTAACATTGAGATTGTGACAATAAGTTGATTTTCCATTCTTTTTAATCACCATTACATATTGTGGAGAGGAATATCTTCCTTTGCAGTATCATTTTGATTTTAATTTCTTCAGTATATTACAACAGCAAAAATTAGTTTCAGAATTCAAAATTGTATCAAAGTTCACTGACAGTAAACTGTAGTAGTTTAGGTTTATGTGACGGAACTACAGACACAGTGAACATGAGAGAACACCTTGCTTTTAAAGTCCCACAGTGAAAATTTATATTATTTATACCATGTGATATTTTGGAAAGACAATGATATTTCCAATTACATGTTTGAATAATATTGTCATCTAGTTCATTCTGATTGCAAATAAAATAAGCATAATAACTAGTTATTCACACTCCAGCTCAGGTAGGAAACCTTGCCAACATTCCTGGCATGTTAAGTATCATTTTTCCAGTTTTCAAATAGCTAACGGCATTGCTTTATTAAATTTCCTTTTTAAAAATAAGCTATTAATTTGCAACGTGTACTATCTTTACATATTTATGTTCAGTTTGTTTTTATTTAATTCCCCTAGCTTTTGTTGGAACAAATAAACCCTACAAAGCTTTCTTCTTTTCTCTAATAACTTTTCACGTGATCATAACAAGGCACTTACTGCAAACTGAAAAAACAAATAAACATCAAACCAAATTGAAATGAACATTAAATAGCTTTGCTTTTTTTCCTGAGAAATCTTGCTTTCAACTGCTCTCACGTTTCCCTCTTCTCTTAACTCTGAATAAAAGTTCCAAGATAGCTAATTGTCTGTACTTGTGCTAATGAATAGTAGAGTTTGGTAACTTACTGCCCCATTATAAATTAATTCAAACATACGTTGCAAATGTATGTTTGAAAGAAATTGTGGAATCATATTAGATGACTTAGCATGCTACTGAACAAAATAGTATAATTCTGTTTTAACAGTTTCATAACTTCTGTGTGCCTAGCTAGTCTTTAAAAGTAATACTGATTTACAGTTACTCCTAAGTTTAGTTGTGTATTTTCTAAACTGTAAGAAACAGTCCTATGTCGGCTTTTCAATTATAACTGTTACAAGAAAGTAAGAAAACATAACTAAATGTCTATTATGAAGCCAGCCCCACATTCTTTTTGTAGCTGAAGTTCCAGCTGAAGCTATAGCAATGAAGGAACTGGACTTCTGCTCAAGCTGTAGATGGCTTTCTCACTTTGTGTGGCAGAATGCTTAGGGACCATTCGGCTATGCTACTGGTTTGTTGAGACAATCAGTTTCGCTTTCTTGGTCTTTCCCTTTGTGAAGTAGGATAATGGCATTGAACTTTGTACTGTGTCCCCACATCTGCAGATGAAAATGTAGAGCGAAGGCTTGTTTTACATTTTGACTGAGTTGGGATGAGTGTTTCATAGCAGCCAAAAGCTGTTTTCATAATACATGATGTTACAGCAAGAAACCTCTTGGAACATGTTATCAATGTGGGAAAGTGTGAAGGAACAAGGTAGAATGGCAAGTGGAGATTCTCATGGTAACAGACGTTTATGTTTGGTGCCAGTCAGAGTGCTGTACAAAAAAGATGTGTGCTGAAAGCTACAGATGAGTCATAATTTTTCTAGTTGAGGTGCTGTCTTACAATGCAAGTTGTTTAATTTTCCCTTTCTCTCTTCCCAAGTTTTCAGAATATTTTTTTTTTCTGTATGACCCATGGGGAAAAGGAAGAAATAGCAGTGAGGAGGAAAAAAAGGTAGTGAAGTTACAAAGTTCGTGAAAGAAGGAAGGCCAACTTGTGAGTTAAGGAGTAAATGCAGAAAAGAATGATTGATGGGCCAAATGGAGACATACAGAATGGCACTTGATGGGATAGGTGAGGAAATGGAGAAAGGCAGACAAGTAGGGGGTACTCATCAGTGCAACAGCATCGACCTAACACTGGTTTCCTGCCCAGGTCAAAGTACTGATAGCACTAGGATAATGATGTCTGGCAACCAATTGGCAGGAAAAGACCACATCTTTAGAGTTACCTGGCAATAAAATCAAAGCTGGAGACTTCTGTGAGATTACAATAGTAGTAGTGGGATGGTTTTTGTACACTTTCCTAAAGCATTTTAAAACTAGTTAATAGATTATGCACAGCACGTAATACATTTATCACTATTCTCTGCTTTCACTGGTGAAAAAAAAAAATGTAAAAAACCTTTTACATTTGTGAAAGGTTGATGAGTGAGTTTAATGCACAGTGTCAATGCTTCCAAGTTCATAAGTTTTCTCTCTTTGATAATGAAAGTATGCACAATCAGTTCACATATCCAGTTACTGATAATTCTGTGGCTGAGATGAATGTCAGAAAAGGTAAATGCATTTGCCTAACTGGTCTCTGGTCAGAACTCAACTCTGTGGTGTTTACAAAACATCTAGCTAAGTAATTTCAAATAGCAAACACGAGCCAGTAATACACTAGGACATACTGCTTGCTGTGACTTTTTTTGTATGGCAGTTTTGAGACATTATTAATTTTTAAGGGGAAAGAGGAGATAGAAAAGGCTGCATGTGTGCCCAATGACACATGCCTGTTTGTGCCTAATTCATCGGAAAAATTGCTCAAGAACTGTTCAGCCATGTTCGAATATGCTGCCAAGGTCAATGGGACCTTTCCAAAAGTGCTGGTTATGTGAGGTAAAAGTGCTTGAGGCAACTTCAACTTAAGCGTTTTTTGCGTATTTGTTTGTTTTATTTGGAAAGCAGATAATCTGATGGTTTTGGCAGGCCCATCTCTGAGCGTTTTTGATGGCATGCCTTGGAAGGCTGAAAAGAAGAGTTTGGTTTGACCAAGTGTCTAGAACCCAGCACTGTAGTACAGAGCTGCGTGGTACAGACCAGTTGAGGGTGCTGGAAGTATATTCAGATACTGCAGGCTTTCATGTCAAATTCCATTCTTATGATAGTGGTAATCTGGAAACAGAAAAGAAGTTATGTAAGTACATTAATTTTTTGCCCTATCAGCATTATTTTGCATATTCCCAGAAGGCATCTAGAAAATGTGGAAGTGTTGGTTCCAATTCTGAAATGGTCAATATGCAATATTTGGAGGCATTTTGAAAGCAAGTTAAAGGGAACAATAGTATCATGTACCAAATGCTGCTGTTCTGTGTGCCTCTGGAAACCATAGCTAGGTAGCAAAATCTGCCTAGGTAAATACAGGTTTTGTGTGTATATATATGAGGCTAGCTGAGTTGGTTATAAAGGTTGTAGTGAGAGGGAAGAGTTGCTGGATAAAACCTGGCCACGTTCACCTTAATTGTTTTCTCCTCCAGCCACTGTTTCTGCAGTGTGGTTTGGGTATGGCTTCTACCTACTGCAGACAAAGAGAGACTCCTTCAGCAGAGGCTGAAAGAAGGTTAGAATTGAAAGAAGTCCAACATTTGGTTAAACTTTGAGGTTTAACATAGTCCAAGAAGAGAGGAGTCTGATCCTGCTCCCATGAGAGTGAGTGTGAACAGGACTAGCCATAAAAAATACATCGCTTCTCATACTCTCTTAATCATTAAGTTCAGAATAAGAAAGTCTCATACACAGGCAAGGTTGCCCTGGGTGTGGTTTGGTTTCCAACATGGTGGTTAAAAATCACCTCCAGCAAGCCCTGCTGCCCTGGCTTTTGGGAATTGCAATGTCAGTGCTTGGCTTAGCAGAGTTTCCTTTGCCCACAACTTCTGGCTCCCTGAGGCTCAGACCTAGAATGGCTGATGCACAGCCCCACCTTTGTCCTTGGCTGTTCTTGGAACTGGATGATATTCCTTTGGCAGGAATATCCCTGAGGCAAAGCAGGGCAATGATACAAGTTCACCTTGTTTATTGGAATGTCACTTGTACCATCCAGTGCTTTTTGCATTGTAATTATTTCCTGGGGGTAATTGCATGCTTTTTAGACTTTCTTTTGCGCTCCCATGCTCAGCGCAAAAACTGCTGCAGGGCATTGCTGAGCTGTTCCCAAGGAGAACAGTAATGTCTACTAGTCACTTTGACATTATTGTTATTTATAAATCCTAAACAGAAGAAAATAAAGGGCTAGCAAAGATATTGCTAACCCAAATCCATCTACCTGGGGTACAGAGCTGGTCTTACAGTTGACCGTCCTTTTCCTGATCACATTACATGTAGACTAATAATGTGTTCTGGTGTCCAAACTTGGGCCACTTACTGGTGCTTTTCCACAAGCGAATGTGTTGGGTGTGTTTCAAAGCAGTGAAAAACCCCCAGCATTGTTATGGGTTGCTCTTTACATGTGTCAGTTGGTAAAGTAATCCAAGGGGACAATTACATGCTCTAGACCCCCAAAGAAGCAAGGACATGTGTCCTTCATCTAGAACAGGACTGGGGTTCAAGAGAGGAACGCTGAATCACAATTCTTAGATGGTGCTGCTCTCTGGTGCTGAAGCTCAGTACCACCATTTCCTCCCATCTCTCTCTAGCTGTAAAATTAAGGTTTTGTGAAACTCTTTGTTATTAATTCTTTTCATTACACGTGAGGAGTAATGTACTGTGACAAAATAACTTTGGTGTGCCCAAAAATTTCTCATCTGCAAAAAAAAGATTTAAATGCCTGCCTAAAAGAAAGATATGCAGTATGAATACAGAACACTCAAAACTCATCTGCCTTGGAGGGGTAAAATAAATGGCCACTTTGCAAGTAATGCAAAGCGTCTTATACACTTTGCAGGAGTACACAATAGAGTACAGCTAGTTACGGCATCTAAGTAAGAACTAACAATATTAATTAGTAGTAACTTTTCGAAGTGTTATTTTTACATTCTTAATTGAATAATTGTTTTTAGTTTCAAGAAATTACCAGCTCATTTATCTCAGTTCAATTCACACTAAATAACTCAGCTGCTTACTTTTTAATAAGAACTACCACAAATTACTTGGAGAATGATTCTTTTACTGTTCCTAAAAAATTAAAAGTATTAATTTAGAGTAATTTACTTGCCTTGCTACAAGACTCCGCATTTAAGGGTAATCACTACATATTAAAACCCAAAAGCGCTAAACACACAGAATAGCTGCAGTGGTGCAAAGCTTCACCATTGTATGCATTGTAAAACTTGCATTGTAATCTTATCAGTAAGCAATAGAAACTTCAGTTTACTTGTGTGTTAACAGTAGAAGCTTGCTTTCACATTGAGAAACCTCAGCTATGAAGTATAGCTATAGTAATTAATCTTCTTTTTTGCTCCTTGAGGGAAGTTGGTATAAATCTGCCGTGGAATTTCAAAATGTAACAGAAGAGTTTGTGGGGAAGAGCTTCTTTTCCTTTTAAAGAACAGTCTTTAACCATGTATGAGGAAACTCAGTTCAATCTGCAGTTTCACCCTTTTCGAGTTTTATACAGGAAAATGCCCTCAGTTGATACGTAAACAGTATCTGAAGAGTTTGTAAGTTCACCTCTGCAATCTATACAAGCTGAGCTTAGAGTGAGCTGTTTACTATTTTTCTGAGAATTAGTTCAACAGGAAAGTTTCAGGGCATTTCACTTCTGCCACTATATTTGTGTGGGATCAGGGAGGGAAGGGGCTAAAAAGAAAGAAGAATTAAAAAAAACCTTTGAAGGCTGAGGAAACAAGAGAGTGGTTTTAAAGTAGCATAGAGAGAAGTAACAGGAGAGAAATTTTCTTCCTTGTTGAGAGAGGCAGCCTCTCTTCCCTTGTGGAGCTTGTGAAATATATAGACGTGTGGAAGCCTATCCATAAGCCTTTACTACCTGCTTGCAGCGTAATGCCACCCCAAATGCTGCCATACTTGATTTAGAAATCACAGAAGCTGACGGAGATGGAGCAACCCATTCTGCAGATAGAGAGAAAACACTGAATTGAATGGGACTCAAGAATATATCTGTGCACTTTTTTTAACTGGGGCCTGGATTTTCCTCCTGGCTTCAGAATGGCTATGAACTATAACCATCCCTTTGATTTATGGTGGGCCGAAGCACATGTTTCAGACCTCTTGGGCAAAATTTGTGCTCTTTTTTTAGCTATGCACTTTAATAAATAATGGACAAGATAGCAGAATTAGAACTGTGTAAGACTGACTGAAAACAGTGAAAGAGGAACTGCAGGGAAACCCAGCCACCCGTCTGACACACTGCGGTTTTAGAACAGCCCGTTCACTGTATCCAAAATGGTATTATAATTTAAATGCTGTCACATATGGAAGATGTTAGCAGTTTCCATTGCCTCGTTCCACTTGGTAGAAGTACCCACTGAACCTATACAAGGTCCTTTTGAAAGTAGGTGATTTGTGAAAAGTTTTCCTGCTTCTGGTTCTTATAAAAACCGGTATATAACCAATGTTTGAGTTTCATTCTGTTTCTGCTTCTACAATATGAGCATTTTGTTTTAGGGAAAATCTGATTACAACATTACTCTTAAGAAGGCCTAATGTTAGTAGGTGGAGATCTCCTGATTAAAGTCTATTTAGTCATTAGCACTATCTGCATGACAAAATGAAAGCTTATTTCTAATACAGAGTATTTACATGATCTTTATCACTTGTAACTACTACTGAAAAACGATAAATTAGGCATACACTTTCAAAATAACACCTGGAACAGAACTCCCTCTATAAACTTGTTTAACCTTTTATTTTTTAGTGACAGATTGGAATTTATTATTTTGAAAGTCTTGGAGCACCTGGTCTGTGATTTTATCAGAGTTATAAGAAATGCCTTGGAGGCAAGGGTGGGGGAATGGTTAGAACAAGAACTGTGATTCTTTAGAAAGTGCCTTTTATCTTAAGAACAAATTTAGTTTGAAAACTCAGAACACTCTGGACTGCAATTCATTCTGACAAATCAGTTCTTAAGGTGTTAGTTATGTTGCAGTTAAATAATCTTAACATCTCTGCTGGCTTTCTAAGTTTAACCTCTCACCCTGGGAAATCCGATTAAGAGATAAACATAGATGGAAAAATACACCAAGTATGTGTTGCATTTCTCTCCCCTCTGGAACAGTTGTTGGTATAATACTTCCTACATCCAAAATGGGATGATGTGTAGTTAACAGCACATTTCAAATGATGTGGACAATTTTGAGCACTCTAATAGTGACTTATCCAAAATCTGCTTTTTAGGCAAATACATTTTGAGATATGCAACTTTTCTATTGTCTCAAAATCAAAACTGCACCACTTACCGATGCAACGGAGGGATAGTCTAGCTCCTTCCCTCTTTCTCCATCACAAGTACATAACAATGTAAATATCAGAGATGCATCTTTTCGCCGTGAAGCATTTAAAATGTCTGAGAGCTGATTTTTCTCAGATGTGCTGCCCAAACCATGACTGGCCCTGATTCTTCAAGGCACTGTTTACAGCATCTTCGTCAGTGGGATTGCTTGTATCATCTCAGGACTGGGGCCTACGAAGCCTGCCTGTCTGCTAAATGAAACTGTTACTCCGACGGGCTCATTAGTTGGATTTTGACAAAGCTAAGCTTGAGTGATCGTTTCCATTTGAAACTTTTTTACTGTTAAGAACTGCCTGTCTTCAAAATCAGACTAAAGCTGTTATTAATGCAACTGGAGACACAGTATTTTTGTGCTAACTTGGATATTAGGCTTGCTGCTTAGCATGTCTAAAATTAGGCTGGCATGAAAGTTCAAGAATGCAAATCAGCACTAAACCCAAGGTCAGCATAAAACATTCAGATTGCTCCACAAAGGAAAAAAGGGAAGAGTCGTATAATTTAAGAACACATTTCCGTGTCTGCAAAAAAGCAAGTGCACAATCTGGGTAGCAAAAGAAAGATGGATTTTTGCTCTAGCGCAGATCAACTAATTTTGTTTTCTTTCCCATCTGTCCTCCATGTGAGTCTGTCCACATGAAAAATCCCGCTTGGTGAAGCCCCACAGGGATGGCATCCATATCACAGCAAATGCTGGGACCATTCATCACTTTGGTGCCTGGGATAATTTTACAATAACCTTGGCAGGCACACTTCTACGAAAGATGATTTTCAGCTGTAGGCCTGAAACCAGATTAGATCTTGTTGTTTAATCACCAGCATAGTCATATTCCCAACACTCTTAAGTGAAGTTTCTTTGTGCTATGTATTTCTTCATTTCAGCGTTATGCTTTGGATGCATAAAGGGACCGCCTATAAACTCCTCTGAGACATTCCAGTATTAATCTTGGACAAAAACACAAGCAGTAAAATTCATATGATGTAATTAGTCAAATTGTAATTGAGTTGAGATTAGAATTTGTCAAATATTTAAAGCTTCTGCCCTTCATAAAAGGGATAAAGGATGAAAAGTATGGGGTTGGGGCAATTCCAGACAGAATAGATGAGTAACAATGAAGCTTTCAAAAGAAAGTTCACATATGTCTGTATGACAGTGAGATTTATGATTATTCTGAGTTGTTCACTTCAAAGTATCTTTAAGAATGGTTATTGTAAAATAGAACAAGGCAGAGAGAATTTCACATTGGGAACAAAGAAAAATTATCACCGAAAATTATCCACAAAAGCAAAGTGGAAAAATGAGCTAAAGTTGCTTGGATTTGCTTCTTGTTTAAGACTAGTGTCATACAGAGATTTCTAGAAGAGGGAAGTAAAGGTAAAATGGGGGAAGGCTCTTCCTTTCTGTTCTTGTCTCTACTTGGCTTCATAATAACATATTGCTACTAATACCCCACCGTCCAGTGTTCCCTGAGGTCACTGAAAGCCTCTGATCAGACTCTAATGAGAACCGGATCAAGGCCCATGAGTGCACTAGGAGCCCATTTCAGGTTGGGTTTCTTTTTAAATCATAGGCTTGAAAAGAGTCTCTGCTGTTTTCAAAAGACATTGAAACACAAGTGTGAGAGATATGAGGACTAGAAACATATGTATTTTCCAAAGAATTGTTTCGAGTACCACTCTGCAAAGTTTTCACTATGAAATCTATAACCATTAAAAACATGCTAGAAGCTCACTCCCTCTTTTTTGAAGAATTGAGGAAACCATGGCCTATTCTTGCTGAATGTAGGTTGATTTATGCGAGTGAAGACAAATGGTTCTCAGTAAGCAATCATCAAATTCAGAGTGAAACTCTAGAGCTTTGAACCCGCATGACCTGGAGCACAAACCAGTGTTCACACCAACCCTTGCAAGGCAGAATTGCTGAGTTTGGAAGAAATATCAGCCATTCATCTGAATAGTCAGGAAAAAAAAAAATTCATGAATATCAGCAAAACAAACTTATTATTTTTAATTTATAAAATTTATTACTGCATCATTTGGCACCCTAACATCCCTTGAAATAATTGCATATTGTAAAATGTTTTGTGAGAAATAGAGTAATAGACTGATAACCATTTACTTAGGCAACAGGAGCAAAATTTTGACAAGTGCATGAACACTTGCATCTTGCTTATAGGACTATAACAAGAAGTATGAAGGAATGCAAATATTCCTTCTCATGCACATATATGGTAATAAAACGATTAATTTCCATGCATGGATTCCATGAGAAACTTTTTTCAAAACTAAGCATGAAGCTACATCTCTGGGTACTGGAAACTCAGTGGTGATCAGTCTGATCTGTGGGAATTAGGCTGGTGAAATAAAATTGGTACTACTTTTCAGTGGAATTAGAAATTTGCTTACAGAGAGGCGTCTGTAAATGTATCTGTACAGATGTACGTAGGGTTCACCATTCTGATAAGGGGTTGGATCAATTCTTGTTTCTATAGGTCGTATGTGTTATACTGCAAAGTCTTCTGTGGAAAGTCACTGTGCACCACTTTCCCATCTCACCATTCCTCAGATGCTCCTATCAATCCTGTTACTGCTTCCTTTATTCCAGAAAGCCCTCACCATCCTTGAAGCTGCATAAATGTCAGCTTTTTATATTTCTTCTTTCCACAATTCCCCAGTTTTCATTGTTTCTTTTCCCTTTGTCTGGGAAAGGGCATCATTCAGGATGTCAGTGTAGTAACCTCTACTGAGGTGAAGAGCTCGTTTAGGCTCATAGTTTTGTGGTTGGTTGTTTGGGTTTTTTTAACAGTTGGAAGGCTCTAACGCATGTCACTTCACATAGCCAAAAGTTAGTCCTGTGTGAAATCATTGCAGAAAAGTGGATTAAAACCAGACTGACTGAGTTTAAAATAGAACAGCCAAAGGGAGTCATCACTGTGTGCAGTCATTTACAAGGGAACACAAAGAGTTTTGTTACACTCTATCCTTTGCAATGGCTTGGAAGGACCATAGAAAGCCTTTGATAATAAAATTTGTACATGGTACAAAGACTGATGGACTGTGCGTATGAAGTGCTCATACAGGGAGCAATCTAGCCATTTTGGTAAGCTGTGTGTCAGAAAAACCCAGACATTTTAAGGTGGGATCACAGGACTGACAGAATCCTCTTGGTGACTAAAGTGGGTCACATGTAAGTATCTCCTGCACTCCTTCACATGACGAACTAACTCTAGGATGAAGTTTTAAGGCTGGCTGTGACTTATAAATCATTTTCCAACATTTGAACTGTTGTTTCCAGTTGAGCTGCTACCATTCCTACCACTTGGAGTGCCAGGTGTAGTCAGTTGTCATTCGAACCTGTATGGACACTTCAGGAGACTCTGGAGTCACTTCTAAATGTTGCTGGTGTTTTGCCACCTTCTTTTTGGGGAAACCAAAGCCCTTTCTACATTGCACTAAAAGTTATGCTATGCCCTGACACCTTAGAATCATAGAATCACATAGGTTGGAAGGGACCTTTAAGATCATCAAGTCCAACCGCGTCCCTCAGCACCAGTAGTTATACGAGGGCTCTGTAGACATATTTCCTACCAAGTCATCCATTCATCTCTTCTGCCTCTCAACACCATCGTACCAAAGTGCTAGCATCTTACCACTGTGCTCAGCCCCAACAGTCCAGAACCAGGAAGGTGGCATAAAACTCACAAAATTATAGAAAAGTAACATATATCTCTTTAGAGCTTGAGTGTATATGGCCAGGAGCAAGGAGGGAGAAGGCGGTTCCTTCCGTATCTGGCAACACATCAATGTTACACACAAGGCTATGGGATGCCAGGTGGATGAAAATTCCGTTCTCCCAAGAACACTGTTTATTTTTTCAAGAGAGGAAAGAGTGTAAAAAAGTTGGGAAAAACTGTTTCTGTTGAGATCTGCATTACAAGAAATTTGGGGTCCCTTCCCCTGAGGCAAGATTTAGGAAAATTAAATATCTGGAATTTGAAGCCAGATAAAGTCTGAAACAAGATGCACATTTTTACTGGTGATTATAATTCATTATAGGAATTGCTTATCAAAGGATGTGCTAGATTTTCCACCACCTGAAATCTTTCAGCAAAGATTGGATATGTTAGTGATTATCTCTTGTTCAGCCAGAGGTTACGGGCAGTGTTATGCAGAAAATCAGATTAGAAACTCATAGTGGGCCCTTATGGCCGTAAAGGTACATGAAAGTCAATGGCACAAATTTGCAACAGTCAGTGATTTGGTTCAAGGCTGAAACTTCTAAATGCAGATTTCTGTTTTCCATTGTGAATGATGAAATGTCTAGTGTGACAGGAGCTGAATTCTGGCTGCAGTTAGACTGATGCAACTCCGGTAACTTCAGTGGGACCACAGGATTTGGTACAAGGACTTTTCAAACCTGTCTGTTTTGACAGAAGCGTTATTGCCACTTAATCAAAAGCTTTTACCTTGGGAAGCTTGTTACCACAAGCAATTATTGGGAGGAGTGGGCACTTTTTTTTCTGTAGGGAAGAAAGAAAAAAAGAAAGGAGAATTTTAAAATCATGAATGCACCTCCCTGGTTTTACTATGACTAATGCAGGAATCTGTTTTAAAAGGATATAAATATCTGATTTAGTAATCAAAAGTAAGTATCTGATTCCTAATAATCAAGCCCAAATTCATTGGGTAAGGATCCTGATAAGCTACGAGAAGTGCTTTGTCTGAGGAGTTCGGATACCTCACTCTCATTCTTTCAAGTTGCTATCCACCATACCGAGCAGAATCCCACAACTTTACAGGTGGAGCCACATTGCAGCTAGTGACACAGACAGATGACATATTTATTAGCTTGTCAAAGCTTCCTCTGTTTATGGAAGACTCACCCAGCTAAACAAAACAGTCTGCTTCCCATTGGCTAATTGAGCTGGCCCCTGTTGAGAGTCTCAGCAAAGTGCTTGATGAGGCATAAAATGATGATTAATTAATTTACTGCTCAGTTGATCATCAAACTGAGAGGTTTATGATTCTCACAGCGGTCAACACTCTCTCTTCAATGTGCAACAGCATGAGCAGCCTTCACTCTGGCCTGCTGCTGCCTTTGCTATGACCTGAGATATGGTGGCTTAACTCAGGGGAAATGGGGAAAAAATTAAGAGGAAAGTTTCAAAAGGGATGTACTCAGCAGCCTCTTTCAGGGAGGCCGGTGAGCATCAGAATGCTTCTCACAAAGGGGTTTTTCATATCTCAGCATTAATAAAAGCTGCTTTGCTGGACATTATTTTGGTTCAGTGGAACCTCCCTAAAAATAACAGTTTATTCTCTGATTGCATGGTTAAAACTTAGCATTAGAATGAAGCTATATAGAGACAGGGCTTCACAGTTGCAAGTATAGGTCTGTTAGAAGAGACCAAAATGCCAGAACAAATACTGAGTGGGGTTCTCTCTTTTTTATTCCTAGAGATGAATTTTGGTAGTTTAAAACTCCTTAAAAAAGAAAAAAGAATTACAAAGATTTGAAGATTTAACAAGACGCGTTCTGTGTATGGTGGGCACCACATTTAAAAACATTATTCCAAAGGCATATTTTTGCATTTTGTATGCATTTGCAGCTTGTGTGCAGTCACCAAGAATTTTACATATGTTTTTGTGGGCAAACTTTTAAATATTTGCACTTATGATAATATTCTGACTAACTTTTCCCTGAAATTTTAATGTGGTGTCCAGTGTTTATTCCTAATGTGAAGACAACTAAATTCTGCTTAGTTAGAGTTGTATAATTCCAGAATAGTGCCAGGTGAATGACTATAGGTATAAGAAAGCAACTGAATTCCATTGTCAGACAAGTATATTTTATACCAGTCATTTGGTCCAATTTTTCACCTGAGCTAGGTGGTGGGATGTATACATTGGCACAAGGACATGTGTATGCCACTATATACACATTTAGAAGTTTATTTTCTCTCTTTTCTGTAAGATTGTACCAGAGTTACCAGGTGTACTGGAAGACACCAGGAAAAATCTAAGTGTCTGCATGACTGAGCATCTGAGTGGGAAATAAATGGTTTGTCTGTGTAATGGGAGGAGAGGGTCAGTTTGCAAATTACACTTTTCTCCAAGTATATGTAATAACAATCCCATTCTTAGATAGAGTTCTGGCTAGGAAGAACCCAGATACAAAATCAAGCCATTTAATATAAGTCCTTTTATTTGGCTCAAAAGAACAATGGGAACATAAGCAAGCGCAGAAAGGAATTGAGTTAGTACAGTCAGTAGATCCTTAGTTTATGAACTATATTTCTTCTTTGCTTCAGCCTTTAGGAAACTTAATCTAGTTTTGATAAACCGGAGGAAGCAGTCTCTTTTTCTCAGCAAAGTAATGCACAGAAGCCTAAGTTTGCGTATTTATACAGAGTATGCTATAGTGCAGGAAAAGAGCTCAGAAAGAAACAGAGCAAAAACCCAATAAATTCTGTTAGAGGAATTTAATGAAAAGGAAAAAAAAGCAAGGAAAACTGTGAAAGATAGGATGAAATATCAATGTGTTCCAAGAACAGGCACCTTGGCTAAGAAATGGAAGTAGTCTTACTAAGCAATGTAAATTGCTAGGTTACATAGACTTATTTAAATAATACATTTTTCCAAATCCAACTCATCTGACTTTGGGAAAAGGTATATAAAAAAAAAGGCATAGAAGAGAAATTACTTTCAAAAGATTGAAGAGCAACAATGGACAAGTATTTAGTGTGAACATCTGTGACATAATGTGACAGAGTGGGCTGATGTTGACTCTTGGGTGTATAAATGGAAAGCGGTCTTCAGGTGCTAGAGGTTTTTTACCTCTAAAACTGGGACTATTGACATTGCACAGGTTGTATAAAAAGGAACTCTGAAAATATATTTCAAAATCATGTTCCAGTCAATGAGATAGATCTACTGTTACCTGATGCAAGTTTCATGCTGATTTATGCAGATTTGTTACAGTGCTGCTGAAGATAGCTTAGAAGAGTAATTATGGAATTTATTAACTTGCCCAGACAAGAATATAGGCAGCAGAAAAGGTAGACTTAACTCTCCATGGTCAGATATTGATTGTTGGATAGCTATGTTTCTTTTGGGCATCTATTATACTATCGTTACATTGCTACTCTCAGTGATGAGTAACTGCATAATGGAACCTCTGCAGTGGTCATTTTTGCATAAAGACTTGTCCATATCTGATCTCTCTGATTTTTCGCCACTGTTCTACTTACTGTTGTGGTCTAAAATTCATTGTTCTGTAACCATGTCTGCTTTCTCTCATACTTCCTTTTACGATCCCTTTCTGAGGGTCTGCATAAAGATACATAGTGCTTCATTTTTATAGCTTCATAAAATGTAATGGCAAAAAAACCATTAGCTAATCTGGTTGACTACCTTTGAAACATGGGCTGTAGAATTTCACCTGGTTATCCCTGCACTGAGCTGAATAATGTGTATTTGACTAAAGCGTATCTTCCAGATGGATATCTAGTTTTGATTTGAAGACATCAAAGGCCACTTCCCTGACAGTTTTGAAAACATCAAAGAGCACTGAGCTTGTGGAAGATAAAAGAAAAATGAGCTAATTGCCTGGATGCTAAAGGGAAATTTACAGCAAATATTTTGGTCCTATTCTGGCTTTTAAAAATCTGGCTTACTGGAAAGACTGCAAGCCATTATTACACACATACGTAAAACTGGCTTTCGTTTTTTAGATCCAGGCCTCACATGGTAGACAAACAGGTCTTGAGGGAAAAAAAAAGGGGGAAGAAAAAAAGAAAAATAATGTAAGATCTACCATAGTCTACCATTGGCAGTCTTTGTAAAGGACAGGCTGAAGCAGAAAAAAGTGATCTGGGTGGCTTTGAATGTGGAATATATTGAACTCTCTTATTTAAGTTGTAAACTAGGAAACAATGAAAGATAAATTGAAGAAAATGGAAGGAGGGAAGAGAAGGGAAGAGGAGGGGAAGGGAAGGGAAGCTAGAAGGTCCAATTATAGATCAGCCATCTCAAAGGGATTTATAATGTACTTTTAAAGACTTTCTTCTTCCCTTCACATTCTGTCACAATAAAATCAAGGTTTAAATAATATCCTTCTGAGAAGTGTTTTTTCCGCAACTTTACATATTTTTCTTTTATTTTTTTATATCACATGTTCTACTTTTCTACTAGTGCAAAATGAATAATATTAAGAACACATTTTCTGATGTATTTAATTACTTAGTAGCATTGGAGGGCAGACATTCCACCCTGCAGAAAGATTTAAATTATGGCTAAATGAAGCCTTTGTATCTTACTTCTGGCCTTTTTTGAGGGCATTCAGTTTTGTGCTTGCATAATAAACTAACACCTTTTTTGTGTTCTAGGTCTGAAGTGTCCCTGAAGTGTCCATCTTCAGTAGTAGCTTGAGCCATCAGCTGTTAGCTGGCATGGACACAGGGGCCACTCGATAGCTTGGAAACATTTCATAACAACAGTTTTGAGAACAGGTTGAATTACACTATTAGAAAGAATTCCCCAAATTTTTGAAAGCAGAATGAAGAATATTTTAAAAAATAAAATAACGTTTCACTGAATGAAAATACATGGCACTTCAAACAGAATGAGAAGACTTTCCTAACAGCTTGGCTGACAATAGCGTAAGACACTTTTCTTACACACTTATCTCATAGATTGACCCCTATGAACTATTACTCACTGCAGCAGTTACGAAATAAATTAAAATGAATGAAGACTTTACTTGGTTTTGCCCCGGCACTTGTGAGATTTTATCTTCATGGAATGTGACTATTGCTCAGCAAAGAAAGACTCATGACACTCTAATAGTTCACCATAATGGTCCGGGGAGAGTTCGCATTAATTACAAACATCCTTCAGCTAATCGCATTCTTCTGGCAGTAGGTTCAGCCATGGACCCTGGACAGCTCCTGGAAGAACAAACTCCCTCCTGACCTTTCCCAAATTCTATTCCTACAATGTAGCCACGTGGGTGCGGCAAACCCATGAAATTTTATCAGATAGCTTTAACAACTGATGAGTTTGCCATTGAACATCCACTTTGAACATAACATAGTGGCCTTAAAAAAAGAAAAAAGAAATCTTTCTTATTCGCTGCACTGAACTCCTTATTCTTAAAGAAAGTTAACCTCTTATTAATTAGTCTGTTAAAGCTGGTACTGGAAGAAGTGGCAGAGAAGAAAAAGCAAAAAGCATACTGCTCAGTCTGGCTTGGGAAGCCCTGTGGTTAAATCCACAAGGACAGAGTATGTATACTGTCAAGAAGGAAGGAGTAGTATGAACAGAATGAGAGTAGAGGGGAAATGTATTATTACTATTATAAAAAACTGATATTATGCAGATTTGGAAAAAACATTTGGAATAAAGGTGATCCTGCATAGCACTTACCAAACAAAAATTATTTATCATATATTCATGAACTGACGGGCTGAATCTGGCACATTCCTTTTCATTCCTGTAGTTGTAATGAATCAGTAAGAAATCATTACATGAAACCAAAATCAAACCATGCAAAGAGTGATGTAAAATCAAACAAAACTGTAAAAATCTATTAATTGAAATAGATTTTAGGTCATCAACTGATATGTCTACCTGCTCAAGGCATTTCTTTCTGCATTGGGTTTCACGATCTTCTTACTCACTTTCAGTAAGATTATCAGAATGGGGATGACACTTGAAGACTAGTACAACATCAATTTCTTTCCCTATTTTTGTTAAACTGCATCAGTCCTTGGACCAGGACCCAATGTAGAAAGGCACAATGCAGTAGGAAATTGTGTTTTAGCAGTCATAAAACCCTGACATGTACTAGGTAAAATGTAACAGCAGATCTTCCCAGCCATGAATGCAGAGCTGGTTTAATATGGAAATATTTGTTTTGAGCACCTTGATGTGACAGATCAAGACTGCTAACCTAACAGTTAACATGCTTAGCAGCTCTTCATTATATTGTCCTGATGATCCATTTACAATTTCAAGCAGACTCATTTGTTTGTTTCTCCTGCAGTTCCATGGCTACTTAGCTACTTGGCATCTATGATTTTTTTTTCTTTTTTCTTTTTTTCCTTTTTTTTTTTTTTTTGTAGGATGTCAGTCCAGTTTCCCAGACAGAAAATCACAAATCTTTGGTTTTTATACAAACATGTTGTTGTTGTCATCATCAGTGTTTGAATACGTTAAGATCCATTTATTGTCAGCAACAGAGAAAACATCCAAATCATATATCTAATTTTGTCTGGCTTCAAGAAACCAGCAAGTTTCCTCACAGAACCAGAATAGGAATCAGATATGTGTAGCTCTGAAAAAAACACCTCTGTTTTCTAACATCAGATTAAAAACCTTTCACTTTGAAGATAAACTTTAACATGCCCAGAATCTTAAATTTTGCTGTGGATTTTTGTTTTTCTTTGTTTCACGCTTTTCCCATTTGTTTTAATCACAATTAAAACTAAAACTACTGCAGTTTTGATAAAAACTGTGTCTTTAGGAAGTGTCTTGGGTGGCATTTACCAAAACTATACTTATCATGTTGTAAATTGCTATAAACTTTAAACAGATTGCTGTGAATTCAGTTAGATACTGGGTTAGGTTGCTGAGTTTTTTAAAAAAGAAGACACAGAAATTATGAATGAAAGGTAAAAGATCAAAATATTACATTTAAGCTTAACGCATGTAGTAATTTTTTCCACCATAAATGCTTATTGTCTGTCATTTGGCTTTTCCATGACCCATTGAAATAGAAGAAAAATCTCAATGATCCTGGTTAAAATAAATCAGGTACCAAAATTCTCCTCAGCTTCAAATTGATTTTTATCTGCATATATTTTGAGCAAACAATCACCATAAGTTTCAGGAGAGTGAGTTGGGATTGAGAGTTATAACAGCTTGGCTGTGCTCTAATATTAAATGCACTGATACTTTTGTAAAGATAAGTCTTAAAAGGCCTATCAAAGCCAATGAAATAAGAAAACAAATAGCACTGTAAATTGAAAAGAATAAGTGTAGTGTTTAATGAACACTTATTGACCAATAACCTGCAACTAATGTAACTATAGATTTTTACTTTGGCTATTCATAGCTCTAAAAGGCAGTCATTTGAAGCTGTATAGACAATAGGGTGAAGTGATGGTTAACAGAAATGCATTTCATTAAAAGCTAAATTAAATAAGACTAAATTGAAAGTAGATGAAAAAGTCTGCTTAGTTTAGTAAACCCTTGACTGTTCATATTGTTCAGTCTTGATGGTCCTTTAGCATATAACATGCAGAGGTCAAAATATGAGGGTTTTTTTTTTTGCCATTGCCAGCATTTCTACCAGAAACCACAATTTTAGCTTGATACTTCTTACAAATAACCTGTAACCTAGCAATGCCTTGTAATGAGTAAGCAACTGACCTTCTAAAACCATGCAATAACAGGGGTTGCACATTGCAAAGTGTACAGTCTTTATGTGGGACTAGACTGGATAATCTGTATTTACACTGGGTGCTATCTCATCATGGATAGGACACTTTTTGTTTTAAATAAGAGGTATATAGAACTCATAGTTTCCTCTTATTTATACCAGAATATAAAGAAATCTTCAGCGGCTTAATGTCTTCCTGGAGAACAGGTCTTATGAGGAGCAGCTGAGAGAGTTGGGATTGTTTAGCCTGGAGAAGAGAAGGTTGAGGGGAGACCTTATCACTCTCTACAACTACCTGAAAGGAGGTTGTAGCGAGGTGGGGGTCAATCTCTTCTCCCAAGTGACAAGCGACAGGACAAGAGGAAATGGCCTCAAGTTGTGCCAGGGGAGGTTTAGATTGGATATTAGGAAAAACTTCTTTACCGAAAGGGTTATCAGGCATTGGAACAGGCTGCCCAGGGAGGTGGTGGAATTGCCATTCCTGGAGGTATTTAAAAGACGGGTGGTGTTGCGGGACATGGTTTAGTGGTGATTTTGGTAGTATAGGTTATGGTTGGACTCGATGATCTTGAAGGTCTCTTCCAACCCAAGTGATTCTATGATTCTATGATTCTGTGATTCCAGAATTAAGAGGAGCTTAGTAATCAAGATGCAGCCATAGGGAAGATCTGTTAGACCACATAGTCGAAGTATGGCTTTTCTAATATGATGTAAACCACTGATCACAAACACAAGATGTACCACCCATTTACCAAATCAAATTACATTGTTTTTAACTGTTAAGGCAATAAACTTGTTTCAGATGTTGTACAGCTGAATAATTCTTGATTATAAATTTGAAATTTGATTTAGATGTGTAAGCCATGAAACAAAATCAGACATCATGTGTGTTATCAAGTATCTCAATATCAGATGTGGTGTAAAAAAATAAATACCTGGTGACAGAAATGCAATAGTACTCTGATGATGGAGCCACATGTTGAAACAACTGGTATTTTTAATGCACTTATATTTTCAGCAGCCTTTAAGCAAAATGCTTATTTCTCAGCAATAAAAGACAAAAACTGAAGAAAGAGATTTCCTACAATCAGCTATTTAAATTAGTAACAAACAAATATTGTTTGGGAGTGAGGCTGTGATCCAGAAAAATAATTTTGTCCACAAAGCAAATCTGTGAGTAGAATACACAGCCTTGAGTAACACTTTTGGGATTTCACCCTACTGAAAGAGAGAACATTTTTTCGTCTTCTTATTTACTTTCTGTGCATATTATTGCCGTGTGGAGTGTTTGTGTGAGCCTGCCAGGTGTATGTGTTTGACGCACCAACTGTCCTTGGGCCTATGGGGCTCTGATATACTTAGAAAGGCATGGTCTGGAGGGTGTTTTCCCCCTAAACTTGCAAAACTGTAATATGGAAAGCAGTTTGGTTTTCTCAGATTGTATAAAGTTTGTCTTTGCTACATGAAAGAGGAGTTAGGCATCTCTGATGAGTTCAACAAAGCAGGAATGCAAGCATGTGTTGAATATGTAGAGGCAGAGTGCCTCAGCCTGCCAACGGGAAAGTCAAGTTATGACTTAGCAGCAGTACAATTGATTTAGGCACCTTCCTTTGGACTCCTGGGACTTGTGGTTTGGAACTTGCTCTCCTGATGAGTAAAAAAAAATCCTTTTCACTCCTCACACTCTGAAATGAACAAAAAAAGATACAGGTCAGGCAAAGCCCTGTTCTGAATTACCTTGTTTTTGGCGTTACTCTAAGGATTCAGAGATAAGTATTAACAATGTGTATTCATATAGCACATCAGGCTACAGCAAAGAGCACTTTTTCACACCAATCATTGTGTCCTCTTGAGGACATTTAAAAATCATCATTCTAACGGTGAGGTTTGTTGTCAGGCAGTTGCGACGTCGCTTCGGAGTAGGCAATGAACACCTGAACAACATCTGCTCAGGGAAGGTGCTTAGAGAATCACAGCCCAAACCAGAATTCCTGGGGCGTGTCACCACTGCAGCTGTGCTAGAAGAGATGATCACCAGTGGATCTATCCCTACTGTAGCTACAGTAGCTTGCTTGCCTTTTCTGAGGGTGAAGAATGAGGCAAGATTTCAGAGGGCCTTAAAGAGGTTGACTCCCAGTACCCACTTACACTATCAAGAGGAGTAAGTGCTTCTGAAATTCCCATAAGGCAGTTGTCTGCTTTTTGGAATTTTGTCCATGGAAACCAGAAACATGTAAAGAAGCTGTTTGCAAACTGCAGTAAATAATTCCACTTTAAAAATACACTAATATTTTAATATTATTATTTGTCTTTTCTTCCCCCAGCACATACAATAGAGCACAGCTTAGCTAACAAAACAATGCAGTAATGCTATATTTGTGCGCTTTTAATTCAGTACTGGTTTTCATCTAAAACTTGCTTAGTATAAATCCTGGGGGGGAGGGAGAAGAAGAAACAATCATCTAATCACTAAAAAATGGGCCATTCTTCATCCTTAATACAATAACACAAAATTAAGAATCAAAATATATTTTAAGCTATATAACCACATGAACAAAAATTAATTGACATAGTTAACAAAAGAAATGTTACATTTTGTATGAAGGCTATATTTGGTGAAGAAGCAGCATGGTTTGAAGGACAAATCATCAAATCAGAATGCATCTTTCTTTGGGGGAAAAAAAAAGAAAAGGAAGAAAATAGAGGAACACAAACCAAGGGGGAATTCAGTTTAAACAATGTTCTATGCATTCTGATTCAAAGTATTATGAAAGTTGGCAATCTCTTTCATTAAGTCTGTCCATTTTCACTACTTGCTGTTTTAGGGGGGGAAAGCAGAGCCTGACCCAGATTATTCCACTGTGCCACACAGTCTGCCACAGGGAACAGGACAGACAGTACAACCCTAAGGACTAGAATGACAGCTATGTTGCTCTTTGTCCAGAGGGCAATGCAGGAGATCTGCAGGACTTCAGAACCTGAGTCCCATTTAGCTGCTGCTGGGGCTGGCTAACTTCAAGCTCCAGGGCAGTATAATTCAAGATTCATTGGATCAAGAATGAGAACTCAGGTGTCTTCTTTCCAGAGAAGTGTTTTTTCCAGTAGGTTAATTAATTTTTTTCCTCCAGCACAACTAATGTTGATTTGTCTCTGCAAACATAGCTTCCACTAGCACAATGACAGAACATTTGCCTTTGCAAACTCTATAAGCAAATAATTATGGCTTTCTCTTGATAAATATGTATCATGAGCTGAAAAGTGTTTGGGCAGAAATTGGCAGTAAAAACATGCCAATGAGCTGAGTGTCCTGTTGCGTAGCAGGAGACAACTACCACTTCTACACCTGTAAAACTGTGTGTGAACGAGCTCTCGTCTATGCCTAAGCATATAAGAAGATGGATCACTGGGCAGTGATATATCAAACCCCGGAGAAGGGTGGGTTATGCCTCAGTTATTTATAGTCTGATGTCCTGCATTACAGGTTCTCTATTCAGTATCTAGTATAACCAAGTTCTAATACTGGGGAATGTGGAAAGAAATTCCCATGAATAACTCTCCTCCTCAGAAACCAAATTCTATTAAGGAGAGAAATAGTTTCTGGGCCCCACAGGTAAAGCAGAGAAAAGCCATTATAAGCCTACCCAGGCCCTGAGACTGATCTTGTCCCCAAAGCACATCCTGCATTCTTCTTTCCAAGTGTGTTCAGCTGTAATTTGGCCACATACTGCGGACTCTTCTCTTGCCTTTGTGTCTGCAAGTAGCTCGTTTTACCAGCTCCTCAGATAACATGCTAGCACCCGGGATCTTGTTCTTATGCACCTATTTCTCTGTCTTTAACCAGATCAGGAACTCAGGAAGCTGGATTTCACAAACCTGCCAGGTAGCTACATACTGGGCATCGCTGGTGTCATGATACATGGCCTCTTTATCATTCTAAACCAATGTGCCTCTCAGAGCAATTCCCAAGGTGGTGGAGCTTGGAATAGCTCCCTGCAGAGCCACATCCACTAGAAACAACTAACTTCTAAAGCAGAAAGCTGGGAGAAATGTAATAGCCTTTTAACAAAATGGTCTTTTTTTTTATGCACAGACTGTTTTCTTGGGATTTTCCTGGAGTGCAGTCTTATTTGACAATAATCCTTACACTAACAAAGGGAGCTTTCAAGAAAAAGAAAGAACAAGCAGCTTTTAAAATTGAATGCGTGAAGATATAAATGACCCAGGGAAATTAAAACTCAAGGTGAGCTCCAAGGCACAAGCGGGTGGAGGTGGAGGGAAGGGAAGCAGTGAGCAATGGCAGTGACTGAAGAAAGAATACCAAAAGGAATCACAGGGCACAGACTTCCATGCAAGCTTCTCCATAAGGCTCTGCAAAGCAGGTGTTGGCCTGTCCCCTCCCCAGCAGCCCTTCTCAGCAATATAAAGCCATGGGTGCTTTTCTATGGCTTGTCCTTTAAATGTTCAAAAGGGTAAAAATCTGACATCTTGACACCATTTCTATATGTGCAGATGATGGAAGATAGGTTTTACTAGTATTTTAAATTTAGTGTGAGACAAACATTAAACCATGGTTTGTAAAGGTTTAACTCCATTTTAGCATAAACAGTGGAGTTATGCATAACTGTGAATATACACCTGTTCTGTTTTGTCCACATGGTCACAAAAGACTCAGTCCAACACTATCATCACTTGGACAAAATTTCCACAAGACATTTATTTAAAACAATTCATAGATAATTTTACAATATTGTTACCCAAAGTGTGCACTTAATATTCAGAACAATAAAAAGAGCAATAAAATGTATTCAAGATAAAGGTTATTCTAATTCTTAAAACGCTGAAGGACCGTTTGGTTTCTAAGAGTGCCTCTCATGCCTTTATTGCTTAATAACTGCAGTGAAAAATTGCTTTCCATCACAGATTGGTGTTGCCAAAGCACTGTGGTACCATAAACCCTAAACCTTTTCTCACTGTTAAGAGTATGCCTCTCTCGGAAAGATATATGAAAAAAAAAATAATTAGCTTAGCTCTGGAGATATATAAAGACCATAATACAAAGCTAAGGTAACACATAATGAAACAAAGCTACAGATCAGGAAGACTATTCATGGAGAACACCCTAGTAATGCTTCTTTGTCTTGTTTTCCAAAGACAGTTCTATCTCAAAAGCCTTCAAAGAACAAATCTAATCTAATGTAATGTACAGAGGGAGGCACTTAGATAGCCCGGGACCAAGCCACTTAGGACTTCGTAGGTCAGCTCTGTCTTAAATTCCACCATGGCATTAAGCAACAACCGGTACAGATTTCTGTACTATACTCACTGTTTGCATCTTCTTTTCAGAAAGACAGATCAGCAATTTCATAATGTTGAAAATTATTGAGGTACAACCTTATAAAAAATGCAATCAAAATAGGGATATAGATCACGGTTTTCTGCAAAACAAGCTTTACTCACGGTCTTTACTGGGAAAGATTAATTTCTACACCAGTGACTCTTCTGGTCCTCTTACGTCACAGTCTGACAATCAATATTTTACTCTTCTGAAGAGCTAAGAACATTTCATTTCTAAAGGAGATATGAAGTATCTTTCTGAAATGTAAATATTTATAGTGATTGTGGGGAATATTTTTTCTTTTTAAAATTGTTTTCCAAAAAAACCCCTCCAAACTTGTCTGTATATATGTATGTCTGTGTGTATGAATATATTTAAAATTTAAAAGGACAGAAGCAGAATGAGATGTATTATATTTTATGAACAAAATCCACCTTTTGGTACAAGATAAGGTAATATGCATTCTGCATTGTATATTCTGTGTGTGTATTCTGTAAATTTATTACTTATTATTATTTTTGAAATCTGTGTTTTTTCCTTACTCTTAAAAGCTAAAGTGTTTTTTTAACTGAGGATGATACGTAAAAAAACAGTGGCGTTGCTTCCAATACCAGGATTATCCATAAGGACTGAAGCTAGCCTTTTTTCCTAGCCTTTCTTCTGTACATGAGTTCTGCTTGAATTAAGGATATGGCACCTCCCTAACGAGGGAGGTTCAGACTCTTTTTTTAGTAGGTACTCTCCAGAGGGAGACAAAGAGACTTACTGTAAGAACTGACTGTCACAACTCAAAGAGAGCAAAAAATGCAGAATGGGTGAAGAATTTCTCAAACATTTAAATAGTTGTAGAAGCATTAATGTCCAAAGCACCCTGCATTTATTGGAATTACTGTTTTTCTATAAACTTTAAAAACATCACAAAGGCTTGATGTACACATATTTACACTTGTGCCTGTGTACATCTATATAGGTGTGTATATATATGCAAGTATAGCTATCGAGATATATGTTTGCCTCCTGCAAACACTTCAGAAATTAAAGTAACTAGCAAGAGTAGTGTTTAGTAAATCAGAAAACCCACGAGTACTGCTGGATATGGAGACTGGGTACTTAATTGCAGTTATGCAGCTTGAAAGTCTGATTCTGACTTTTATGCATGCACAATTAACTAACAGCAGGATCATCTCATCCTTTAGCCAGTCTGGTCAGCTGCCCAGAGATGCTAAATCAGAGGGGTGGTGTGCCTGGAGCACTTTCCAACACAATTTCTGTTTCATTGGTTATTAGCTACTCACATATAAGGCAGAGGATTGACAACATTGTTTTTTCCCAGTAATGATCAAAACAACTTGGGACAGGGCTGGGTAACCATCCTGGCACACTGGGATGGTTATGTGTCAGATATTCAATGTTGACAAAAACCAAACTTCGTATCGATGAACAACAGGCCTAAGTAATAATCAGAAAAGACAAGGAAATTGGTGGAATGCTAGAAAAGGGGACTGGAAATCGAATGCAGAAAGCAGCTTCAGGATGCATCACAAAAGCTAATATAGACATTCTCAGAGGTTTTATGTGGCAGGACAAAAAATCATGACACAGTATTTGCAGCAAAACTGAGCAGAATTCAGTTTTTCTAATAACCAATCCATTATCCTTGTGATTTTTTTTAGAGGTCTATTAAAATATGTTGAGCTGATTACTTGGATAGACATTGGTTCTTATTAAGTGACTAAAAATGCCGAGTGAAAGAGAAGTAGACTGACCCATTTGTGAATTATGACGAAGCTGGCATCCAAAAGACTTTGGAGGGGAATAATTATAAAACGTCTGTCATTTCATCATAACAGTCTGTCTTCAATCAAAGCATGTTGTAAATAGAAGTGTTCAGAAATTATCAAAGGAAACAAAGTTTTGTCAAAAAATGCTACTTCATCCAGTCTGAAGTCTTTCATTTAAAACATCTTGGGTTCAATGAGGTTTTAGCAAACTCAAGGCAAAGTTCAAAGAGAACCCTGCCTGGATTCCTGCAGAGTCTGCCTGGGCTACGGACATTGGAAACAGCCACCACAGGTCAGATCAAAACTAAATTAAAAAGAAACTTCCAGCGAACTTGGAATCCCAGTTTTGAGCCAGCTTTGCTTATGAGGTATTTTTACTGCTATTCGAAAAAAGAAAACTTTGTATCTAGCAGCTACAGCTCAGGAGGGTGTATTTTATAGAACAGATTTTCATCTTCAAGAAGAGCCACATAAACTATTTTAAATTAGAAGAATGTAATTAAAAATGCACATTGTTCTTCTGCTATAATCTCTAAAGAGGCTCTGAAATAGAGACAAAGTAGCCTACAACTGACTTTTCAGGTATATATGCATTAAATATATAATATTTATAATAAATATATAAAGAAAGTTCCTAGTGATACAGATACCTCACAGCACTTAATTTGTTGTATTTGGTGACTTTTGAAAACAAATGACATAGTGTTCGTTACCAAAGTGTAAAGTGAAAAAATAAGTTCATGTACACATATAATGTGAATAAAGTAGTTTTGCTTAAATATGTTCAGGGTCGGTGTCTATTCAAGAGATAAATGTCTAAAATCTCAAAAGATAATTTTGCGTATCTCAGTTACTTTAGAATTATTTCAGGTATCTCTTGCTACAGTTAATAAAATGGTTTGTGGTTATAATATATATGGACTATGTATATAACATACATAAATATGCATATTTAAGTATCCAAATTATTAGGTAGATTTTCAGAAATACAGAGCACTTGGTGGTGGCAATAACATTAAAATATGCAGAGAATATAATTACAAATTTTTTGGTTTTCTTTTCACTGAAGTAACTAGCAAACAAATCAAGTAAAAAGTATTTACATATCTTGTTCGTATGTTTCCTGCCTTAGATCATGATGGCATAGCACATGCATGTTAGCATATGAAGACAGATAGTAGACCTGAAAGGTACACATCCAGGCAAATGTTTTAGCGTTATCATCTTGTGCAAGATATTTAACACAACACTTTAAAGCTCATAAAAGTTTTCAAATAATTTTTAAAATCCAGAATTGTTTCCAAGCCCTTCAGTTTGTACTAAAAATAAGAAAACTGGTGTGTTTCTTATCAACTTATTTGAAAGAAGAATTCTATTGAAAACTAAACTCATTTCAGTTACATGCTGAAGTGATTGTGCTAAAGGGTCTTACTGTATAAATGGAGCACACAAGCCAAAAACAATACAAACGTTTAGCTGCTGGCTTTAGCCAGTCTCTTTCAGTGCAAATCATAATTGCTCTAGGACTTTCTGAATCCACTTTTGAATTCAAAGCTTCAGACAAATAATTGGATTTCCTGAAAACATGTTGAGCTATGTTGCTCTCCCTGTCTTGCTTTATGTCCTCAGGGCTCCAGTCTCTGCTTTATATCAAGCTGCACCTAGTAGGCTAATTGGAGGGATGGGTAGATCACTCTGCATTAACATGTCCATCTGTATTAAATAAAATCTCCTCAACAGTCTTTATCATCTTCAACAGAATTATCACTTCAGAGCTGAAAAACAGGAAATCAAGTAAAAATGGCTGTGTAATTCACCAATGGCTCGGGTGCCTTAGCCCTATAGACCTATGATCCAAGCCAATTATATTCTAGCTGACTTATTTTTACAGTACTTTGACGATGTGTACTCACTTCATGTGTCTCACTGACTGCAGGGCAGCTCTAAATATGCTCTGGGCTATCTGCCTAGACATCTCTTGCTCTAGGTGAAGTACAGTTGAAATACCATTTGAGTTTGATCTGCAAGGCTTGTAAATATGTAATATCAAAGACTGAGCCCTTCAGTTTCCCAGTATTGTGACAGGTGTACAAAAGAGACCATATTAACAAATGAGGTGTTGCTTTTTTTTTTTTTTTGGTTGTTATTTAACATTAATAGCACATAATAAGCTGGTGACCTCCCCCTCCTCCTCCCCCCCCCCCCCCCCCCCCGCAGAAAAGGAATAATCAAGCTAGAGTGGCTGCTGAGACAAAAAAAAAAAAAGTCTATTGCCTGATGAAATCTCTGGGGTCAGGTTTGCACTAAGAGTTCTCCTGGCGTAGCTGTGTTTGTTCAGAGTCTGAAAAATTCGCACCTTCTTGCTGACCCCACTGTGTTGGAAAACACTAAAACCCAGCGCTGTAAGGACACAGTATTGCTCTAAGGGAGGTTTGGCTGGCTTCACTTAGGACATTCAAGGAAATAGCATAACAACGCTGGCAGAAATTCTTTTCTTGTGTCTCAGCACCAATTTGATGGTACTTTTCACCCCTTAGTGTGCTACTTGCAACCTCCTTTGCTACTGCTACTTCCTCTACTACTTTTCTCTCTTTGCTGTCCCGAGCATAGCACAAGATAAAGACACTTGCCTAGTCTTTAAGCAACTGTCTTCTGCAATATCTGTTTGTTAGCTTGCTGGGGTTTGACTTACAATTCTGCTTCTTTGAGGACTTCTTTTTTTTTAAATGTGTGGTTTTTAATAGTTGCTATGTTCTTGGATTCCATTATTTTGTACTTTCTACCAGGAGAAGCCATTTTGCGTAGCTAAAGTAGAAAAGTTGCTAATACTGTAAAGAAGCATGCATTAAAATATTACCATGTAGAATCATACCTACCTGACCATCTTTTCCATGTTATTGCTTTCCTGGTCTGGGTCTGCATGAGTTTAAAATTTGTTTTATATTCTATGGTTTGTACCTTTACATGATATATCAAAAGAACCTTACTGGATAAGACCAGAGGAATAGTGCCAGATTCCTGTCTTCTGGCAGAGGCCAGGAAGGAGAGAAGGACTAATGTCACTTGCTTGCCATGAGATAGCAGGCATCAACAAACCACCAGCCACTTCAGGGCTTACCTTCTGCTCTAGGTGAATTCTGAACAGATTTATCAGCATAGTCCCAGTACCGACCCTTTTGAACTGCACAAACTACTTCTCTTGGTGTTGAAAACTGACCATATATTCCTACTTTCTCTGTCATGTATCTCATCTGCTTTTTATTTGTGGAAAGACTTTCTTTATTCTGCTAAGGCTACCCAGTTTTCTTCACATCCTGCCTGATTCAGGGCTTCCTTCTCTGAGAGCAGATCCTCAGTAAGCGTGTTTTCTTTTGGCACTGTGGAGGATCCTTGCTCTTGGTTTGGCACAGCTGGGGTATTGTTACAGTCTCTGCCAATTATGGATGAATCTTATTACTGAGGTTAAGTTCTAACCCACCCATCCCCACCATCATTTGAAGATGTGTAATAATTTTGACAAACCCTAATGGCCTTTCCAGATGCCCATTTATTGTGGAGTGACCCACAAACTATCACATTACAAATGGTCACAAAAACATACTCACCATCTGTGGTGATGTTTGAGTTTTATATGCAACTCTTGACATATAAACTGGGAATTCAGTTATGTCTGGTAATAAAAAAGTTAGTCAAATATGGAATTAAATATTAAATAATGTATAGCATCTTCCATCTTTAACAGCTGATACATTTTTTCAGAAACCAGATTTAGTCTGATGAGGAAATGCTCTGTGAACAACATAGCTGTAACCATTATGGATCAGACTACAGTTTTATGTGTAATTATTCCATTTATGTCCAGATAAAAGGTATTAGATGACTCTGTGAAAAGTTACATCTGAGTCACAGCATAGGATGGTAGAATGACAGGATAACGCAGGTAGAAACAGACCTCAGGGGAGCTCTGGTCCAAACTCCTGCTTGAAGCAGGGTCAGCTATGAGGTCAGACTGGGCTGCTCAGGGCTTTATCTGGTCTCAAAAACCTTGAAATCCTCAAGGATTAGTCTTGCACAGCCTTTACTTGACTGAATCTCTCCTGTTTCAAGTTATGTCTTTGGGTCTTATCCTGACACCATGCACCACTCAGAAGAGTGTGGCTTTATCTCCTCAAAAGCTTCTCTGGAGCTGGAGCTGGTATTGGGTCCCTTCAAAGCTGTCTCTTCCCCAAACTGAACAAACCCTGTTGCCTCAGCCTCTCAAAGGACAAGTGCTCCAGCCTCTGACCATCTTGGTGGTCCTCATGCTGTACCTGCTTCACTTGATCAACATTTTTATTTTCTGAGCCGAAAACTAGACTCCGTATTCTAGATGGCGCAAATGATTGTTGAGTGAAAAGAGAAAATAACTTCCCACGGCCTATTGGCTATAGTCCTGTTAGTATAACCCAGGGTACAGATGGATAGATTCGTAGATAACAGTGCAGGATAGTGGAGACGTTTGAGCTACGACTACAGTCCATGGAGATCTCCAGGTCACTCACTTGGATGAGTATCTTGTGGGCTAAAAGACATTCCCTTCACAAACAGAAGTTAAAGGCAATTGTGACTCACCTCCAAGGCCAGAAACAGTCAAACACAACCTGACTTGAAAGGGTGTGTGCTTAACTTTGAATATTGTCAGCCTGGTTAATGGGAAATTCTAGTCAAAAAAGTGAATCAGTAATAAGGTCCCCTTATGCTTGTTCTTTCTTGGATCAAACTTTTCTCCCCATGGGATTTCTGTTGAAAGAAAATAGGTAAGGGCATTGCGCCAAATTCCATCTACAAACTGAGGTCCACCTGCCTGAGAAGCTGAAATGCCCTGATGTACAGAACAGGTTTTGTGGGTGAGACTGTGTGGCCACTTAAAATATGAGCAGACATCCTTCACAAGATGCCAGTGGTAACTGCTTGATTGGCATAATTCTTTATGAAGTATTTGGTTTTACTCTGGAGTTTGGCTAGGTTAAGGCAAAAACTTATACCCAGGACACTACCTCCAGGATCTTGGATGATGTTTAAGTTTTCATTTTAAAAACTGTTTTTAAACCTCATACTTTGATGTTATGGATGGAAATGAAAATATTTTCTTGAGATTGCAAACATGTTAGCAAGGCTGCAGTCAGGAAGAAACCCACAAACCTCATGCCTATGTTGGAACAAATCAAGCCTAAATGACACTTAGGAAGGAGGCTGGTTGGTTTAGGGAAGAGACTGGATTGTCCTCATTGGTATGACATGGAAGCCCACAGGGCTCTTCTCTTCTGCTTTCTCATAACCTTCTGTAAATTACCATTTTATGACCATTCTAGGCAGAGGGCAGTTAACTGCTTCGTCAGGAGAAAGATGAGTTTCTCCTAGCTTTTCAGAAAAAAGTTGTTGGCTTTGCATCAGAATAAACGTTGCAGTGTCCAGATCCCTGCAGCCAGTTATTATTTAAGCAATAAAATCCTTACAGCCTTTTGGCACCAAGCCTTATAGTTTTTGTGGGAAAGGAAGAAGTTGTATTATTTTCCTTCTTGCTATTTCATTTATATCACAGAATTGGAATGTCTTTCACAGTTGATTGTATGTACTTTTGTAATTCACAGATGTAAAGCCAAAAGGCCCCTGTGATTCCTAAATGTGCTGCAGCCAAGCCTCTCTCAAGACTCTTCCAAAACTTACCAGTGCACCATTCAGGCCAGAAACCAATACTTGGATAGCTCTGATTAAATCCCTCTGCCAATCACCTGATAGAAAATATGCCTGTACTGCTGAAATAAGGAGAACCCCCCTTTGTTTTCCTAACAGGAACATATTTTATAAACGTTCTTTAAAGTATTTACAAAGACTTTTTGTTAAACTAATGCCCTTTGCGTGTTGAGACTAGCCATATATATGTCGACCACCACTAAGTTTTTGCTATCAACAAGAGGATAGTGAGAGGAGTGTTAGAAAATGTAGTAGCCTTGCAAGGGACCACCCCTACACCTGGAGAATGACTTGAGGCCTAGGAACATTACCCTAAATGAAGGGTGTAGTAAAATCTCAGTCTATTGTGGTCTTCCAAAGATGTACATGGAGGGTAACCTTGGGACATGCATGCAGGAAAGATTTTCAGTTCTTTAACTTGTGTGAAAAATGTGTAACAAGTCACAGTCATTAGAAGTTGAACATAGGAAAATGGAAGTTGGAAGTCCTTTTTTATTAGATGTATATATTGAAGGTAACTAATTGCTTGAGAAGCCCTCCTCAATCTTTAGCAGTACTCAATTACTTAAAGTCTCTAAAGCATGCTCCCAGAACCCTGGGCATGATTCAGTATTTGCAGTAGTAGATCCAACTGTATAAAAGCTCATGACCTAATAAAAGGTGGTGGAAATTAAATGTGTTTTCCTCATTGTCTTTCAGGTAGGAGACTGAACACTAGCTTTAGGGAAGCAACAATGCAGTAGGTACTGTAACATCAGGAATGATAAAGAGAGGGAGGTGGAGGACTAGGATGTAATCAATACAATTGAAGATACTGTAAAATAGGCAAAAGCAGTCAGAGCAAGCCCTGCAGAGCACTGGCAGGGATGGCATCACACCACCCACAAGATGCTATCGGGATGGTGTGGAGGGGGGCACAGAAAAAACGGCAGCCCTTGTGCACTGGGAGCACTAGTGCAGCACTGGGACAGGGCATCCTGAGCAACTGTAGGGACTCCCTTCTAAGAAGTTTGCAAGACTTAGCTGTACAAAACTATGGCTGACCTGCTCTGTTGCTGGCTGTTAGTCACATTTCAAGTGAGAGGCAGTGCTGGGGACTCACAGAGGTCTCTCCCCACTGAGATTTCTGCAGCTCTGTGCTATGGTATAACAATTTATTGTCGTTTAGGCAATTATTCTCTCACCTGATGATCCCTCCCCACCCAGGAAGGGGAATCAGGAAGAAAATAAGGAAACCTGGGGGTTGAAAGATAAACAGATTTAATAGGATAGAACTAGGTAATTAACAGTACTAACACTAAAGAACCCGTATTGATCTTGATACCCATATATACTATACAAGGATTATACTCAGCCAACTATATCAGTAGGAAGCTGTGCACTCCTGGCAGTGGACAGTAAATGTCAGACATTGCGAGCGCTACAGCTTTGGGAGGAAGGGAAGGCCTCAAGGGTCCAGCAATGGGGCAAGAAGTCCTCTGGATCGCCCACACACCATAGCTGTCTATAAAGTGAATATCTTCACAAATTCAGACACTAGAGTCTTCCAAAAATACAGCTTTCCCAAGCATTAGAAGAGAAATTAGTCCTGTGTCACTCAAACCAGGACACGCTCTTATTCTGTGATTCAAACTATACCAGCAGAAATAGAGGGGTAGTGGGGATTCTAAAAATGTTGTGATCTCAGGATCTTCAGAATGATATTCATCATTTACTAGGCTGTTAGATGCTTTTAACAGTGTATTCCTTGTCACATTGCTAACTGTTTCACTGTTAGCACAGGGTGCAAAAGAATTTATTATGGAAGCAGAGTTTGAGATCTTGTGCTCGGCACGGAGGAAAACACACACACGCATGTGCACGTTAACCAATCTTAGGTCTTATTTAGACAGGAGAATTTGTGATTTTTCATATGTTAGTTCTTCAGCAGAGGTCATAGATGAACTGTCAGATTTACTTTGCTTAACCTCTATATATTAAAGCTACAGTTTAACTTGTCATCATTGCTAGGTTTAAATATTCAGTTAACAACTCTTAGCAGTAATTTTTTTCATTAGTGCAGACTCTTAGTGATACTAAGTAGGAATAAAGTAAGGATTCAGTTGGTTGAGTTTTCCTAACATCGGGTTATTTTTCAGGAGTAAATATATATGTATATTTAAGCTTAGAATACTTAATGTAGTATCTTCAAATTAACTTCATTTTTCTTTCTGTTTAAGGAGCAAGTATTTATTTTAATCCTACAAAGAACTTTTGAAGACCACAGACTGGGGTCTCAGACATTTCAGTAACAAATGGTCAGTCGTGACCATTACAAGTGCTGATTACTATATATTTTATATCTATTTGGTTTTAAGTATATAAACAATATTTTATTCTTGATTTCCCACAAAAAATATCTTATCTTACTTGTGATACAATGAGAAAAGTATGCACATCTTTTTATGAATAGGTGTTTTACAGTCATCTTTGCTTTTCCTTCAGGTTTTCTGTGACTTTAAGTTGTGTCAAACTAAAGTTTGCTGTGGATCTGAAGTGAATCTTGACATCATAATCACTTACCATGCTTTAGCACATATGTCAAAGCACATGGACTAAATGTTGAATAAAATTAAACCAGAAGGTGCATTCCAGGAGTGCACCTCATAAGCTGCAACCACTAATGCTCACTGAGTCGTTCAATAGTCAGAGAGCTTATCTGAAGAAATGACCCCAAAGTGTCTGTAGGACACATGTAGGTTGTGTCTTCCGCACAGATTCTTCTGTTCTGCAGGTCTGCAACAATATTGCTGCACTCCTTGTTAGTGTAGGCAAACCTTAGATAATTAAGACATATAAGGCTCTAGCTGAGGTAGAAACTAGACAATGAGTTCATTCCCAAGCTGAGGTGTTTCCTTTATATGCAGCTTGAAAAATAACAGTACTGCAATGTAAAAAGTACAGAATATTCAGTGTGGCAACAGCATTTTTAACTTTGTGATTCATTAGACTGTACAAGATTTTATGCATCGTTATCAGTGTACAAAGTAGACTCATAATATATAATCAAAACATAATCTCTGAAAAAGGGCAGATATATCTTTCCTTTCTATATTAATGTGGAAATCTGACTTGATGAGGAAGCTGAATTATTCCAGTTCAGCTGTTTCACTGATTTGGTTTAATATAGTGTAACAAAAGTGTTAGTAGGAGTATATGTCTAGCCAGATGCTATCAAGAAAAAAGTTGTAGTATGTCTTCTGTCACACCCCAGAAAAACTCAACATGTAGCAGCTAGGATATATGTGATTGCACTTGTAATGCAAATTCAATATAATTTTCTTAATCTGTATACAGTAATATGATGGTTCATGATAAACTGGAAATGTTTATGTACATCTCTAAATTAATCACTTCCAGACCTTGTTATCATAAGAAATCTCTTGCAAGCTGTTCTCGCTATTAGTCTTTTGTCAGTCTAGGTAATATTATTTAATTAGGTGTTAAGTGAGTTAAAAATGACATCTTCAGAGAAAAAGGGTTGATTGGACTGGAATTAGCTTACTATAAAATTTTACAACATCATGGTAGAATATTTGCATTAAACATGAAAAGATTTCAGTGTATTTTACCTGAAGAAATTGTATGTATCGAAGTTCAGTTGCCAGAAAATGCACTGTACCTAAATGAAGATACATGTGGTACAGAAATTAGTATTGATATATTGGGTACTCATGATGTCATAATCTCAGTTTGGTCCACTGTATACAGCTGGCGTTCATTGATCAAATGGCATGGAGAAAACATACATTCACTGCTAAGTGGTATTTTGTCAGTTGGTGCCAAATTTAACAACATGCACAATTTCTTAGTCTTGATCTTTCATCCACAGTGAAATGCTGATGCAAAACATAACTCAATGAGTTAAGTAACTATGTAAGTACTTCACCTCACCTTTTTTTCATTTAAAAAAACCCCAAAATATCAACAACAAAGATCGCAAAAACAAGAAAAAGGAAAAAGTAAAAGTTTTTTTCTGCTCAAAGCACAATGTGTCTCTCTCTCCTATAGGAAAAGCAGTTCTGACTCATGGTGCTCTTCTGGGAAACAAAGCCAAAGCTGTTCTCCAGGCCATATGCTCATAAGGGCTGGAGTCTGAGACAAGGTGATGCAAGCAATGGTACCACCCCAGGTTTTGCTCACAAACTAAATTCTAGCTATTTGAGATGTCACTAGTTACTGATGTTAGAAATACGCTGGTCTGTACTTTGCTAGGCTCCTGAGGCTTCTCCCACCCAGCAAATACAGTTCAGGATATGGGTACAGTACACAGATGTTTAAGGTCTCTGGGCTCAGAGCCCTGTGAAATTTGCAAAGGAGACTATTTCCAAACTCACTGTAAAGTGATAAAAAATGATTCAGTAATGATTGCTTTCTGAGTCTGAATGTCACTTGTAAAAAGCTGATCCAGGAAAAAATTGTGTATGCATATATACACCAGTGAGCTCTGCAAAGTATTCTCTGTGGCTTTTCCTTCCTCTAGCATTTTCCTAGGGATCAGGAGATGGAACAGGTGCTGACATTCTTCTGAGCAGCATCCGCAAGCGGCACCAGGCTGAGCATCACACACAATATGAGACCTTCATAACACGATCTGTTCTCTTCCTTGTCTGTACTTTAGGCAGAAGTAATTTTATGATTGTAACAATGTTGGCATTTTAATCATCATAGCGAGATATTTGAAATAGTACTACTAGACTCAAAGGAGAAGGTAACTCAAGGTCCTAAAGCTTTGGTTTCAAGGTTTCAGACCCAGACAGACACCTCTGTTTCAGTTCATTTTTTCTTCACAACCATCAGGGCTAGAGGCTGATTCTTTTAACCAATTTAAATAGAAATTTTGGAGAGAAATACGGCATCCTTAAAAATATTATCAGGTCGCTGACCTAATATAGGTGGGACAATTTTGAGCCCTGAAGTTAAAGAAGGCTTTCTGAAGGACTGGCAAGATAAAATCACTTATTTAAGGGACAAAAAGATGGCAAAATGAGAAGCACCAGAGCTTTATACTAACATTGAGAAAAAGTGAGTCTCTGAGAAGACTTGGGATTAATTGACTCACCACAGTAGATCCAGAGAATAAAAAGAAAAGAACTGTTGAAGCCGGAGGGAGATTCTTTAAGCACACATCTTATTGAATACTTTTATTATGAAACAAAATATGTTAAAGTGATAAAATATACTGTTGACAGGAGGTACTGTCAACATGATGAAGGACTAGACTGGCATACAGGAAAAACAGAAATAGCTTGAGACTGGAAGCAATGGGTATAGAAAAGAAATAATATTACAGAAATATTACATAATATTACAGAAAAAAAGTAATTCTTTCAGAGTATTAGTATGAAAATTTTCTATAAACTTGTAATTCACCAGTTGGAAATAACAGAGAAGAAATATATAAGTGTAATAGTTGATCATGTTAATAATTTGCAAACATGATATGCACTTGCGAAAGGTGCCCCAGAGTGTATCTTGAGAGATTCCTTCCACCCCCATTTCTTCACGAAAAGGCAAATGTGACTCCAGATAGACCCTCCTCTTGAACTCTGTGTGTACTTCTGGATGGCCATGTTAAAGAGAGAAAAAAAAAACCCCATGAAAACATATTGTATTGCGTTTGCATGACAAGGTTGTGGTAGCAGGGCGGGGAGAGCTACAGGGGTGGCTTCTGTGAGAAGCTCCTAGAACCTGCCCCCATGTCCAACAGAGCCATTGCCAGCTGGGTCCATGACAGACCAGCTTCTGCTCAAGGCTGAGCCCATCAGTGATGGTGGTAGTGCCTCTGGGATAACATAGTTAAGAAGGTGGGGGGAAAAGCCTCACCTGCACAATTGCAATTGCACAATTGCAGCCGCAGAGAGGGGTGAGAATATGTGAGAGAAACAATTCTGTAGACACCAAGGTCAGTGAAGAAGGAGGGGGAGGAGATGCTCCAGGTGCCGGAGACCATGGCAAGGCAGGCTGTCGCCCTGCAGCCCATGGAGGTTAATGGTAGAGCAGATATGCACCTGCAGCCTGTGGAAGACCCCGCGCCAGAGCAGGTGAATACATCTGAAGAAGGCTGTGTCCCCATGGGAAGCCCGCACTGGAACAGGTGCCTGGTAGGACCTGTGGACCTGTGACGAGAGGAGCCCAGGCTGGAGCAGGTTTTTGGGCAGGACTTGTGACCCCTGGGGGCACCCACACTGGAGCAGTCTGCTCCTGAAGGACTGCACCCCATGCAAAGCACCCAGTTTGTAGAGAACTGCAGCCCGTGGGATGGACTCACATTGGAGAAGTTCACAGAAGACTGTCTCCCGTGGGAGGGATCCCATGCTGGACCAGGAGAAGAGTTTGAGGAATCCTCCCAGTGAGAACGAAGGAGCGTCAGAGATGACCTGTGATGAACTGATGACATTCCCCACCCCCATGCACCACTTAGGGGCAGGAGGTAAAGAAGTCAGGAGTGAAGTTAATCCTGGGAAGATGGAAGGCGGGGGGGAAGGTGTTTTAAAGTTTTGCTATTATCCTACTCTGATTTGATTCGTAATAAATTAAATTAATTTTTTCTTTTTTCCCCCAAGTTGAGTCTGTTTTGCATGTGACATAATTGGTAAAATATCTCTCCTTGTCCTTATATTTTTGTTATATTTTTCTCTCCCCTGCCCAGCTGAGGAGAGGATGATAGACTGGCTTTGGTAGGCACCAGAGGTCCAGCCAGGGTCAACCCACCACGCATATATAGGGATGGTCAGGGAAATGCTGGACCTGTGGCATAACAGAAGTCAAGATAACCTAGTAAAATGAAAGCAGAGATGGGTTATGATTGTTTTGCATAAAAATATCAAGGAATGGAGATAAACACTGGGAAAAGAGAAAGGCCAGNAATAGAAATTTTGGAGAGAAATACGGCATCCTTAAAAATATTATCAGGTCGCTGACCTAATATAGGTGGGACAATTTTGAGCCCTGAAGTTAAAGAAGGCTTTCTGAAGGACTGGCAAGATAAAATCACTTATTTAAGGGACAAAAAGATGGCAAAATGAGAAGCACCAGAGCTTTATACTAACATTGAGAAAAAGTGAGTCTCTGAGAAGACTTGGGATTAATTGACTCACCACAGTAGATCCAGAGAATAAAAAGAAAAGAACTGTTGAAGCCGGAGGGAGATTCTTTAAGCACACATCTTATTGAATACTTTTATTATGAAACAAAATATGTTAAAGTGATAAAATATACTGTTGACAGGAGGTACTGTCAACATGATGAAGGACTAGACTGGCATACAGGAAAAACAGAAATAGCTTGAGACTGGAAGCAATGGGTATAGAAAAGAAATAATATTACAGAAATATTACATAATATTACAGAAAAAAAGTAATTCTTTCAGAGTATTAGTATGAAAATTTTCTATAAACTTGTAATTCACCAGTTGGAAATAACAGAGAAGAAATATATAAGTGTAATAGTTGATCATGTTAATAATTTGCAAACATGATATGCACTTGCGAAAGGTGCCCCAGAGTGTATCTTGAGAGATTCCTTCCACCCCCATTTCTTCACGAAAAGGCAAATGTGACTCCAGATAGACCCTCCTCTTGAACTCTGTGTGTACTTCTGGATGGCCATGTTAAAGAGAGAAAAAAAAAACCCCATGAAAACATATTGTATTGCGTTTGCATGACAAGGTTGTGGTAGCAGGGCGGGGAGAGCTACAGGGGTGGCTTCTGTGAGAAGCTCCTAGAACCTGCCCCCATGTCCAACAGAGCCATTGCCAGCTGGGTCCATGACAGACCAGCTTCTGCTCAAGGCTGAGCCCATCAGTGATGGTGGTAGTGCCTCTGGGATAACATAGTTAAGAAGGTGGGGGGAAAAGCCTCACCTGCACAATTGCAATTGCACAATTGCAGCCGCAGAGAGGGGTGAGAATATGTGAGAGAAACAATTCTGTAGACACCAAGGTCAGTGAAGAAGGAGGGGGAGGAGATGCTCCAGGTGCCGGAGACCATGGCAAGGCAGGCTGTCGCCCTGCAGCCCATGGAGGTTAATGGTAGAGCAGATATGCACCTGCAGCCTGTGGAAGACCCCGCGCCAGAGCAGGTGAATACATCTGAAGAAGGCTGTGTCCCCATGGGAAGCCCGCACTGGAACAGGTGCCTGGTAGGACCTGTGGACCTGTGACGAGAGGAGCCCAGGCTGGAGCAGGTTTTTGGGCAGGACTTGTGACCCCTGGGGGCACCCACACTGGAGCAGTCTGCTCCTGAAGGACTGCACCCCATGCAAAGCACCCAGTTTGTAGAGAACTGCAGCCCGTGGGATGGACTCACATTGGAGAAGTTCACAGAAGACTGTCTCCCGTGGGAGGGATCCCATGCTGGACCAGGAGAAGAGTTTGAGGAATCCTCCCAGTGAGAACGAAGGAGCGTCAGAGATGACCTGTGATGAACTGATGACATTCCCCACCCCCATGCACCACTTAGGGGCAGGAGGTAAAGAAGTCAGGAGTGAAGTTAATCCTGGGAAGATGGAAGGCGGGGGGGAAGGTGTTTTAAAGTTTTGCTTTTATTTCTTATTATCCTACTCTGATTTGATTCGTAATAAATTAAATTAATTTTTTCTTTTTTCCCCCAAGTTGAGTCTGTTTTGCATGTGACATAATTGGTAAAATATCTCTCCTTGTCCTTATATTTTTGTTATATTTTTCTCTCCCCTGCCCAGCTGAGGAGAGGATGATAGACTGGCTTTGGTAGGCACCAGAGGTCCAGCCAGGGTCAACCCACCACGCATATATAGGGATGGTCAGGGAAATGCTGGACCTGTGGCATAACAGAAGTCAAGATAACCTAGTAAAATGAAAGCAGAGATGGGTTATGATTGTTTTGCATAAAAATATCAAGGAATGGAGATAAACACTGGGAAAAGAGAAAGGCCAGGTAAAGTAAAGGCCAATGTTCACACAGAAGCAATGAGAATACCAACTGTCCATAAACAAATACGGGTACAAACAAGAGAGAAGTTTTGTGCCAGTCATGTTAGAAACAATCCCTCTGTAGTAGAACTGTATAGTTAGCTTATAATAATATACATTTTAAAGATAAATCTTGATCAGTGTACACAAAATATGTCATATTTTCAGTAACAGCAGGAGACAGAACTTGATTATGCTTATTTGCGTCAATTTTTGAGTATGTATTAATACACTATATTGGTCAGTTAGTGACATAATTTTATTTTTAATGTTCTTCTTAAATATATTAAAATTAAAACAATTAAGGGAACCTACCTACACCTTCCTTACAGGATATCTGGTATATGCCATTCTCCTATTTAGTGAAAATACGATTTTAAGTTTTATTGCCTATAGGGAGTCATGATTCCTAATACTGGAAGCTAATAGCTCATATTAATTGACATCATATTTTTAGAAGTATTTGTACCAGGAATCATTTAATCTCTTACTAAGTTTGTGAGGGATTTCAGTCCAGGAGCAGAAGTAACATTAGATAGCTTAGATGATCATAAAGAGTAAATAAAAAATACTGTGCTTCAGAAACAAGGTCAGAGGTCCACCCAAGACTAGATGGGTCATTGATCTGTACTGCTGTCCTGGTTCCGGCAGGGACAGGGTTAATATCTGGCCCAGCACAGGTATTCCACACCACGTGACGCCATTCCCAGTATTTAGGGGGAGCTAGCCGGGGAGGGGAGTTCCCAGTTTGGGAGCGGGCGGGGACGGTCCGGGTCCGGTCGGTGCGCGTCGGTACTGTACCCCTATTTATACATTCCTCTCCCAGTACTACTGTTGTTTTGTCAATTTTTTTTTGTTCTGTTAAATTGTTTTTTATCTCAACCCACGAGGTTTTGCCTTTTTATTCCAATTTTCCCTCGCTGCTGCGAGGTTTGGGTGAGCGGCCGCGTGGTTCTTTGTGCCGGCTGAGGCCAAACCACGACAACTGCTTAAAGGATGCTGGTTTCTGAGACCCAAAAAGACTCTTTGGATAGTAGCCCTGTGATCTGTGAAGACAGCAGTAAATATGGATTTGTACAGCATTCCTTCTTCTACAGCAAATAGTGTTACTAATTTTTATCCAGTTTTTGCAAAACTCTGACTGGATACCATCACTTTTTAAATTCCACTTGTACCAATTCTATCCAACATTTGTCTTGTCTGTTAACAACGAAAGTTCTTTGGGGTTGTGTATGTACACTGCTAAGTGTAAAACTTTCTCATTTTAACCCAATCCATTCCATTCATCTATTATTACTCTTTAATTTCTTGTTATTATAATCCCCCCCTCCCTTTTTTCGGGGGGGGGGAGGGTAGAAGGGAGGATATCACTTGGCCATTAACTTTTTTGAATTGTATCTGTACATTTATCTTCACTGTGTGAGTGTTTTTTTCCCCCAGTTGCTGCTTTTTTTCCCCAAACTTTTCCCTTCTCTCTTGTCGTTGCAACTGTATTGGAAATACTGGTGTCCATCCTGAAATTTCATCCTGAAATTTAGAAGTAACTTTATTTCACCATTTTTTATGTGTTGCTTGTAAAGGTGGTTTTGGTATTTTTAGAATGAAGAATAACATACTACTATACAACTATAAACCATTGTTCCTGTAACTTAAAAAAAAAATTAGTATTTTATATGCATTTTCAAATGTGAGTCTGTGGTGGCAACTATTTTGTTAACACTTTTCTTTCTACTCAGTCAAAGGACTCCAGAAAGTGCATTTAGTAGGACTTTCCCATCTCTTGAGTTCCATGATGGAAGCATTTATCTCTCCACTATGAAATTTTCTTAGTGCATGCGTGTTTTCAAGCCTTAAGAATTTCCTAGGTGATTTGATGTATGCCTGTCTGCCTATTTATCTCTCCTTCATCTCATGTTCATCTCTCCAAGTTTTGAATGCTTCTGCTGATTTTAACCAAATGTGACTCACTTCCTCTAAGCTTCATGAGATCTTCAGAAGACAGAGATACTGTTAAATAGCCAGACAGCAAGAAAAATGGATACATTAATTCCCGCTTGTCCAGAGACATGGGAGAGGTACTTTATGAATGACCCAAAAGCTTCAACCGAAGCTAACAAGCTTGCAGATACTAATGTCAATCAACCAAGCTGAGTCCTAAGCAGACAGGTTTCGTAAGCCTTGGATCACTCCAAGGAAGCTTACTGAGACTTGAGAATGTACTTTCACGTGGGTGAGACAAAAGGAAGAGTGCACAGCCACTGCCAAAGGGGAGAGGAACATCAGGAACAGCTTAATCTCTAAAATGTGGTGGAGAGGGCTGTCCCTGTTGCACATGATCTAAGGATGGACAACTGAGAGTGGAAGAGAACTGCGTAATGAAATAGCTGCAAAAGGGACTATTATTACACAGGTATAACAGCTTTTTGTTTAAATTTGGGAAAAGAGTGTGTTTTAAAAGCCTTGACCTGTGCTAAAGATACCCATAGATTGTAGAGATGGATCTTTCTTCTTTTAAGGAAAAAAACAGTCAGAGTCAGCATATCCAAAGCAAAAGTTGCTTTGGTTTAAAAGGCAGTCATATGGTATATGATATCAGTGTTACATTCTACTGAGCGCTGTTCAAGAAGATTTTGCTGGTTGCTAAAATAGGCTGTAGTAGGAGAAGCTGATGAGTACGGCGTGTGAACATCAGCTTCAGTGACTAAACTGAAGAGCAAGACTGCAAGAGTCTGAGAGGAAGAAAGCTTCTTTCCCTCCATTAGAATTCTATCCAAACCAGTAGCAACAATAAAAACAGTAACCGAGTTAAAAAGAATTACTTATAAGTAATAATTACTTCAAATGTGAAGTAGATAATGTAGTTGCTACTGTTGACTTTGAACATTGCTGTTGTGTCTAGCAGTCCTTTTCAAGTGCAGGACCTCTTTGTGCTGGGCTCTCAGGGTTCCAGGAAGCTTTTAAATATGCAATTAAATATGCAATTTAAATATGCAGGACGAGTGCTTCCCTGACATCATACATCACTTCAGCAGCACAAGGACAGTTTGCCTCACCTTTCTTGAGAGCACTGCCTGGTATGCCAGTGGGTTTTGTCTCTTACCATTTTTTCTCGAACTCATATAACTTTAAAATATTTTTCCTTTCTGATTTCTCCTGCACCTCTAAATTTTTGACTTGACAACAAGTTCAGACCACTGTTGCAATAATTTGCTGCTGATGCATGACACCTAGATTTTCTGTGGAAATAACTTTAAAAATGGAAAGCACTGTGCCACCTGAGGTGACTAAAATGACTGTCATTTTACTCTGAATTTTATTGCTTCAGTGTCTTTCCCCTACATTTGTGATATCAATTTCTGAATTAATTCAGTGGACAGCCTGACTTTTAGAAAGCAGTATGATGAATTTTCACAGCAGAACATCTGAGAGCAAGAACCCCCGTACCCTGCAAAATCATCTCTGTGGTTTACATAAGTTTTTGTACTGATTGTTAAAGTCTTATTTTGATCTTGCAGTCCCTCTCACCCATACTACACTTGGCTGCTGCCCACCAGTGGTGCATTGTAGGGAATACATGAAAAAGAGAGACCAAAACATTATAACTATTTTTATTACGTTAATAGCAACAGTGTATGCCAAAGGTAAGATATAGTTCGCTAGTGTTCTGTGTCAGAGAAAGAAAATAAGGTCAATATTATACAATTACATACATCAGGGAATTCTTACTACATTTTTCTCTGCTGGTTGCTAATTTTCTTTAAGCACAGATAACTTAACACTATTAAGTATTTGCTCCTGAATGCAGAAAGCTTATTTGAGACTTTTTCTTCTTCGTATTGTTTGCCTAGCAATGATATACATGTTTCAGTGGATTACTGAGCTGCTATATTGCTTGTCTAGAAAGACTGAATACCTTACCTGCTGCTTAAATGTTGGAAGTCATCACCTTTATTTTTAGGCAAAAGTTTTAATACTGAGTAGACTAATAAAATTCTTAAACATTACTAAGGAGCTGATTTAGTAGCTCTGTATATAATTGTGCTAATCAACCACTGACCAAATAATCTGGAAAGTAAAACATTAAGCAATAAAAAGGCACATAAACTTTTTACTATACAAATTTATTAAGTCACATAGAAATAAAATCAATTTTTATGCATGCAGAGAAAGAAATACAAACTTCTCTGCTATTCTTACACCTTTTTGCAGTCTTGAGATATGTACAGAAAATCTGAATACTGTCTGTTTTGAGGATTTGGGTTTATGGCCTGATTCTTTATGATATTACAATGTAAGTAATGATTTCCATCACTCCCTCTATTTAAGAATTGTACTGGAGGCATAAAGAAGGTATTTTATTTACATGAAATCAAAAGTATTTTACAGTTTGCAGTGGCTTTCAAGTGCCTGATTCTATTCAGCTGCTGTTGTTATACTGAGAACTTTCTGCATATGACTAACATCTATCAAGTTTGGTTTGTTCCTTCTTTGACATATGGTGTGTAATGTTTTCTTTTAACTGGATTTTTATTTGTTTCAGTTTGCTTTGGAAAGACATCCCTGCCTTGGTGTTTGTCATCTCCAATATAATTTAAGGGAAATGCAACTTGCATTGGGGATGAAAGATGGCGGCACTTGTGCTGGTCTGTACTTCTGTGGAAGTCATTCTGTTGACTACAAAAATGTACAGATATATACAAAAATGTACAGGTATATAATGTCTTTTTTGAAACTACCAATAGAGATATGGTGACATGGAACTCAGTACAAAGTTACAGCCTGAGCAGAGGAAGGGTAAATTATATATATTCAGCCAAAGGAAACCGTGTGATAAACGCCAGTTCTCAATGTGATTTTTCACTGACCATCCACATTATCTGTATTTCATTTAGGTTCAGCTTCAATAAGCTGTTCTTAATTCCTGGGTTGATTTTCTCCAAACACTAGGCCATCCTAAGTATTGAAGGGAAAAGCAAAGTTTGCATCGTGTAAATATTACCCCCTCTGGGACCTGTGCTGTCTGAGCATTTCTTGCTGTTGCAAGCAGATACCGAATAGATGTAGAGAAAGAAAGTGGGATTGATAAAAGAGGGTCTGAGCCACAGAGGGGTGTTTTCCCATAACTATTTTGGGTATGTCCTGCCAGGAAGGATGTAAATCCTTCTAATTCATTCAGCTTGCCTCCAGCACCTCTGCAAGGAAAGCCCCCACTATCTCGTGCTGGTGAAGCCAATCACTCTAGATGATGAGAGTGGATATCTTGCACACCTATGCACTGACAGGCGGCAATCATCTAACAAAACACTAAAGCTGCTTCTACTCAGCAAGATGACCTGAGTCTGTGTAGTCTCAAATATATAGTCTCTGCATCACCCAAATGACCTTGCAGCTGTTTTTCCCTAGCCCATCTATAAATTTAGTCAGGATTGGAAGGGTTGATGATAAACAGTGGGTACATCTCTCATGTATTTCTTGCAACATGTGTGAAGGAGAAACCTTTTGTTCTCTGAATTAAGTGCTGGCTGTTTTGGACGTGAGTGTCTATGGTTGATCAGGACTATGTTTCATGAACAAGAGAGGGCAGAAGTTGGATTCACAGTCTAAAGCCAATTATAGATGTCACCTGAGGTGAGACCTCTAAACTTTGGAAGTATTAGTACATTATTACTTGAGTGGTACAGGTGAAAGAGATCTGCGTTATCTGAGAAAGCATCTTAAATGTGTGCAGTGTCTGCGAAGAAGGTTGACTCAGGATGACTCTTCATAGCATTTAGTGCTGGGTTCTTTGGCAGGTGGTTAACACCCCAGCACTGGCAGTGTGGATTAGCATAGCTCTGGCAGGTTAATTGGAGGCTTTTGACTTTTTATATAGCTTCAGATTAGGGTTGAATAATTCCTGAAATTTCTACTGCATCAGACTTCATTTTTTATTACTCATTTGGATGTCTTCTCGTCATCTGTTGGTGATATTGTAACTTTTTTTCCCCCAGTGGTGACATTGTTTTCCATAATATCATTTTCAACTTGTGGTAATTACACTGTGGTTCATTGTCTGCCACTGTCATGGTAAACATCAGTTTTGCATGTTTGATTACAGACTTTGCAGTCATAATTTCCAATAGTACCCTTTGTGGATTATTTCAGTAATAAATATATATACAGTCTCCCTGTATGAGAAAATAATCTATGCATATTTATAAGCATGCCACCAGGCTCCTGTGCACATTCTTTTTTTATTTCATATGTCGTAACATATTTATTTTTGTTATCTATTTATTTTAAAATGCTCCCATTATTAACAGTATCCATATTATTTCACTTACAATTTTCTTTATGGCATTCGGATGCTTATTATGATTGGGATGTTCCTTTGCCACTTCTACACATCTGTTTTCCTTTTGTATGTTTTTTCTTTCCATTTCAATTTTCATGTTTCATTGTTCTTCTACAATATCAGTTCTTTCACTGAAACTTGCAATCTGTTATGTTTTCATTTCAATATAGATATCCTGTTTCTGACATAATTCCAATAATTAACCTGTCAGTATTTTTTGTTTCATCTTTGTATATGGTTCATGTATACCCCTGTTAGGAATTATCTTCCCAGAATGAGAGAGAAGATTTGCTGTTTAAGTTCTGTTTCACTACATTTTTCTGTTCAAACCATTTGCTATAGGCTCAGATCTCAAATTCATTTGTGCACCCATGTCCAATTTATACTTAATACATGTTTCATTTCTATTTAATGTAGTATTCCAGCCAATGGACATGGTTTCTCTTGAACAGTTCCCATAAACAAGTCCTCTTTATTAATGTTGTTGCTTCTTTTTTTACAGAAGATGAAATCACCTCTGCTGATATCCTCTTAATTCTGGATAATTTAATCCCTGTGGGGAACATTAGTGGTGTCATGTTCTCTGTTAAGAATACCTATGCTCTATTTCTCGATAGGTAAATTTTATCATTGTTGGAATGCTTTTAAAAATAATTTATTTCGTGCAAATATGGTGGTCATGTCCAAAAGCTTGTGTTTATGTGCTGTTAACATTTTCATGCTTTTGCAAAATCATTCTACTTGTATTTTAAAATTCATTGCAACAATTTATGCAGCTTGAAGGGCCACTCACTCTATGCCTTCACCATCCTTTCACCAAAACATGTTACCTGGCCTTTTAGATTTTTTTATTTGTTCTTCAAGTTCTTCCAAAAGTAAATTGAATTACCTTTGTGGTTCACTTCTCATTTTTGAATCTTTGAAGTGTTCTAAGGTCTGGTCTCAAATTAGGGATTTAATGGAAATTTATAGTTGTGCACTTAACTTGGTAGCCGTATATATCCTTCAGAAGTTTCTTCACCTGTTACTGTTTTCTGTAAAACACATATTGCTGAAAGTTAATTAATTCTGACTTCAGTAGCGTTGTCTAGTAACTATTTCATTTTTTGTTACCGGAAACTAAAACTCAACAGGATCAGAAGAAGACACAGTTAGCATGTATACATAATTTTATCTTTGTGGCTTCACTTTCTTTCTTGAAGAAAGCACATTCTTGTATCCTAGTTGTTTATGCAAGTTTCTGGAGACATGGGCTTTTTCAAAAGTCTTTAGATTCTCCACCTACTTCCCCCCTTTTTCTTGATTTCTCAGTTTCAAGACATTTTCTCTGTAACACTGTCCAGTTCTAATACCACAGAGTGTTTATGTGGTTGTTGAACTCTGTAAATATTTTTGTACAATAAAGTTGGCTGTTTAATGGACAACAGGAAAGCTACAAACATTTAGAGGAAGGTAATTGCAAGAAAAGGCAGTATCTATCTGGGTGATTTCAGCAGATCCACACAGGATATGTGACCAGTCACAGTGTTTCCCTGTGATACGTTCACTGCCAGGTTCAATAACCGTCCATTTTCTCCAGGAACACTCTCAAGACCCTCTGAAGCATTGTGCCATAGGAGTATCCAGCCTTGCCAGCAGGCTCAAGGCTGTCATGGATCACAGAAGTTATCCATGGGTCCCGCCCCCACCATGATTTTCCACTCCACACTGTTCTTCCAAACTACTTTGGAAATGCCAGTGTCTCCATGGAAGGAGGTATAGACAGCAGAACATACAGCTGCCTTACATGCATACCCAGTCATTTGGGGTTCAGTTGCAGCACACTGCCGTCTTCCTTGCTCCTTGACACAGCATCGTTTCTAGTGTAGCCATCCCTGACCTTCACTTGTTTTGGAGTGATGGTCCTATCCATGTCCTGTCTCTGTTCTACTCTGTGTCATGGGAGAGGGATGGTAGGCAGCTGCACTAGCAATTCAAGTACCCCGTATGAGGACATGCAGCAGGAAGGGCCTTGTCTCTGCCAGAAGCATGAAAAAAAATCTGTTACTTTTCTCCCTGAGCAAGGGTAAGGACTACTCTGAGATACTGGATTTGGATGAAGATGGGGTTTCTGCCTGACTTCTGTCTGCCCCACTAGTGCTCTAGCAGTGCTGAAGCAGTGCCTCTGGGTCTTCTGCCCACCTGAAAGGACTAGTGGCAATACTGGAGTTGAGATCAGCTTCGGTAATGACCTGCATATGGAGGTAAGAGGAATCTGGATGTTTCTAATTACCTGCTGTCACTTCAACAGGCAATTTCTTCACTCTTCATCCTTTCCTGTCCTTTCCTTCCCTTGTCCTTTCTGCCCATTCTCTTCACTATCCTCTTGCTATCTGTGGAGACCTAGCTTCCGCCTTGGGCTCCCTGTACATGTCTGTGTGCTGAATTAGTCCACTAAAATGGCAAAAACTCACTCCATTTTTTGTTGACTTTTGTTGTCTGAAATTTAATGTGTCAAACTGGTTAACAAATAAATCTGGCAAGCACTGACATAAGTTATGATGCAGAAGCTTGTAACTGGGAGCAAGGGAGATGAGAAGGAGGAATGTGAATTACCCCCTTCAGCAGCAATGAGTTGTTAAATCAACTGTAACAGCAACCTTAGAAATACTAGGTCTGAAGAAATGTGTGTAGGATAGCTATCAGAATCCTGTGTCATGACTGCAGTGTGAGAAGAGGAACAAATGGATGGTTCACAAGGTCACCCTGTTCCCAGCGCTGACTGTATCACAGCTGAAGGCACAGAGAAGGAATGGCATACTGTTATTGATCACAGTCTGTGTCCTACTGCCAGTGGACCTGCTCCCTTCATTTCAGAGAAAAAAATGCGACATTCAAGGAGTTTGCGGCTGTTCCAAGGTGAATGATGCTGATTTAGTTTCTCTTTGCCAAAAAGGTGGTGCCAGAGCTGTTTGTTGTAGTGACCAAGGCACTAGGAGATAGCTGTGAAGGTGAAACATACATCTGGTCTCAGACGTGTACGAACCTCTGATTAGGCCAGTTTGTCACTATACCCTTCATCAACAGCAAGAGTAGCCACGTATTTTCTTCCTCTATACCTCACTATTGCATAAATGTTTAGAAAACGGCATCCTACAGCACAATGGATAAACTTAAAGCCACTTCTGAGAAGTGGCGGGACTTTCCTTTAGGGGCTTCTGCAGTCGACTAGAGATTGAAAAAGCAAGCACTTGATAACAATACCAGGTGCTTTGATTGCCTTGTGTATTTTCTCATTTTTTTGGCCAATGAATCGCTCAAGAGTTAGACTCCTTCCTGATAAAACAGACAGTAATTAAGTCTGCTTCAGAAATTTTATTCAGAGAAGGTATCACTCTTACATGTGTCAGGGGGTAACTATGGCAAAGCCAGGCCAAGGGAAGCCTTTCAGTCACTTGCCAGATTTATGTAATGCACCTCAGCAAACAAGTTGTCAGAAATCTGAGGACAGTCCAGCCTCTCTTCTTGTACTGATTAAGTGTTTTACTGCACAGTAGCAGCAAACAGATACCCCTAAGTATTGTCCAAATTTGGTCATTATAAAAAATGATGCATCTCTATGAACAACAGAGAGGGGGATATCAGCTCTTTGAAAGCTGGTCTAATAATTACAGTGCTGCACATGACTGATATCCCAACACTTGGCATACAATAACTGATCAAGAGCAAGATCATTATAAATGAAACAATATCAAGGCAAAATTTAACTGATGTTGACTTGTGAACACCTTGGGAGAAACTTGAAGATCTAGGTTTGTCAGTGTTGACCTTTACCTGCCTAACAGTTGTTTTTCATATGTACTTTCCTAATGATACTTGGAGGGCCATTTGTGGCTGGTTGACTATACTTGGGAAGCTACCGTTGACACTATTCTTACTTTCAGTGGTTTAGAACAGAGATGGCCTGTCAGTGACATGTGGGCTGTACATTGCCTGCCAGAATTATTCTGTGAGACTGTGACCTGATCCCTCCTGACTTCTTTCCTGAGAACATGTCCCCTATCAAGTCTCTGTAATATGGACATGTGCCTTTATTCTTGCAACTCAGGGAAGAGCAGCCGTACCTCTAGGTACAAGATCTGCGTCACACACACAGTGTCTTGTCTCACAGAACATGGAACTGAGTCAGTGCTGGAGATGCGATAGATGCCTAGCTGCTCAAAAGCAAAGGTGGCAGATAGCTCCCAAGCTTTTTCTTAAGAGATATAGGGTCTTCTCCACCTGAAAAGCTGCACTTCCTGACTCACACTCTCTCTTCTACTCATGATGTCTTTTTTTTTTTCCTCCTTGTTTTCAGATTGTCATCTCTATGATCGGCTTCAGAAACAGCACCATTTTTTCCCTTTCTTTCAAATAGATGCAAAGCTAAGCAGCTTAAAACCCCCAAACCTAACATATGGAAGACAGCACTAAGATTTTTTCATATATTTCATTATTTAGTATGTGTACCTTCAATGGCTTAATTCTGTTTCGTGTTTTATATGAGTTAGTTTTGGATGGTCTGAATTGTGTGAAAAGACTAATTAAAAAACCCAAAAATTTGATAAAATCAAAATAAAAAAATCAAATTTGATATTTTAAGCCCACATTTTGAAGCAATTTTCAAACTCTTGAGCAAGAACAATATCAAAAATAAGTTTCAGTACAAAAAGCAAGCTTCATCACTAAATCATCCATACATCCTTACAACGAAGCAAAAAGAAAAATTCGTTTAAACTCAAAGTTTTTCAAAGTTCAGTTTATAAGTGGTCTCTTCAAGCCTTTTCCAAATCACTTGCACAGTGGCTCTATGAAAGTTAAAACACTTTCCCTTTTTACTACTAACACTGTATTACTGCATCTGTTCAAACCCCTATTTTTTCAAATCTCAAAATAAAGATTAACTGTAAGATCTGAACAGCAGCTGTAAAACTTATTTGAAAAAGCAGACCCGTTTGTCCTAGGCAAGATCACTAGTTAACATTGTTTTTGTTGTTTCTCAGACTCAACTACGTGTATGTATACCCTTGCCATAAAAAAATACTTTGCAATCTGTTTTGAATACTGGTTCATGATAAGAAAGGAATTTTTAAAATTTTTACCATTCCTACCAATTTAAGGGATATGTACAGCGTTTCCGGCTTTGAGCAATTATCTGTTTCAAACTGAAAGATCAATGGCCTTATATCTGTCAGTTATCATCACTCACACAACTGGTGTAGTGCATGGCTTTGCTTCTACTGGAGGAATTACACTGTTCTCCCACTGTTCTTCTAAATGAATTTTTCTAAGAGATGCTAGCATATAAAAAGTCTCTCTTAAAATGTTTTTCTACAATTTTACTTGGTTTTTTTTTTTTTTAATTATACTTAACCACATTGATGTGTCAAGATTATACTTGGTATTTTTTATTGTGGTCAATGGCTCTAACACATGGTATACTGTGCTCCATCTCCAGCTTTACCTTGTTAAATCAATGTCTGTCTATTAGTAAAGGATCATTTCCTTCTGTTATAATTAATGATGGCATCAAACATTCGGCCCTGTATTTTTTGCATGATTCCAGAAATCTTTATCTCCCCTTGATTACAATTGTTCACTAGAGCATGAGTTTCTCATAATTTAAATTTTCAAAACTTTTTGCATTAAACAGTGCATTTCTTCAGTAATCTCATGTATTACAGAATCTGCATAACTTTCTGTTCCCTTGGCCGCATTCTTTATTTTTATATTAGCCACATATGGAACATTAGTGTTCCATTTATCTCCTACTGCAAATAGTCTTGTGGAGAGATATAAATCATAAGACATCTGGTTATGGAGAGACATAATTTTAGAAACATCATCATAACCTAAGAGTAATGGGTTAATCTGACAGGCCAGCACTGTGTTATGGTATACCAAAGTGTCCGAATATCCCTAAGGGGATTAACTGCTAAAAAATGCAGTTTGGCAGAAATTGAAATGTTCATGATTTGCAGTCAAAATACTGAGTGGTCCTGGTTAAGAAAATAAGAGAGAAGACAAAATATCTGAGACCCTTCATTATGACTCTTTTCAATGGAATTTGGGGTTTTTTTCCTACTTTGAGACATTGTCATTTTAAAAGTTTTCGTACTAAAGAAAAGACACATCTAAAAAGCTGAAAAATTAAAAATAATTTTCTAATTTGTTTGGAAGAGCTCAGCTGACCTTAAAAACTCCGTAAGTATAAATTCCGTCTTGATGTGAAATTATTTTTCTTTCATTCTTTCTGCTCTTCTTCAAAGCAAACATAAGAAAACAAGTAAAATAAAAATCGGCACTGTTCTGCAACTGGGGTCTTCAGTTTCAGTTTCCATGTTTTAAAAGCTTCATTTCAATCACCACAGTTGCAACAATGGAAGTTTTCTGCATGAATATACTGTGGTACTGTTCATATCCCCCCAGCTGGTGCAGCATTCAGATTAGAGAACTACAAGCTGCGTGTCCTCTCTTATCTCCATTCCTACCATTTAGGCTGGTTTTGAAAATTTGATGCCAGTTGATTAAACTACCCAGATCTTTCCCCAGGTTTTGCTGTCTTTGATATACTGATAGTAATCTTTCTTGGTCACTCCGTCCTCTGCCTGATTTGCAGACTGAAAAGCTCTCTTGTGTCAAACAGTTCTCTTGAGTCTCCAGAACTGAAACACTTAACATGATTACTACTACCACTATTAGAGAGCATTGTTTGTGAGCAAAATATTTGTCAGCCACTCCCTTATTTCTGAATTTCTCATTCCTAATGGAAAACAATTCCTGAGAGCTTCAAGGGAGTGTTATTAAAATTGAGATTACGCAGAGCACAACCCTCACGTTCAAATATATACTTCTACCTTCCTTTTGAGTTTCAAAGTGAAATTAACAGCATTTACATAACATGCTTTTAAAGAGTGTACACTGCTTTTAAGTAATTCAAACAGTCCTTTCTAATCTATTGCCTCCAATTATAGAGAGAAATGTGATTCTTTCAGAGTGGAAAGGGCCTTTTCCCCCATCATAGTGGCAAAATTGCGCAGGTTTTTTAATGGTCATCATCAGTACCGTTGCTATAAAATTCCTTCTGCAGCTTTTGCGTACACATGTAGCTCCTTGAACAACAGAGGTAACAAAACCCCGATTTCACAGATTCGTGTCCCACGCTGTCTATCCTGACTCCTTGAGATGTCTTTAATTCCCTCCCACCTTGTCTCAAACCCTGCAGTGAAACCCCAGGTCTCTCTCCCTGATGAGATCCACTGGCTGCAGAAGGGGCAGTGTATACCTTGGTGGGTGCCAAACTGCAGCTGCACTGGTTGCCCCAACTGTGTGTGCACCCTGGCTGCGAGCCAGTCAAAGAAGAACGGGAAATGCTGAGCTCAGGATTCAACCTTTCCTTTGGCAGGACCTTCCCTTGTGTCTTTTCCCCATGTTTAGGGACTGATTTTCATCAAACTTTTCTGAACTCAGTATCTCTGAGATACCTATCTGCCTCTCAGTGGGTAGAACAGATAATGGGGGGAGGCGGGCAGATTATAGTAATCACTCATAAGCTTTATTTTAAGAAACCAGCATGAAAAACCTCATCTTTTTAATCTTCACCCCCTTTTTTCTACACATGAGTTACTTCTGGTTTCTGGATTTTTAGAGACCTTGTGTTTGTCTGTTGCTTTTTAACAGAACCTCTCCAGAAAAAAATCTGTGTCGTGCTGATGCTACTTTTTTTGCTTTATCTTCTAGACTCTGACAAGCCCTAGCAACGCTTTGTTTAGGTACAGAATGACAAGAAATCAAAAAAGCAGTGTCACTAATCCAAGTAACGCACTGGAAAGTGCCCTGAATTTCAGGCTCCATTCATCCTGCTTCATCCCATAGTGCCCATCAGTGTTGGAACTCTGGTTGCATTTGTTTCCACTTGGCAGGTCTCTGAACCAGGCTTCTGAAGCGGTTCCCATGTAAAAAAAAACAGAAGCAACATTCGGGCAGCATAGCCCCTGCACTGGCACTGCATTTCAAGGCCCCCAGTAGAGGTGGCTACACTCGATTTTTTGTTATAGTAACCTCCCAAAGGCCATGTCCAACCAAAGAACTCATAGCACTAATCTAACATTCCTTCAACAGCCTGAATAGGTTGTCCTGCGAGAAACTGCAGATCTACATCATGTCCTTTTCACTAGATCAAGAACAGAGCACAGATCTCACTGACAGCATCTTCTTGTGTGTACTTGATTTTATTTCCTTCCTAGCATAAAAGATTTCCCAAATTGATGTCTGCTCTCCACTTTGACTGCATTATATAGAGTATGATGAGTGAGATGGATCAACATGTGGAGAGACTTGAACTCTTCTTTGGTATCTGTTTCCATCTGTCAGAACTGGAAAGTAGAAAGTAATGTGAATCAGTTCTCATTTAACTGTAATCTCCACTGTAAGGACTGCCAGAGATGACTTTGGCACAGTCTGCCTGGGCAGGTATCCAAGACTGCTCGTTGTATATGTCTTGACTTAAGGAAGCCTCCGGGCATGAGCACCCCAAATGTTTTTGCTTAGAAATGAGTTCCAAAACATTTACGATTGATTTGATCCTGAATTTTGTAAATGTGTTCATTTTTTCCCTTTTGAACAGGGTTTCTTAATGCTTTAGCTGTCTGATGATATCAAGGAAGTTTTACTTGAAGTGCGCTGAAAAATGCTTAGAAATCCTGCTCTCTCTTTTTCCCTCCTTCTCTAACTCCTGCACAAGAGAAAAACACTAATGAAAAGTTAGTCTCCATTCTAAGGCAGGAGATAGATGAAAAGATCCCTTAAAGTGACCCTCAACTTGAACAAAAGCAACATCCCTTGTCTTCAGACTTACTTATATTTCTAACACTTAATCCTGTTGCCATTTGAAGGAGAAAAAAAACCCCACAGCAAGATAAAAAAAAAAGATATGAATTAATTACAAAGCACTCCTCTTAAATTACAGTTCTGCCTCACCTCTCCCTTCTGCAGCTAGTGAGTGGCTGATCAGGGGATGTTGCAGGTTTCTAGAATGACAGGGCCAAACAGGACTGAGACGTTTGTTCCATTTCACCTCTCATTATGTAGTCTAAGTGATTTGGTAGGATTTCTTATTTGTTTTTAATATAGACCTTGTAAATTAGTACATTGCTTCTATAGAGTAAATATTTCCTTAGAGCAAGCCACTGTCACTTTACTATTAACAGGACAGATAGAAAGACATATAGATAAGCTGAAATACGTTTATGGTGATTGAGGGAAGAGCCTGCTATTGAACATATCTACCTACATAACTAGTGTGTGCTGAAATTGGAGCGTACCTTGTGAAATCTCTGTGTTCCAGAGGAAATGACAATGCACTTTTACATAAATACTAATATTTTCCTGTTAGGTATCTATTCTTGGCAAGACTGGATGAAGTAAAAACATAAATGAAAAAAACACTGAAACTTACAAAACCCCTCTATTTTTCAAGTTCTAATTATCTTTTTTTGGTTTGGGAATATTTCAGTTAATAGCATTTACATCAATGTTAAACGCTATCAACAAGGTTGCAACAAGTATTTCAGCTAGAAAATAGAAAATCTGGGGAAAACATCAAGTTACAGCTTCGTAACATTTACAATACCGAAAATTTTCACCTACTTTGGAAAACATTTGCTTGTCAATGGTTTAGGAAAAGGGAAACCTGATATTAACCTTGCAAATTGACATCTAGAACTTTAAATGAGTATTGACCCCTTGTCTTTGCTAAAGCTTCACTGACTTACATCATTTGAGGAAGTACCCGTGATTGTATAACGGCTAGTGCTACAGTCTGTAGCTACTGTTGCAAAACCTGTAACATTCCACTTGATCACCAGGACAATGAGTATGACCAGGAAAAAGGGGGCAAATGAACAGACTTTCCAAATTCTGCCTTTGCCAGGAGAGATAAAGGTCCAAGTGTGCAGCTACACCTGCCCTGACTCTTGCTCTAAATTTGTTCTGAAACTAACTCACCTACAGATACATGCTTTCATTTATACCTTCACAGTAATCACATTATCTACCTAAACCCAGCTCAAGGCAACAACGAATAAAGAGGCTTTAACATATTAATGTATACAATAAGGTAGCTCCCTTTCATGGAGAAGAAATTATTTCTTTTTCTAGGTAGCAATTTAATAATTTGTAAACGTTATTATTTTATTTTATTTTTAGTAAATAGATCAGAAAATATCATTTACAGTTTTGAAGCATTAATTCATATTTTCATTTATTTTCAAAACATTGAGAAATGCTTGTTTTGTTTCAGGTCTCAGAAGCAAAACAATTTTTAAGTTTTCATCTACTGTCTCTTATTTTTCCTTGTAATTTTTCCCAGTGTTTCTGAGAAAACTCAAGGTTAAACAAATGGTTACACTACTTTTTAATACATACCTGTATTTGACCTGCTTACCCATTAACATAACCAAGATGAATTTAAGGCTAATGCTATGTAATCTTAACTCAGTCTGCGATTAGGAGGCTTACCGTGGCTACATTCTCACTATTTTGCCACCGTCTCCTCTCAACAATGTCTTCCTGTAGATAAGTCCAAAAAAGCCTAGCCACTCAAGTTTGGATATAGGGTTTTCCTACAAACCACAAGAAGTAATTTTCATGTTGAAGCAAATGTATAGATACATCATGGAAACGGATTTTTTTTTTTTTTTTTTATATAGAGTTGTGTAAAATAAAGTGGGAGTTTAACATGAATTAATTTGATTTTACACTAATCACAGCATAACCTAAGCTAAAATGTTTATCAGACTACTGGAATTGTTAGAATCACTTTTCTTTCCCACTTAGGAATAATGCAAAATCAATACATGAGATTAATGCATGATTAGCAATCTTACATTATGTATTCAAAGAGAAAGACTTTCACATGAGTTTCCCTGCACATCTTGATGAAAGTAGGTTGTAGAGATAGAACGTGTTTGGGAATATTTGATGAAGTATGGTTCAAATACTGGTGTCATTTAAAATTAGGAAGACAGAAGTGATCTAATGTAACTTCCTCACACTCATTTCAGCTATGCTCCAACTGAAACAGATGTTTCTTCTTTGTAGGAGAGTAGGAAGGTTAGGGCTTACTGTTGGCATGATTTAGATTAAGAATATTGTGCTTTGTCAGTGGAAAGAAAGTGGCTAGATTCACCCAGAGTATATGATACAGTCTTGTATAACAAAAAAACCACATAATATTTAATTTTACATGAATTTTGTTTCTTCAAGATCTGTTTCAACATAAAGGGGTGTGGATATGTGTATGAGCATACATGCATATCTATCAAAAAGACTTAAATTTATTTTTTTTTAAAACATAGAATGCTGATTTATACTTGTCATTCATTATTTTGCACATCCCAAAGCCACTGAAACAAATGTGACTCTTGGCTGAAAGCAACAAAATTGCATGTCCATCTATAAAACACTGTTTTGCTTGGGGCAATACATCTCGAGCAAGTGTATAGCAAATCTCAATGCATTTTAATATTAAAAATTTAAGCCCGGAGAATGGTCTTATCCGGTTCCCAGGCCCCCTTTTCAGCCCTTTGGGAAACATCTTTGCTAATGTATTGAAAATAAGTAATCAGGAGGGAAATATGTATATATATAATAATATGCATTACTAAATGGATAAAATATCTCCAAATACAGCTACATCATATTTGATACATATGCCTGACAACAAGCAGCCTGTCACTGAAATGGAATCATGTATATTTAATCCTTTCAGAGTTAGCCAAATCCTGCCTGACCAGTGCGTCTTTCACTAAACTGCAAAATTCATAAGGAGGGGTGACTCTGGGGTCAGTGTTTCCTTCTCCTGGCTCTTATCCAGGTCCTGGATACCATTCTCAAGGTACTGAGTCACCCTCTTCTCCGTGTACCCCTTTACTTCTGTTAAAGCAGGATACAAGCAGTGCTATGTAGCTCAGCCAGCAACTGAGCATTCTTGTGTCTGAAGGCACAGCGAGGTTGGTTTGGTTGTTGTTGTTGGTTTTTTCCCCCACACAGGGGTTGTGAATAGGAGGTTTACTGTGGGCGTAACCTGTTGCAGCAGCAGGACTGTGCAATAGCAATAGTCCTATATGGAACACATATATGTATCTCCAGTTCCTAGAGGTCCCTGAGAATATTGTAATGCACTAGAAGTTTCCAAGTCTCAGCTACTCAGAGCTATCAATCTTTTTTGACCTCCCTCTGTCCATGCTCCAAGCAGACGAGAGCTTGGCTTTTGTTCCCAAGCCTTGCCAAAGCTGTATAAATATGTTAATGTCATGCTGACCTAACCACATCTACATGCCTTCTGGCCGGTAAGGAGATCATTTCATTTGCCTGAAAAAAACCCATGTACACATAGCTTCATGCAGCATCTGGAGTTACTGTCACTTGTAATTGGTGAATGACCATATCTCGTCTCTTGTCCTTTCCTGTCCCACTCTCTTTTCAGATTTTTCCTCTATTCTAGGTGACAGCTTGAGCTGTTAAATATTGCTTTTGTGAGGAACTTTTCAGCTTCTCTATATATTCAGCTCCCTTATTTGGTCTGGGTAATCTTGTGTATACATAAGAGCCTATTAAAATTACTTATCACTTCTTAAGACTCTTCCCTTAAAGCTTACTTTTTTTTATTTTTTTAATTTTTTTTAATACTATAGCTTGTCTTTTTGATTAACCAGTATAAGAAGCCTCACATTTCTGCAATTTTCCCACCCTGTCTGTAAACCCATAAATGTTTGCTTGGCACTGCATGCCAACGTCATTATTTTTCCAAAATCTTTCCTCCCTCCTGCCACCATACACTCACACTTTATGTCACTCTTTTTCATTTTCTGACCCTTGGAACGGCCCTGGATGGATGTCATCCCCTTCTCCACTTTGTTCTTTTAATTCAAATTATAATGAGCAAATAGTTCTGGAGTACACCACAAGGGATTTTTGAGACTTGGCCTGCCCAGACCGTCTTGCCCTCCTTCCTAAAACTGACTTGCAATATGTGTATGTTGCAAGACCTGATGTACCTGCTTGTCACTTTTTGTCTAAAGGGAAACCAGAAAGATGAATTTTTCTTTTATTTTTTATTAGTTTTACATGAAAAATGAGAATCCAACTGTTAAATGTGGCATTGCACATATTTTGGACCAAACCCTGTTCACTTTATTCTCATTTGTATCTTCATTCATTTCTGACAGGTCCTTTCATGTTATTTGATGAGCAGTATTTGAACTCTGTCAGTCACTACCTGTATTATCAGGTTAAGAAGAGAAACAAATAATTATATTGCCATAAAGGTGTCTCTGCAGGGTTTCTTTAAGAAGCAGATTTCCTGATTAAAGCAACTCCTGGCTTCTTTCATTTTTGAAAGGCTTTAAACAATCTGAAATGTTGCTTTGATTCAGTCATGATAAGCAAGTACATGCAGAAACACTGCAGTACAGAGCTGCTTTTTATACTGTGGCTTTTTACAAAGGTTTAAATTACTAAGCCTAAATGAGCGTCTTAGAAAAACAAGAATGCTTCTTGCTTGTCGCAGCAACAGTCTTTTCTGCCTGCAGTAGGCAGGACATTGACCTCTACCTGAACAGCCCGAGGTAAGAGGAGTAGCCACTGGAAATTATTTATAACCTGACCAGCTCATTTAGTTTCATCCTCTGAGGCCCTCAGAGTCGAACTGACACAGCAATAATGGCCAGCGAACTTTTGATCCAATTAATTGTTAATGAGAGGTTTGATTAGCAAATAAAGGGCCTATTAGGTTAGCTGATTGTCTTTCTTTCACAATACCAGAGGTCAACATTTTTTTTTTTTTTGACTGAAAGAGAAGTACACTGTGTACTCTGGTTAAATTAATCACATGCTCACAGGTGTTGAGTAAAGTTGATTCAGGAAAACAGTCATCTTAGGCATCTGTCTGTAGCCGTGAGAATGCAATAGGTATTCCTCACTTTGTTTATGATGAAGTTTTTTTTTATTTCTAGTTAATTCAACTGCCTTCACCTTTCTGTGCCTGTGAAATACTGCATTAACCCATCCTTCTCCTTGTCCTGCTTTCCTTCAAGCTTCCTTCCCAGTTGTCTTTTATTTTAATTATACTGCTAGAATTCTCAGTCAGTTTCAAGTCAATTAATTCTTCATATGTATTTAAAATGTCTCAGTGTATATGCAAACACCATTCCAGTGCATGATGTTCTATTCCTGAAAATTTCCCTCTGAGTTATGACACACTTCTGTAAAATTACAATGACTAAAGAGAAATGCAAGATTAAGGACAAAACTGAACTACAAATGACACCTATGTAAATTAAGAGTATTTTGATCTCAGTGCAGCCATGCTGGATTTATACTGGTATAAATCTGTAAATCTGACATTAACAAATTGATCCCCGTAGAGTAGCTTTTGTTATCTGAACTTTTCATCTTCTTTCATATTATCAACTGCTCACTGTCTCTTCCCTCCAGTCTCCATAATGTACAGAAAGCCACAATTAGAATAACACTAAGTTCATTGTCAAGCTTTCAGATATTAAAAATCTGGAGAGGTGGTTGTCTGTTTTACAGGGTGTGATGTAGTCTTTAATTACATGATCACATTCTGTTTTTCTGTGATTCAACTCATGGGATGGATGGACGTTACCAAAAGCAGCAGCTCCTCACTGTTTCTTTTCACTCTGAAGGCTCATGACGTGTTTACTGAGTGTTGTCTAAACCTTGCCCACATGAGAGAGATGGTAATTTTGTGATGGTGCATCCTAGTCATCACTATATACAAAAATAAGCAGCAAACAGTATCAAAAAAGTTATGCAGAATAACATAGTGTCACTATTTCTGTTGGGTTTTCATTTGTTTCTTTCTTTAACAGGAAAAGCTGAGATGTAGAAATGTTAACGCTAGAAGCATAGGCTGACTCTTTGTTCTCAGAGACAAGTTGGAAGGCCACCCAAATATTGATGTAAGGCCATGAATTTGAGCTCTGCTCTAGACTCTGCAGACTGAGGTTTGCAGCTCTTTCCCAGTTAGTGGAGCTTCAGAGTGGATATTCAGACTGGTCAGCTAAAGGCAGCAGCAGGGAGCTGTGAAAAACATCATCCACTTTTATGTTAATGGCAGCTTCAGCAGCATGGTAGTCCACCTGGGCTACACTCATGCTCTGATTTATGGTTTTTTGTCTGTCTGTTTCTATGCATATGGCCAGGTTTCTATGTATCTGCTTGCTGTTCTCCCGCTCCCTACTTACTCATGGCAGAGCTCTCACCAACATGAATGTGAGTGCCCAGCATTTTTGCAAATCAGAGGCCCATAAAAAGGACAGTATATAATTAGTAACCACCTACAAAAAGTTTGATTGCAATGACTAGACTAGCCTCATTAAGGACCGGTATGACAAGAGGCAAGATTTAATCCAGTTCTCCAAGGCTGCTTTAACCACAGAACTTCCTGTAATCTCTGATCCACTAACTACTCTGTGTCACACAAAGTGGGCTTCAGGTAAGGTTGCTTATGCATGGAAGCCTTGACTTTGCATAGATTCTGCTTTTGCCTGGCTTTTCTACGTTTCACATATTTCAGACATAATTCCTAGATCTTTGTAATGCATTAAGACTTAGATCTTATGTCTTGTGATTAGCTGAACTGAAACCTTTTAGACCACTGCAGAAATCTCTCATATCTCATATGACCACTAACTGTGACAGCGGTAGCAAGGTTTTGCATAGAGATGTTCTCAGAGGTAAATGAGGCCTGTAGTTTGCAAAGGGGTTTCACAGAACTGTTGTTGACCTTCGAGATCTGGCTGATGCCCTGAGAGCTCTGATTCTTTGCCAGCATCTGATGGGAATCTTCCTTGTCCTCTACTCCAGCCAGGGAGAGCTCTTCTGTCTCTAGCTTTCTCATACTTCAGCAAGCCTTATACTTTATTTCACTGCCCTTCACTGCAGTCCTAATCCTGCTTTTAGTACTTTGTTTTCACTCATCCCCAGCCTTTCTCTTTGATCAGGCTTTTAGTGCCTGTCCCTATTTTCAGTCACCCTGATGGCTGTCTTCAGCTACAGACAAAAAACACTGTTTTTCTGACTTTATATACGTGAAGCTTTGCCCATACATCGGGTGCATGTGTGTGCAGCTGTAGACATGCACCCGATGGTTCAGCTGTAAATAACTGAGAGCAGCCTCTTATAAAGAAAAGTTGTGCAGCCCAGGATATCACCTATCAGCTTGATATACAATAGACACATCTTTTCTCAGGGGCATGGTCTTCCATCTTTATGCATTCTGCAGAGTATCTCCCTTTGCATATACCTCCACTGAGTATAAAGGGCAAGTCAATAGGTGCAACCAACATAGTGGCCTTGCAGTATGGGTGGTAATTAAAAAGAAATTACAGAAACTAATTTTGTTTGCATTGAAGCTAATGGCAGAATCTCCACCTGATTTGACTGGGCTGGGAAATGCTTTGTAAAAATTAGTTGCCACATATAAAGATAGATAATGAAAACTTACTTATTAAATAGTATAAGATGATTAAGGAAATTCATTAGTAGTTGTGCAGTAACACAGGAAGAGATAACTGAAAATATCTAATTGGGTCTGAAACATGCATTTCAAGATGAGCTCTCAGTTGAAACGGAGAATCCAATAAATAGAGAGAGGAAGTCTCTCAACAACAAGCTCTGAATAACGATAGATTCTCATTGCACGAGATGTGAGATGGCAAGCAGCGCTTCTGAGCAGATAAGTGTGAGAAAAGGGAGTAGAGCAAGAACAACCATTGCAGTAGTTGTGTTGTGTGTGGACCACCGTCAGCTCAAACTGTATAAGACCTACTTTAAGGAACATTTGGTGAGTGTTTTTGGATGGGTAAAACCAGACGCCCAGAGGACGATAAGTGACTGTGGTGCTGTGAGGGTGCCTTGGAATCTAAAACCCTTCTGAAGGTACAGTACTGACACAGCCTTTGCTGATGGCCTTCTGATGAAATCTGTCACAGACTTCCCACATTAATCTCTGTGCTTCAGACCTCATTTAATTTCACTTTACATTGAATCTCTTTTGGGCACAATCCTCCCCCTGCCCCTTTTTTCCTCCCACTGTTCTTTAAAGTACTATATACACATCTGGTATTGTAGAAAATTAATATGTAACAAGAATAGAATTAATTCAAAAAAGAGAAGGAAATCACTATTATAAAATGGTTTTGCTAACAGTATAAGCAATAACTGAATGACATAAAAATGTATGTCTGTGCTACTAAAAGAAGGATATCTAAATTTCTAACTTCTGATAGACATAATTCCTGGAATCTGCTTGGAGTTTTATATTGTATGGATCTGAAACATTAGCAATTTTTTTCCACAGAATGGTTTTATTCTTTTTCAAATCAAAGTAAACAGTATTTTTAACTTTCTATCTCAGGCTTCATGAAAATGTTGGCTGTAAGCAAAAGGATCATTAAAGTTTATATTCATTTCATAAGTCAGTGTAGCAGCTTCATTGCATGAGGCATTATTATAATTTTTTAAACACTAAAACCCAGCAAAAATAACACAGAAATGCAATATAGTCTGTTTAAATTATTGTTTTGTTATTAGAATTTGCTTTGGCTTTTCCTTAGCTGTCCTATCAAACTGATATAATCTCACAATTAAAATGTCTTATTTATTTCCTTGTGTTCCCGATATTATTGAAATTGGCTGGTGCTACCCTAGCATAGATGCCAAAGCTTTAATAGACTCTGAAGTAACAAAATATTTTGTCTGATTTTATTTTTCAATTTTCATTAACCTAATACGAGAAAACATTTGACTTAAGATCAGAGAATAAACCCATTACTAGATAAATCCAATGGGTAAATGCAAAGGTGGTTTATAGAAATTACTTTTTGGAATATAGACATTTAGAAAAAAAAGAGACAGTTTTATTTATATAAAGCATAGAACCTGATAATGAGTGATTTATGCTTGGACCAGTTCCAATAAGTTCTCAATCCACTGGAGAGTTTCCAACATACCGAGAGGATGGAATGAGAGGGTTTATGAAGGAAATGAAAGAAACACTATGCTATTCATGAGAAGAAGAAGGGATGGAAGGACCAGTACACTTTTCACTTAGGCATCACAGTGTACAGGCTGTACACACCACAGAATGTCTTTCCTCAGTCTTTCCAAAGCCACAGATGAGTGGATTCATAGACAATTGGAGATTTGATTACACAGATTACAGTGTGAAAATGATATGGTTTGGCTGTCATCACATATGGCTAAACATGAGCTATAAGAGAATAGACTCTAGGCTGATACACTTGCTGTGAATTTAGCCTGTCAGTAGCCTCTTGACACCTTCATAAAAGGTGGTTATTTGCACTTTCTATGGATGAAACATACGTCTTTCTGATTTAACATAAAGAGCTCTAGACTACTGTCTAAGATTGTTAGAAAGTTGTGAACTGTATGGAGAAGTGATTATTCACAAAAGCTAATCCCCAGGCTCCCTCTGTGTTAAGCAGAGAAGGATCTCCAAAGGAAGTGTCAGAGTTAGGTCCTAAGTTTAGGTGTGCAGAAACACTTCCTTGAAAAACATCTGTGTCTGCATAGACTGGGAAGATTCCCTATGAAGAATTACCTGCTAGGCTAACACACATCCCTGTGGATAACTCCCAAGCTCACTGCAGAAAAATACAACCTAACTGATGAAAAATTTGTTCCCAATGCTTTCAAGGTTTATTCTTCATATTCCCAAAATGTGTTTTAGATATTAAAACTTCACGTTGAACGTTATCCAGCCCTTTGATTCTTACAAAACTTAGTTCTGTGAACATGCTGACAGACCCAGAAACTTGTAAAATACAAAGCTGTAACGTAACTCCGAAATGGATAAACATCTTTGAATCCTAATTTTTTATATTTCGTTCCTATCACTTGAAATTTTGCATGGTAAAAAATTCTCCAATTTATTGAATTTGTACTTGATACTCCTCTCCTGATGTGAGAAGAGATCCATATTCATATTTATTTTGCTCTAAATTAGCTACTCGCTTATTGACCCTAAATAGTTATCATCTCAGCTGGAAATATATTAGAGTTCTAGTTGCCAAACAAATATTCAGCAAAAGATGAATAAAAGCATATGGGGAGGAAAAATCCACAAAGTTTTCACTGCCAATATAATGGAAGGCATTCTGGCGGACAGCCATCTGCACCCGCTGAACAGAGGGATCCTGGGATGACATTGATCGATTTAACAGTAGGAAGGTATTAATGATATTCAGCTCTGATGGCTGAGCCACTTCACACTCATTTGCATTTCCATTCATCATCTCAGCATTTATCATTATGAGGCGAATGCCAGAACTAATTAAAGTCTGGGCTAACAGGGTGACATGGGAGTCCAGCCGCTACTTATAGTGAGGAAATATGGGAAACTTTCCAGCAGGAAGTACACCAACCTTACACCAGACCCAATTAACTTAATTCCTAACTAAACCATTTGAGGGTCCTTCATTTGAATAAACTAAAAACCTGGGATTGAAGTTAAACCATGTTTTTTCCTCCGTGTGTTCTAGTAGTTTCATGATTCGATGGCATTGTCTTGTACAGTGGACATTTGGGAGATTTCCTTACTGTGGTCCCTCTCCTCCTCATCTACACCCTCCCAATTTTGTCACAACAAGTAGGGATACAATTTCAAATTCTACAATAGAAGTTAAATTTTAAATATAAATTCTAACATAATTTAATCTTGAAGGGACCTAAAAAGTGTTGTAAATACCCTAGTAAAAAAAGACAATCAAAAGCTGGAATACACTGAAATCCACTGTCTCTGTTTATGTATGAGGGCTACTAAACCACATCTCCAAATAGACATCAAAATTATTTTTATTTTTTTGCTAGCACAGTGATGTGAAATTTTTCTTCTTTGCAGGCGAGGCTTGCTTGGCATACTCTCAAGCTGTCCCATTAGCTGCATTGAGATAACCCCTGTGAGCAAAGCAACCAGGATTTGATCCTGGATACATCTTGGTAAATCTTTTCGTTGCAAGAATCTTCTTGCTGAGAGATGGAATATTCATAGGGGTATTGGTTGTCAAACTCCGCTTTGGTCACGTCCCTGGCACCTTTAGGCTCCTTTGATATTTCCAGACAAAAAGAACAAATGTGATTGGAGAAATTTGTAGTAGTAGAGAGAATTATAGAAAAGCTTTGTAAGTAAATTATTACTTTTATTGTTTAAAATTTTTGCAGGATATGTCTATAATTACAAAAGTAATTCTTTCAAAAGCCAATTTTAATAAACATTATCCTTACCAATGGTTCCAAATGCCATTTTATATTTTAAAACAATATTTTATTTTTATTTCTACAAACATAAAGAGACATTTGATCTAGACTCTGGGTAACGTCATCATTTCATTGCCCAAAGAATTTATCTCCCTTAGTAAGATATGAAACCTCCTCAGTTTTCTGTCTGGCACACATTTAGGAGATAATATGGCTTTTATACGCTTCTACAAAGGTCTTAATAGTTTTAAAAGGGATGTAACATCTTTCTTTGTCTAGTAACATCCCCCTGTGCATATCCACATATGTGAGAAAAGGCAGGGATTCTGTGGGAAATGATGGATCTCTCTAATGTTGGTTCAAAACAGTGGAGATATTGATAGATTAAAACCAAATCTTCATAAGCCCGTCTCAAACTTAGTGAGAGAAATATTGAACTTGTAGTATTGTTTTGAAGCTCCTTTTAAGAGGAAGTTCAGCCTTTGCTAATTTCAAGTTTTTAGCCATCTCATTGCATTGCTCCAACTGGAATGGGTATAAGTTAGACAGGCATGGATGACCTGGTCAGGCTTTTTTTACCAGGCATTGATGAAAATTATGTGCATTTTATAAAGCAAAGTGAAGATGCAGCAGGTAATTTTCATTTTCCTTTCATGCCAGCCAATTTTAATTTAGTCTTCCTTTGTGGTAACAGCTTTATCCTTCTCCTGATATATATTTCTGACCCATTCACATGGCCAGGCAGTGTGTAGCCTGTAAAAAAGATCAATGAACAACGAAGGGTTAGATTATATTGACTTAATGTTGATTAGTTTACACTGGGTTGTCTGCTGCAAAAGATGTCAGAGCTTTTGTAGTTCATTAGCTCCCATCAATTGAACACTTGCTTAAATTAGTACATGAGAATCTTCCTTTCTGTAATGCAATTTCAACTTGCATTTCATGCTTAGCTTTCCTATCTGTACTTCCATGTGATAGCTGTTACAAGACTTTTCTTCATGAGAGAAAAGAGAGAGACCAAAAAAATCAGAACGCTTCAGTTTTAGGTGAATTTCACCCAGGGAAATTATACCACTTATGATCAGTATGATCTCTGACACCAGTTATATCAGAAATGTTATTCAACTGCAACATGTCTTGTAATCACCTCAGGAAATGGCAGCTTATAATTAAAATTATATATAAAATTAATAGATGATGCACTTACTGTCCAAAAATCAGTTGCAGTTTTTGGAATTTAGGATCACAAATCTGAAAAAAATCAGGATTTCTTAAAAATGTTTGCTGTTAACAAAAAAGGTGTCAAAAATTTGGTTCTGAAACAGCTCTAATAGCTCCAAGAATAGCATTCAATTATCTTTGAAGAGAGAGAAAGAACATAGATTTAGAATCACAGAACAGCTGTGGTGGGTAGGGACCTCTGAAGGTCATTTGGTCCAACCCATCTGCTCAAGCAGAGCCACCTACAGCCAGTTGCCCAGGACTTCGTCCAGGCAGCTTTTGAGTATCTCTAAGGATGGAGACTCCACAACTTCCCTTGGAAACCTGTGCCAGTGCTTAGTCCCCCTCACAGTCAAAACCTTATTCCTTTCGTTAAGGAACAAACAGGACAGAACAAGAACAGACTTTTATACTTAATTTTGTCAAGCAGCAGTATTTTTGCTACATGCTGGCCAATCTTCCAGCTGTGCTCTGTGGCAGGCCCATTCCACCACCAATACCAGACTCTAAAATATGTTAGAAAAGGATAGAGGTTACTGCCAGAAATACAAAATGGGTATCGCACAAAACTGATTTTTGGCATGATTGATCCAAATAAAGGAGTTGGCAGAGGAACAACTGCTGAAAAGAGGGCTTGTAGAAGGTGAAATATGGCAAAGATTAAAGTTTGCACTTCAAAGTACAGCTATTCAAAAGGGATTTCAAACTTTATACATATCAGGTCTGATTCATAACTTGAGTGTTACTAATTCTCTATTTTCAGAAAATAATTTTAGGCTGATTGGAACATCTTTGCCAAAATATTGTTGACATCTTTTGATTTCGGTTTTTATTGAATATTTTTATTTCAACATAATTTAGTTTCATTGTGAAAAAATACCCAACAACCTTTTATTTCTTCTAAAGTATCAAAATCCGAACTGACAAGGATAAAAAGAAGACTCCTTATGTTACTAGATTTCTGGTGATTTTGAAAATTATTTTCAACATCACCATTATTTCCAAATCTCCATTATCTGAAGCAATTATTTGATATATATGCATCGTAACAAGATGTCTGTTAAACTTTCTTTCCCGTCCAATAATTTGATCTAGTCAAGACATATGTCCACTTTCAAGACTATTGGATTGGGAAAGTTCTTATCCTAAGCACCTGCATTAGCTCATTGTCATTCTTCTTATTCTCTTCCTCTGTGTTCCTCTGACTGCTAAACTCATGTGTTCATTCATGATAAAACTTCATGTGTATACTATGTAGGGCAGAACTTCATTCTTACTATTTTTTAGACAGGAGAAAAGACACCAAAACTTGAAATAAAAACACCTAGAAGTAATTTTGACTTTAACTTTTTAAGTCGGTGAAATACTTCAAGTAAGATGATGTCACATAATTTCTGTGCATCCTGGGTATGATGTGTAATAGTTATAGATGAAACTGATCCTTATTCTGACCCTTTTTGTGTATGAAAATTCAGTGAAGAACTATAATTTAGATGATTAAATATCTTGAAAAGAAAAAAAAAATCCTAAGCAAGAATGTCAGGGATATTAGTCTCAAAAGCTGGTTAAAAAATTTGAAATCAGGCTTAAACTTTGGAGAAAGTATATTTTTGATTTCTTTTAGTAGAAAGGACTACTGTTAATATTACTTTACTAGAAGCTTTACCAGGCACAAAGTTTTAAGAACTGATGTTTCTTGTAAACCACTTTGCAATGTACTGCCTTCAAATGTCGCGTAAGCATCTAAAACAATCAAAATAAAATTGGTGGACAGTCTGATACTAACTATACCCGTGGCTGCTGTTCACAGTTATATTCCACATGAAAGAACCATACAAGTATATCAGTTAATCTCAGGCTAAACATATGCTGTCTCGTGTCCTAGAAAAACATAATGAACATGTTAGCAGCTTTATTATTAGTTATGATTTTTAAAGCAAGTATTAAAAACCTAAGTCTCGGCTTGCTTTTTTTTTTTTTTAGTTACTCAATTGTTACATACAGCTATAAGAAATAGAGGTATAGATAAATACTGTATTACAGACAAGGAAAAACAACTTTTCTGAAAAATTTCAGATGGTATTTTCATACTGGTTTCATTTACATACTTATATTTAACTTATTGACCAATGACATATAATAAAGTAAAAATATTTATTTTATTAATGCAGTCTAAATAAGCCTCTTTTGCCTCTTCTAAAATTAAACTCACGGAACAAAAGACTGAAAAAGTTTGAGAATCATAAGGGCTTTTTTGGGCTAGTCATGAAAATACTCAAATATACTAGCATGCCTGAACTTGTCCCTTCTTTAAGCTGTAGAGATTATACACTAAGTGATTTTTTGCACATAGGTGTTTTCAGGATCTGGCCATTTGAAAGGTTTCCATGGAGAAGTAATCAGAACTATTCTGTATGATGATATTTATTATTCATGGTCCTACTCTAGCAGTAAAATAGCTAATAAAATGATCTTCAAGAATGAAACACTGCAGCAAGCATTCTGTGTCTCTCGCAACAGCTAAGGACTTCAGATTCACTTGTGAAAGACTGTTGCTCATTGTGTTCATGCTTATGTATTTAAAGGAACACATAATAAAGATTGTTTTTTATCTCATTTTAATGATCTTTTATAGGGAATAAACGGCATGACATAAATATGAAAAATAAGATTTCTGGAAAAATGAAATATAGTCCAACCACAGTGAAAGTCAGCGTAGCAATCATTATCTTTGTAAAACTGAACTCCCCAGATTGGCTGATGTGGCATGTCTTCTCAAGGTATGAAGCTGAAAATAATCCTGGAAGCTGCTGCATACAAGAGCTGCTGTGCTTGTGCAGTCATTAACTGCAGCAAGCTGAGGAAATAGTAATAAAAAAAGTACAAAGTCAGGCCTTGAAAAACAAACAAACAAACGAACGAACAGAAACAAAACCAAGGAAAGAAAGAGAGAAAGGGACAACTTTAAACAACTTGTTTTCGCTGGCTCCTTTTTGTGATAAGGGAATAGTTTTGTGAACATTGTCAGCCTTATGCCATATGTTCCAGGAAACTAGGGACCCTTGAAGAAGAAGAGGCTTTTGAATTATTGATCAATGATTAGCAAATGCAATCGAAATTGTAGACTTGATGTTGTGCAGGGATTCATAATTTATGAGTGGACAAAATAGTAGGTAGCAGAGGCAGTGGTAGGTGATTTCAGCCCCCATATTGATTACTTAAAACAACAGGAGGTAAGTGTAGTGTGACAGACAGAACAAAAACTGACAGCTCACTGCCTGTCCATCACTGCAGACTGAGCGCTGGGGGAATAAAGCTTACTGTAGAAGCAAATACATTTCTATTGTGTGTCTTTGATCATTATGCTGTTCCACTAGACCAAAGGACATATTTGTTTATAATTTATGTATTCTCTTACTATAAAAGATTGATAGCATCCTATTAGATACCGTAGTATCTAAATATCCAGATAGTTTGTACCTGTAACAGCTTGAGAAGCAATATTGTGAAACGTTTGCATAGTCTATCAGCAAGGTAAAAAACTGGAAATGGAAAGGAGACAAGGTGTGTCTGGCACCATTCTAAAAGTCAGCTCTGTTTTCCATCCTTTGCTGCTGTCTGCCAGCTCTTCTTGGGCTACTGGAATTCATCCTTACAGATCAGCCCTTGAGAGCACTAACTCAGAAACAGGCCCCTCCTGTCAAGAAAAAAACAGCTTCTACCCATGATTTTATGGGTTGATGGAAGAGGAGTAAGCAGTGGTGGTTAGACATCCAGTCTCTGGGTCACAACTGGGTGATCTTTTCCATGTCTTTATGCATATCAACAGAGGCAGATTTCATCATCCTTGAACACCTGAAATGGCCCTGAGGCTGCGCTGGATGATTTGGTGACCAGTGACACTGGAGAGGGTTCTGAGACTTTTTGCTGGCAAGTGTCAGCAAAACACTTGTAATTGTGCTGCTACTGAAGCAATGCAAAGGCACATGGTCTGCTGGTGGTCATTTGCTGCATCACAACAGAGAGTTGTGTGCGCATATGTGTGTCTGAACAAATATTTTCTCTTTTCTGTCCTCACTATAAGTCATCATAACCCAAAAAATTATTCAGTAGCCTTATGAATAAAAATTATATTAAAAAAAAAAAAGAGATAAACTAAGGACTGACACAAAGATACGGCCTTGTGACTTTGAAGCCAACTATTTTCTAAGTTAAATTTGGAGCATGCAGTGCTGTCCTTCTTAACAACAGAAAAGTGATTTGAAAAACAAGAAAGCAAGCACTAGAACAGTGAAAGTTTCCAGCATTAAGACAGAAGACAGAGAAAAAAGATGTCTGTGAAGAACAGGGACATGGACATAAGACGGAGGTGACTGCCCACCAACGGAAGCATACGTAGGAAACAGGACATGGTGAGTTGCTTAGTCCAGTCACAGAAAACTGAAGGATAATTCAAGGAAGGTTGAGTGATGAGTGTTGCTTGGGATCTGTGTATAAAGACAACATTCACCAACAGCTGGTCTTAAGATTTGCAGTAACCTGGTTACATTTAGAATTTATTTTGGTAAATGTGCTCTGTAGAAAGATTTTGAGGAAAATGAGCCTTATGTCTCAGCTAGAGCAAATTAAGACAAGCCACAAGAGTTCATGTAAATAGATAATTTGCCTGATGAGTTACCTTCAAATACCATGGAAGTCTGATGCTTTTATTGTAAACAGAACCTGATAGTGTAACCTCTTAGTCCAAATCATTGTTGGAGTAATGACCTCAAAAAATAGACAGTATACAAGAGAAACCACCTAGTTTGGTTGGTAAATATTATTGCCTTTAGCGACAACAATGTTTTCAGCTGGAGGAGGAGGTAGACAAGATGGAAAGAATGAGCAGGTTACTCAAGCAACAGCAGTGACTCTGGAAAGGTTTCAGGAGAGTAAAGGCACATCTTCCTCTGCATGCTCATAGAAGAAAGTGCTAACAGGAAAGATACATTCCCTGAACCTAGCAACTGTGTTTTTTACAGCAGCTAGCAGAACAATATCCTCCTGCTTTGCTGCATCTAGTAGATCTTTGGAAGTTTCACTTCAACGATGCACAGCTGGTGACACTGCTAATGCCTTTTGACGAGACAGCTAGCACCATTTTTGTCTGTCTTTATCCCACATCTTCCAAGGAAAAGTTCACATAATTAGAGGAGGCTGGGACTACAGATTTAGATGAGTAAAAATTTATATGGAACAAATTTTTAAGAAGAATTTTTTTTTAATAAAATAGAATAAATTTTATAAAAATAGAGTACATTTTTAAGATATTTCTTGCTTAAATTCCATATTATCTTAATATTTCAGCATATGATTCAGGAGTTCAAGTGAACAGGAAAGGTAGAAGATAGTGTTAAAACAAACACGTAAAAATCTGTCAGACATGTTTCACTGTATAACATGATTCTAGTACAAACGTCAATTTTACTTCTAAAATATTCCTATTTCAAGTGTAAAGCTATATTTTACATAGAATGGCCTTGCTTTTACTGGAGAAAAGGTCTGCATATGAGTTAAAGATGCATGAAATGTTGCTTTTTCTTTATTTATAAAGAAAAGCAAATAGGAAAGTTTGTCCTTTGCAAGTCATGACACAATCTGCTTAATGCCTTCACAGTTTCATGTTTGATGAGTGGCGCATTCATCCCAAACTCATGTTATTTAAATCCTACACAGCAACTCAACATCACAAACTGTATCTCTTTTTTTCTGTGTATAGTGGCACTAGCACTGATGCTGCACCAGGATTACAGTATCTTCATACAGGTAATTAATTCCTTATAAGATATACTGCTTGAGTTTGGCAGTTGATTAAAAAAAAATATTATTTGCAGAGTTTTCATGGTTTCATTGTTTTTTGTTTTTTCATAGGAAACTGAGGGCAAAAAAAGGCAAAATATCACAAGGATAATCTGAGATGATTTACAATTGTTTCTGATAAATGCTGGATACCTGGAGTTGTCTGACATTCCTTCTGCCTGTCTTCTCTTGGCTGACTATAGTCTGCCCACTGCCTTGTCAAAGAGTACCACCTGGCCTCCTGCCTCTCCTAGGTTTCCACTCTGTTTTATGTGTTGATGGCCACTTTCTCTCTTTATTGAGTTTGCAAAAGTGATGCTTTAGGTATCTGTCCAGTTTCCCCAAATATGTGGGAAAATATGCCCTAAAGCATGAGCGCAGTTTTGTTACACTGCGATAGTCACCAAAGAAAGCACTACAGTCACGCAAAAGTTTACAGTCATTTTGGTGAGATGGTGATTTTTTTTATTGGTCTTATAGCAGTAAATGAATAAAGAACAAAAACATCAAGAATAAATAAATGTAGCAGTAATATCTTTCCAAAATTAATAGACAAGTAAAGGTCAATTAACATTTTGATGTTGTAATATTATTAGACTTGAGTGAATAAATTACAAGACTTTTTTATAAAAAAAATCAGCCTTTTTTTTCTTTTTCTTTTCTTCTTTGTGGAGTTTTTATGACAAAATCAGCTTCCTTGGATGTTTATATGCTATGTAAAAATAGTAATGAAACTTTTAATTTATGGGGCGAATGCAGGTAATTTTTTATGCCTACTTAACATTCCATATTCATTGTCTGGAAGTCATGAAGGGCTGTGATTGGTTAAATGGTATTTTTGCATATCACATGATAGAATCTCACAGATGAGCCACATGTTACTGTTTCTGCTTCCTGATTTGCTGAGTGACAAGCAAATTTAACAGAAATGCTGGTATGATTGAGTTTGAATTGCACGCAGTATGGCTATGAGAACATATAACTGTGCTCTTCACTTCTTGCAAACAATAATGTGAGTATGTGTTGACCAGAAACCAAAGAGAAAGGAGCATCAGAACTGGAATACCAAGTTCCTTTCTGTGGAGGCTGTGTCAGATTTATTGCTTTGCTCAGTTTGTGCTAGGGACAGGGGACTGGGAGAGGGGAAAAAGTCGTGGAGGTGCACCAAAGAGGGGTGAAAGTAGAGAGAGCCAAATGTTACTTTTTCTGTCAAAAGGGCACCTCATCCTGGATAGACTCCGTGGTGCAAAGGAATCTCAGAAGACATAAACCTCCTTTAAAGAGATGTCTATATAATAGACATGTGTGGGGCTGCTCTTCATTTAAATATTTTAGCACTAAATTAACAGCAATAGGGGAAGAGGCAGCTCACATGTATGTGTATTTCTCACACATCTTTTAACTAAATCACAATGTGATGTGGTGCTGACAATTTCAGGGGAGCAGGACTGTCAGACTGGTTTTCCTATTAAGCACAGGAGGCTAAGTAGCAGCAATATGCCTTGGATGTTGCACTCAAGCCTCTGTTTCAACATCTGACTGTAACAGCGTAAGTCACATTATCTATATATACCTGTATGCTTGCTTGCTTGCAGCAGCCTGTGGAAAGCAGGTTGCCCAGAGAGGCTGTGGAATCTCCATTCCTGGGGATTTTCAGGACCAGACTAGAAAAAGGCCTGAGCAACCAGATCTGTCCTCACAGCTGACTGCTTTGAGCAGGAGCTTGTCAATAAGACCTCCCACAGTCCCTTCCCACCTCAGCTGTTCCACAATTCCAAGCTGTGAGAACTACAGGAGGGACATTGAGGTGCTGGAGCGTGTTCAGAGAAGGGCAACGAAGCTGGTGAAAGGTCTATAGAACAAGTCTTATGAGAAGCAGGTGAGGAAACTGGGATGGTTTAGTTTGGAGAAAAGGAGGCTGAGGGAAGACCTTATTGCTGTCTACAACTACCTGAAAGGAGGTTGTAGCCAGGTGACAGTTGGTCTCTTCTCCCAAATAACAAGCAACACGACAAGAGGGAACAGTCTCAAGTTGCACCAGGGGAGGTTTAGATTGGATATTAGGAAAATTTTCTTCACTGAAGGGGTAGTCAAGCATTAGAACAGGCTGCCCAGGGAAGTGGGGGAGTCACCACCCCGGAGGTATTTAAAAGATGTGTAGATGTGGTGCTTAGGGACAAAGTTTAGTGATAACTTGGCAGCGTTAGGTTAACGGTTGGACTGAATGATCTTAAAGGTCTCTTCCACCCAAAATGATTCTATGACTTTATAAGGATCTTAAGGTTAACTTTGTGCTTCGACTTCTAGCTGTGATCTGGCAAAAGCAATAGCACAGAAGCAGTTGTAGAAGATTCTCTTGCACGGGTTTGTTCCCTTCTGGAGCCCATATAACTAATGCAAACATATTTTACATCAAGTTTACATGTAAGAATATGTTGATCTGACAATATCTGATGACTGCTCTGGCAAATATTTTCTGAACTATAAAGAAAATCAAAGTATGGACCTTATCTCTATCAATCCAGTTGCATAGAGACGTGGATTGCATTCCTTGTTGGTGCTTGCCTTCTGTATCTATTGAAAGAAAAGTATTTTACTAGTCCTTTCCTCTTGTTTCCATAAAGCCACATTATCCTGAAGTGCATATAAAAAATTGGCATACTTAAGTTAATGTGTATGTTCATGAATATGTAAGCTTATATGACCTGCAGAACCCCATTATCTATGTGAAGTCCTAGGAGATATTTTTGAAAAAAAGTCAGCTAATTTAGCCAGGGTAAAAAGAGTTAATCACGGAAACGTTGCCAATGTGCCTGTGAAAGTTCCAATGCTTAGAGTGCATGATAAACAACCTAAAGGTAAACATATGAAGGAACTTACTAATTGTCAAGAAATTTTCTCATTCACTATTTAAAAGGGGGAAAATTATTTTCAGATACACAAAGTACTGTAAGGTTTCAAGTTTGGAGCAGGCCCGACCAGTACATGTTATAGAGTGAAAAAAGGAGTGATTGCTTTCCTCTACAAGTGAACAAAAGACCTTCAGTTTGTTTGGGGAAAAGATAAATATATGTATCCAAAAGAGTAGGACTAAGTGTTTTAACAGAAATGTCAGCCTCAGGAAAAAAGACTGGCTGGTGATTTGAATAAAGTATTTTTAAGGGTTTTGATAATGGGGAGATATCATCAGTATTTCAATGTTATCTAAAATTTCTGTTGACAAACATGTTTAATGCATCTCAATATATAAACATGAAATCAAATCTTTGTACAAATGCACTTTTTTTCCCAAGAATGAAGAAAAATTATCTTCAAGTTCTGTTTGATGTGTAGAAACCAGGACAGCAACTTTATTAGAGCTGATCAGAAAACAGAAATCTATTGGGGAAGTATTCACGAAAGATATACTTCATTTCATATTGTTCTTCTTTATTTATAGAAATGTTCTGATATTCTAAAATAAGTTGGGTGGAAGTACTGATTTTGAAATTGTTTATTATTTTGGATAAAAACTTTTATCAACCAGTACAGCAACCTTTAGTTTATTCACAAAAGGAGGCTGGTAGTCAATGTAGAGCAAAATAGCACCTATGGGAGATAAAAAATATGACAAAAGGAAGAAACATAAGTTGAGGATAAAACATATTTTGGGGAGGCTTCCCAGGACAATTAAAATTAGAAAAATTATACTTTTGTTTAAGTACGGTTCCCAGTGACCTTAAAGTAATTTCAAACCTTGTGAGCTAGGACAATAGTCCAGGTGATGTGCTTAGATCCCACGTGGAGTAACCACATTTTTTTAAGTTACTTGAGATTACCCAGACTTTCACACTCCCTTATTTTGACTTTTGAAAATCCTTCCTGGCCAACATTTTTTTTTTCCAGTATAGAAATGGACCTTTGCTTTGAAAATCCTCTGCTGAGATGATCGCTTGTATATTGGACTGCAGGCGGTTTAGCCCCTAATAACACTTAAGTCTAAGCCCAAACACTGGAGAAACATCCCATTATTGCTGTGGTTGTTTTGAGAGAGGGATTTTGTATAAAACATCCTCCTTTTTTTGTGCAGAACTACAGAAATAATAATTACATATTTTTCTTTATCATCTCAGTAAAAGCAATTGCAGAAGTTGAATAAGCAGGATGGAAGTATTAAAAAAAGGAATAAATACTGAAAAGTAGTTTTTCAAAGACTGTTATGCATGATTCATAAGCTAAGCTTTAAGGAAAAAAAAAAGAAAAAAAAGAAAAAATTGCTAGCATACTCCAAAATCTCACAGGGCAAACTTTCCTGGATAATATCGTTAACAATGCTGATCTCTCTTTTCCACTGGGGATGAAAACAGGCATGACCCACCCTGGGGTAATTTTAACTAAAGGGCACCACTTGAGAATTCGCTTAATAATCTCAGTCTCAAGTCCTTCAGCCAGCGCCAGTCACCTTGTAATGAGTATTCGCTTCACAATAATCTCCCTTTTCCCGAAAAATGGTATAAATAGAATTACAACACAATTGCCTCCTTTTATCTGATGAATGTGAAGCAGCAATATTGTGTTAGCGGGCCTTTTTGGAAGATATATTGGACTTTAATAAAATTTGATCAATGCATTTAAGTCAAATTGAATTATATGTAAGTGGATAGGGTTGACATATGTTTCAATATCTGCGAGTGATACATTATTCTCCAGTGAGCATAAAATTTAATGAAATATAAATACCCATTAATCCTCATGTTTCAACCAATCAGTCACCGTTGCTCCTGCCTGCTGTTAGCAGAAGCAGGCCCAGAAAGTCATCTGTTTTATCTAAGCAGGAGCTCCAAACTGGAAAGACATCAGAAAGCTTGGGGAAGTGAGAAGGCACAGAATAGGGAAAAACATGCCAGCACTTTTGTTGTTCCATGCTCTCTAAAATGAAACAATGTAATGCTAAATTTTCTGCTTTAATCAAAATCTAAAGAAGAGAGTACTAATCATTACCTTTGAAACTGAAATTCTGTGAGGAAACATATTCAGAAGTGTTTTGGGGTTTTTTTTGTTTTTTGGTTTTTTTAAAATAAAAGCCTGCTGCATTCCTTCAGTCCTTTTTTGATAGGTGACTCATTATGGCATATTTTGCATCTTTTGCAAAGCCAATGTGTGAGAAAAAGAAATACATCAGAACAAGAACACCTTCCCCTGGAATTATCACTAGTACTAGGAATCTGATCAACTTGAACTTTGAAACTGTACTACAGAAAGCATGACAAAATATGTTATAGTCTAATTTCTAGACAATAAACAGCTCTGACACTAAAATGCCACATTTTGTGGAATATTTCCATTTATACAGTTGTAGTTCAAAACAGTTAATTTTTACTCTAGGATTAAGACTTAAATAGAGTGGTACTAACCTGTGCCAAATCAGAATTGAAAAAAAAACCCAAAACCACAAGCATTTAAGCCTGACTTTTCAGCTGACAGATAATGGTAAGCAAGCACCAATTTCTGAAAGCCTTTCAATTGTCCCTTGCCATAACTTTGTCAGTAAAATCAGAAAACTGAGGCAAACAAGCAAACGTACATAATCTTGAGGTAGGCACTAAACCAATCTTTCCTCAGAATATTTGTCTAATTAAATTAACAAAATTACATATACAATACCTAGATATTACCTGAGGCAGATATTCAGGTATTCTAGGAGAGTGCTCTAACCGCCAGCTATAAAATACCCAGCTGCAGATCTCTCCTGGACCGCTCCAGTTCAACAGTTGATGAATTGAACCCTCATTGCAACCTAGCAAGAATTAAGAAAGCTATTGCTCTGTATCAAGTACACTAGGACAAGAAAGCAGACAGTGGGATGCCTCTGTTATAAAGCAATATTTTCTTGTGGTACAGGAGGATATGGCCTCCTACACCACAGGCTGTATGCCCCATGATGAGGGGAGGAACACCGCACTCCTTTTCTCAGGTTGCTGAATGTGGTTTCAACAGTAGGTTGTCAGAACTCCCACTTTTGCTTTTGCAAAGAATGTGTGAACAAACTGAATCAAATATTCTGTTGAAAAAGATATTGGCCAGTTCTTGAAAACTGAGAGCTTGCTTCTCAATTGAGGAATTTCATTTTAACAAGGGCATAGAACATTACAGTAAGAAAAGAAATATCTTAAACAATTTGAAACCAGGTTAGTTCCTTCTTTAGGAAGGGACTAAACCACAGAATTTGTCCAAATATGAAGCATATGGGGTTCTCTTATAATGAATAACATTCTCTGTAATGTGTCATCCTCATTTTTATTATCAACCCAATAGTAATTTAGTGTTTGTTATTGCATTATATATTTCATCTGAAAAGAACCTGTCTTATACAGAAACATATGGCGTATTATTGCTTTGTACTACTTTTGTAGTCAATGTAAGGCTCTTTCAAGCTATCTGCTATTCAGAGATTTCTCTCATCCAGAGACTGGCATGCTTAGGCCATTTCCCCTTCCTCCTGCTTTGAAAACCTGCATGTGACCGGAAAAAGTCTGTCATTTGTGCAATGCTGTGTAGGAATGTTCCCGCCACAGGGAATCTTCAAAATGGCTTTGGAACAGTGATGTTCTGCTAGAAAACCACAGAGCATTCAGAAGCTTGAAAAATCAATTTGCCATCTTGCTGTAATATGTTCCCTGCATATGATCTATGGTAGGGATGCAAAAAGTGAAACAGGGCACACTAAAAGCAGTTAAAGGTTTAGGTAAATAACACCTTGGCATTTCTAGTTTGCCCTCTCATCTGAGCTGTAAGAGTATCTTTCATAGCATAGAGAGGAGGAATATGTTGCACATTCTGCTGGTAAGATTTTGACGTGTCATCATGATAACATCATTTTGAGAGACAAATTAGGGCTGTTCAAATTTTGGTACTTGCAGTAGAACATCCTAGTACGTTCTAGTACTTAAATGACTAATATTTTCAGTGACCCAACTGTTTCAGAATTTATTGAGACACATAAGCTGAAGTACAAGAAATATGACAACAGCTTGCATCAGGTTGCACAAGTTAATATTTAGGGAAATAAGACATGTCTGTTTCTCTACTGCAGAGACCCAAAAGGAATGATTAACTGTATTTCTTGTCAAGTTTGGAGACATTTCACTTCAGCTTTTTGCATCCTACAGGATCCAGATATCAAGTGCCAGACTGGGGTTGTACACCTAAGACTTTCCAGAAGTATATAGACAAGCAACAAAGATTGAGGTTGGCATTTTTCAAGTGGATATGTTCAAAAATATAGCTAGTACAGCTATAGAACAGCTATTAAGGTTAGATAAAGACAAGTCAGCTGTTTTGGAAGTCGCCCATCTCTTCCAGTACAGGATGGTTATGAGCTGAGGCCCACAGCTGGTAAGTTTTTCCAAACTCACTAATGGCTTTGTACAGACTTGAGTGTTGGGTGCTCAGTTCAGCACAGCACAGCTTCAAACACAGCTGTGCCACAAAGCAACCACCTGGCCATATTTGTCATTGTCCTTCTTTTCCCTTGCCCATGAAACTGCACCTGACTGTAAGGTGGCTGAGTTGTGAAGGTCTTGAACACTCACTTTCTAACAAGCTGATGTCTTTCAGGCATCTGCAATTTTAGCCTTTTGATACACGTATCCATTGTCTCTATCTTTTTCTTAGCAGTTATACCTTACATTTGATTATGACCTTGATGAACTATCCTCAGAGCAATCTAGGCAATTTTGGGGTACCACTGTAAAGGTTCTATGATTTTGGTAGGCCCTTGATATGTACATTTGTATTGCAGTTTGTGGTGTTAATAAATCAAGGCCTTAGAGGGGAAAAAAAGATATGGAGACTTATTATTCTTTTTAAACATTCCCCACCTTAAGGAACAAAATTGCAAAAGATAACCAGGATATAATTGTCATGGAGAGAATACTCTGGATAATACAAAACACATTGCTGGGATGAATGCTGACATTTGATTAATGTTATTCCTTTCATTTCTGTGCCAGAGATCACAAGAACCCTATACAAAGTGTTTGCCACTGACTGTAGTGTAATTGTTGATATGTACTTTCTGATATGTCAGTAAAACAGTTCAACATATCTATGAAATTCTGTGTTTTAGAGGTTTCATTTTAGTTCTCAGTCTGTTTTATATGAAAGTTATGCTGTCATTTGTGCAGTGTGAAATGTGTGTGAACAGAACTTAGTTTAATGGCAATTCTTTCTAGTAAAAAGGCATAAGCACAGGGATTAAAAAACTGTCTTAAGATGTGGTCTGTTTAATTGCAAAGCATGGTATAGTTAAAACCAGTGCCACTTTAAGCTTTAACTCAGAAGCAGCTGAAGTTCTCTAATGAAGTATTAAAGACTATTATGCAATCAGTTTTCTTTTAAAAAAATGTCTTTTGCATACTGGAAAAAAGGACTTGAAATGCCATTAGATCTTACTCTAGAAAGGGGAAAAAAGGGCATGTGAAAATATTTAGAGACATGTAAATATGAGGATAATTTTAATGGGCAACGAAACATTCTAGGCAAGGCAAAGAGCTTTCAGAAATGAATTTTTAACGTACAGAGGGAGTAAAATACAATAAAGAAAAATTAAATTACCATTGTAGACCAGATCAGCCCCCCCTGAAGACAATAACTATTTTTCTATTGTTATGAAGCCACTTTAAATCAGAACCAGAGAAAGAAAATACACACAAACTTGACTTACTGGCCCAGTGGATTTTCTCTTTCTATGGATTCATAGTAGCAAACTACAGCCTGTAGTCTAAATTAAATTGCAAGATAAATAAACATCACTGGATAAACTGTCAGCTGCAATAGGACACAAATGGAAGGTCAAGCAGAAACACACTACAAGCTCTAAACACATACCCACCTGTCTACGTAGTGTGACAAACGTCTACAAGTGACTTGAGTTTTGGGCTGATGGTTAAAACATGACAAGTTACTGTCATTCCAAACATATAGAAAACATATTTCTTATGAACTGCTCACAGTTATAACCACTATTTTTTTTATGACAACATGAGCATCATCACTACTTCCACCACTGTTGAAATAAAGTCAGTGCTGTCTTTATGGACACTTTTACCAATCCCTTGCTCTACCTGCTGTGCTAAGATCTTGGGGGACTGCACCCCACTGTCCTGCCTGCACTAGCATCACTTCCACTCATTCTGTCAGGGAGCAATCACATTCTTGTTGCTCACTGACAAATTTGTCTAGACACTGGCTACCAAATAAACTTGCTTGGTAATCTCTTGCAAAATAGTGGAAAACTCCCTGTGGGAACTGGCTTATTTTGTCAAAAAAAAAAAAAGGTTTCCTCATGCTGAGGTGAATTTTAGGGGTGGGGAGGGTTTGCATGTTAAAGTCAGAGAGTAAGTTCCATCACTGGCCTAAGCCAGCCTGGGACCATGTTCCTTTGTGTGGTGCATGACACTGTTCTCTGAGACAACTGATATTGTAGGCATCCATAGACACAGGTGAAAGAGATGACCACATTTAGTAGATGCAGTGTTGATTTGTATAAAACAAATATGAATTACCACATACAGAGTAAACCTAACCCCAGAATTACGAACTCTCTAGTGTTTAGGGTACTTACTTGCTATGAAAGATGAATTTCACATCTCTAGACTCATCCAAGGAAAGCAGTGCTTGAAGCTTTGGGTATGGATGAGATGTTAAGTTGGCTGTTGGTGGGATGGAGATAAGACCTTGGGTTTCTTCTTTGTTTTTTTTCCACAAAACTGCAAACATCATGAGCTCAATTTGTTGAATTCAATTATTTTGCAATCCTTAAAACTTCAGTGGAGCATAAAAGCTTTCTTGCCCAACTTTAAGTCCTAAATTACCTTAACCATGAAATGATGGGTGTGGCAACACCTAATTGGTCTTAAAAATCAGTGCCTATATACTACCTCTATAAATACTAATCATACATTGCAAAATCATAAGTCTGCATTTTCTTTTACAGTAGAATTAATTCAAATTCGACTAATTGAACAGAGGTGGAGGGTCTGTTTTTTTCTCATACAAGCTGATGGGAAGCATCTAACAATGAACCTTACCACCAGCAGCGGAAATAATTTCTTTCCCAAGTAAGAAGTGAAGAGTGAGGTCACCATTAGGTTTAGGATACAAGAATTGCCTTGTTGATCACCCAGTATTGAGAACTTCTTTACTTATTTTATTACAAAAAAGACCTCGACTATAGCCATAGGCTATGCAAATACATCTTTCTTCAATCCCCAGTCCTGTTTTCCCTTCCTTCTTTAGATCCCCAGGTTAGTATCTTGCTGAGTTTCTTCTGAAATTAACCAGGGTAGTTAGGGCTGGAATGGTCCTTTTAAAAATGAAATAAAGGTTGGTTTAAGTTTATGTTCAGTATTAATTTTAAAGCAAAAAACATCAAAGTAATATGTAAAATGAAAACAAAATAATAGAATGAAAAATAAACTGATTTTTAAAAGTCACTTTTAGTGCATTTCTCTCTCTCTCTCTGTCACACACATACACACACACACGCATACGCGCGCAGAGAGTACTTCTTTCTGTATTGTTTATCCTGAAAAAAAATGTTAGTGATGTAAATCTTTACAGTAGCTGGCTTTCCCCATGCATTTGCAACTGCCAGGGCAATAAATTTTAAGCAAAGAAATGTACTGATGGATTAGAAGATAAAGGGACTTTGATTTATACTGTCAAACAGTTTAGTGTTATGGCTTGGCAACATTACCACATTGATAAATTCAAGAAAAATCTGGCTTTTTAATAAGAATGTGTTGGTTTAATATCACCTAGAATATACATCTATGTTAGTTCATACATTGTTACTGAGAATGGACTCATAGAAATACTACTTCAGGACACCTAACTCATCAATAAACGATAACTTACTGATTATTTGTTATATTGCGTCATAAGCACATATTAAAAGAATTGGAGATTTGTGGCAGAAGTGTAGGACAGAGAAGGCATCAACAAAGGGAAAATGCCTGCTCAGTTCAAATGCAGGAGAATAGGTTACTTAAGAACTACCTTAGTCTGTAGAGATACTGTAGAGTGCTTAATATTACCTTCCTCCGTTTTGTATTTCTACTTTTTATTGGGTGCTGCCAAATGTTTTATACTGTTTAAAAATGTCTTCTGTAAACATACATTTGAATTTATTTGATCTTTCACACTAGTAATGAATTGGACAAGTATGATTTTGTGAGAACTTGAACGACTTTCTATAGCCTATGAATAGGTCTTATGAACGTATGATTTCAGGTAGGTTTGTTGTAATTTTAACAGGAGTTGCGATTTTGGTGAGTAGAAGATGACTGTTTAGATGCAATGCGTGTGGAATTAGGAACAGTTTTTGAATTAGTACTACATGATATTCTGAAAAAAATTAACATGATATAACTCCAGTAACATGAACACAAAATGGTGTAACATGTAATGTTTGTAATGGAACAAAGGATTCCAAAAATTTCTTGTCAGCAGGAAGTCAAAGTGGGATTTTTTCAGCTGGGGCTTCTCAGGGATTAATTTTCACCAATATTTTATTTTAGCATCTGCAATTAAATATGAATTAAAAATGTGGATAAACCTTACATATGACATGAACTGGTAGACAGTAGCTCATAGGCAGTCATTGAAAGAGATTCAGCTTACTGGGTGATAAAAAGACATGTTCAACTCACTGGTCCCTTGATACAAAAATGTGTTTTAACACAACTAAAAATAGGGTCAGACATCTATGATGCTATAGAAAGAATTTGCTGCCAGAACACAACTTTTCATCCAGGAGAACAGGTTAAAAAACATTTAGGGTCCATAACAGAAAAACAGCCAGTTGTGAACACCGTCAGTGTGTTGCTGTATCAAAATGGGGTAAGCTGATATTTAGATACCCAGGCAGAGCAGTAGTAATAGGACATAATGACTCCTCTGGGTAAGGTGCTTATGATATTGATAGTGAATCACCAGAATACCTAGATGGAATCCACATTTCTATGGGGGGCTGAAGGATTAGAGGTCCTTGAAAATTAAAAAAAACAGTGTTAAAGAAAACTTTATAATGAAAGATTCAAAGACATCAAGGTCCTTTGATAGGTACCAAGGTACCAGGATAGGTACTTGGTGTACATGGACCTTTGAATATGTACTAATATATATGGACTTTGGCAAAGTACCTTCAAATCACTAATATGTTGCAAATGAGTTTGGGAATTAGAAAGTTACCACATTTTTCTAAGGACCATTTGTTTATCCCTCAGGCAGAAGATTTTTGCAGGAGAGTTTCATACTGTTGGCCTGACTGTCAGCTCATTTCAGCTTCTCTGGAATCTCTGAAATAGTTCAATATTCCTCATTTTTCATTTTTACTTTGTTTTTATTGAGTAACCTGGCATCCTTTACAACTAGATTAAATCTTATCTTTGCATTAAGAAGGAAGCAGGTGACTGGCTGAGCAGTTTACCGAGGTGTCATACATCTGTAGGTAATCTAGGTGTGAGAGAATATTTGGGTTACATTTTCTGCTAAGAAAGTTCTGCAAAACTTTCTGCACTGACATTGAAGAATATGAATGTCCCCCCAGAAGTTCTTAAGAGAAACTCAGTTTTGATAATGTGTAATTTAGCCTTCCACGTGGCAACTCTTGACTTTCAATGATCCTTTAAACTGTAAGCCCACTTAGAGCTCATTCTTTCCTGAATTTATATCCTTTTTCATAGATCTCCTTTTTCATTCTAGGGAAACCCTTCATGTCAAGGTGCCCAGAGATCAGTTGGAAACTAAAATCCATATTCCACCTTCACACCAGTTTAACAAACTGATTGATGTGTTTCCAATGTTTCCAATAGCCAAGGTTAGTGTGGCATGTGCTTTGCATCATATTATGATCATCACTGCATGGGCCATTAGATTAGGACAGCATAAGCCCTCTTACTACAGAGTCAATTCTAGAAAGATCAGGGAGAGATAATATTATTTGTTCTACATGTGTGACAAATAAATGATGACTTGCATTGAAGTCACAAATTATTTTGCTTGTGAACTCATTCTTATATGGCCATTCAATTATAAATTAGTTGGAAGAAATTCCAGTACTCTCATTCAACTTTTAAATTTTTTTTTAAGAAAAGTATTTAATTCATTTATGTCAGAACTATGAATAATTTTTTATGTTACAGTTTTTTTGAAGGAATTGTTTAGTAACAACTCATACTGATTCTACACTATTTTTCCCACTTGGACAAACTGCAAAAAATAACTCTAGTGTGAAGATGATTTTTAACACCTAAAAGCTAATCAAATCCTTTGCTGTATTTCCTAACGTGTTTGAAATTATAGCAAAGACACAAAATGAATCTGAATACAGCTGTAGATTTTGCCTATTACATATTGTACAGTTTTCTTCAAATTTATTAACTTAAAATGGCTGACATAATGATTGTCTATTTTTAATTGCTGTCAGTACCCTCCTACACATTAACTGGTGCTGTCAGCACAAACATTTGAAACATATCATCCTAGGGTTTTGCACCTGACAAGTTCCTTGAACACTGAAATAATTCCTTGTAGATAATAATATTAGTTCAGTTGAGGTATTCTGTACCTCAGTGACAAAAATGAATATCCGTTTTGGGTTTGGATTAATACTGAAACACAGGAAATCTCACCAGGTGTTTTTCAGTGAAAAAAAAAAGTGGAGAAATTTTGTTGAGACAAAGCAAGGTGCTTTTGCCTGCTGATGTAATATTAGCTTGCTGAGTTTTGCAGAAATCTTCAGTTTTAGAGAAAGAAACTTTATTTTGTGAGAAGATATTAGGACCAGGGCCTGCAGTACTGTGTTCCTGTCCTCACACAAGTGAGCATTTCAGTATTTAATGTTAAAGCTTCTTTAGCACAGAAGATTCTAGGCTTTGCAGCTCTCAATACGTTAACTCTTGTGGAGCTATGCTTACTAGTAAGCCTGATGAGTACAGGGGCATCCCATGCAAAACAAAAGAGTATCAAAGGGTGGAGAATGTTTAAACATCCTGTGCTACCCACATATTTAAATGCTAGCTCTTGGAATATAATGTCTTGAAGTGAGTAAAGTAGGTAAATTTATGTTCACGTGCCCTCAGAAAGGTGATGATTGGATTTTTAACCTTCTGCTTCTCAAATGAGTTCATTAGGCTGTGAATGAAATGCAGAGAAGTCCTACTCCGTCTTTCTTTAATAGTAAACTTGACCCAAAGAAGGTGTACTGAGAATGCAGACTTGATTTGTCTTGCTGGGTACAATGCGAGTCATAAATTCTGGTTTGTGAAGCCAAGATTCAGGTCTTGTAATGACTTTGGGGTACTCTTAGTGACAGACACCTGAGAATGTTGATGGAAATAATTCTGGAGATGGTGGCATCTCCACAAAGCTTTGAAGCTTTGAATTTTGCATTTGGGCAACAATATAGGGTCGATGCAGGACTTGCACACCCATCCCACGGAAACTGCTTTTCTTAAATTGTATATCACTGGTGATTTACTTTCTGTGTCCTAACGGAAGGTAAGACAAGTCTTCATCCAAAAGAAAATGCTCCTTCTTGACATTTATACATTCCAAAAGAGTTCCTTAAACTACGTAAACTGGAACGTATAGATAAAAACTCTTCTGTCCTTGAATCAAAGAACACTGACAACTTTTGTACACTTTACTGGCTCTGAAGCAATAATTAACTAACAGAATCTGTGCCCACATGTGTGACTGCAAAGTACGACCATCTTAAAAGCTGAATGAATTGCATTTAGCTTTGAAGAAGATCATAAGCCACAGTCAAAAATTTCATTATAGCAAATTTAATGTTGTACTTTTAAGAGTTTTATTTGTATTTTTTTTCCCTAATATGCATTTTTTCATGGAATTGTAATAGATACATGATATGTCAATAATGTTATCTTTAAACTTACATATGCTTTCTTTATATACATGATTTATATAGGACTTAATTCCTGCTCACTTAATGAAGTTGAGTAATAACTTTGCAAATAGTCCCATTGTAAGAGAGCATTGCACATTACAGCCCTTTTTAAATTGAGTAATGACTACAGTCAGTATGTAATTAACAAAATATTATATTATCTTATATTTTAACATAATATCATCATTAATTGTTTTAATACAATGTTTCAATTAATATTTTTATCTTCCTCATGTTTCTTTTGGCAGGGATTAGGCTGGTAATTTTTATTTGGTGTGTGTTTACAAACTTCAGGCTAAATTTTGCAATCCTTTGTTCATGACTGTGAGCATTTACTCGAGTAGTCTCATCAGTGGTAATTTTCCTGTGACCGAGTGCCTTGATCACCCGCTTATCCATTTTTCCTTCAAGCACATTGGTGTTATGCGCTAACACCCACAATTTTCTCCTCATTTAAATTCCTCCTTAAAAGCTACTGCTTTTGTAATGACTACAAATCACTCTAGTCTTGCCCTGGTTACTCAAGTGGCAAGTTGATTTCTGCCTTTCTGCTAAACTCTTTGTTTTCTTGCTTCATTCACCAGTTTACCCAGTTTAGTATGCAGGGAACACCTGGAGGTGCTGTATATCTTGCATGGGGCGTGCTCACGGTCTTCGCCAGTTTGAAGAGAGGATGTACATTGGCTTGCATACTTTGAATTTGCCTGAACTGAGGTGGACTGCTGAGGAAAGCCTTGACACAAAAACTGATGCTCTACCTAGTGGGTCCAGGTCTGAAACTAAGCTATAATATGCTGAATGTCTCTCAGTGAAATGAATGTTGGCATTGTCTTCTATCAGCAGAACAGTGCTGTTAAGCTTTTTTGTTGAAAGAGCTGAATTTTTCTGAGAAAGTACATGAAGTCAGATACCTACCATAGAAAATACAATCCAAACAGCTAAAGTCTGATGTTTTAAAAGCAACAGAAGAACACTTTACAACAGAAAATGATAGGCTGCTCTAAACTTCAGGATTCACTACCAGAAAAATAACTGCCAGAAAAAAAGCAGTATTTTCATAAACATTTCAAGATAGAAATACAATGTGAAACAAGTCATATGTCAGGTAACCTTAGATTTTATTGCAAAAAGTGTGCATAATCTTATTTTTCACAAGTGTCTGCAGAAACTTTGATCAAACATTTGGGTGTGGGCGGCTTTCATGGTAACAGCAGAAAGAAAGCAAAACAAGATCCAGGGAAGCTGGCTAATTTAAGCATCTGATTACTGCTGTGATGGAGTAAATTCAAGGTACTTAATGGTATTTCAGGAATTCGCAGGTTCTCTATGCTCAATGGGAAGCTAAGAGAAAAGTGAGAAAATATAAGAAAATGTAAACCAAAGGTTTGTTATCTGATTCAGAATACAATAATATGACCATATATCCCTGGTTAAAGCTGTCTGGAGGGTTTTGCGCAGTGGAACTGTAGCTATCGGTGTATAACAAAAGGGCCTTCAGAGGACTGACAATAGGAAGATATTTTGTTGAGCTTATTTTGTTTGAGAACACTTGGTTTGAGAATACAGAGTGAATTCTATAAATGTGTACTTTTATCCTAAAAACATTTCTTACATGTGAGGTTACATCAACTAGTGGGTAATTTGCCTATTTTATGAATTGGAGTTGGCTTTATCATCATAACCTTTATTGCTAGTTATTTTGAATTTGAGTTGTGGAAGTAAAATAACCAATTTCTCTGTCGTCCTTATTAGCAATATTATAGGTTAATGAGGTCCACAGTGACCTGATTAATTTACAAAACCTTTCATATAAAAGGCTTCTTCATTTTTCTTGAGACAGGCAGTATGATATTTACAATTCTGCTAATATATTCCATAAACTTTGCTTTCAAGTTTCTGATTAAATCTTAAATTAGTGGCAGTTTTTGAAGGAAAGAAATACATTTACGTGTGCCATTGAAGATTCAGTTTGACTGATTTGAGACCAAACTGAAAGATGCTGTAAGAAAATTTTTTCTTCCTTTGTGTCAGCAGCACAGGATTTCAACTGTATGTTTCATTCCATCAGTCAAGAAAGGTTGTTATTATGCCAAGCTACATTTCAGAGACAAACTGGCAAATAGCATTAAACATATGCAGTGTCCAATAGGTCATAGTGGAAAAAGCAGATTAACTCAAGTATCTTGTGATAATAATGATGTTTTGATTGTAGTTGAGATTAAAATTTATCTGTAGTCACAAGAATAGATATTTTTCCTTTAAAATGTTGTAATTAGTTGAAAAATGAGAGCACGTAGCCTTCATCAGGGCTTATCTTGTTCTGTGTCTTTTCCAGGGTGGTAATAACAGGTGAAGTATTCTGTAATTGATATGCCAGTGTTAATAATATGTAGTTTTATAGATTTTTCCAGAACTCAGAATAAATTCTGCAAAGTGGAATGATAGCTATTTCACTCAGTAAAAAAAATAATGTGGGATGACCCTGTTTTTAAAACCTACTTGTGTGGCTTTAATTTGTTTATTCAGCAATGTCTTTATTAATACATGTAGAGGTCACTGCATAATTGTTTATATGCTCTGCTTTAAGGCTTCTGTAAAATGTCTCTAAAGTTAAAATATGATGACACCTTCATTCAGGTCTTCTCCTTACAGAGCAACTTCCTAGCAAGCAGTAAACCTCAGTTAGAAATGCTGAAATATGTGTTCTTCCCTTCCTGATTCCCTCTCACATGTAGCCATTTGTTTGCTGGGTTTAATAGTTAAGTTTGTTAATTTCGGTAGAACAAATTGGCTCAGAAGGTTGAAGTTGTTAATGTGATTACATTATACCAGAGAGTTGAGTTGTGAGGTCTTCAAAGTTCTACATCTAACTTAGATCATTTTCATTGCAAATGTGGACTCTTGAAATTTTTTGGGCCTTTCACTGAACACGCAGAAGGGAAAAAATGTAAATTAGCTAAAATGTTAACAAAATAAAATTACTGAGTTGTCCATTTTCTTATCAGTCTTTATTCCCATTCCTATAAACTGCAGAGAGTCTTTATAAAAACATTTTTCTCTTCTAATAGCTCTTTAGATTGTATTAAAATATTATATGTTTTGGAGGAGAGAAGCAAGACTTAAAGAGGAAATTATTAGCTAAAGTGGTTTAGAAGGTCTTATTTCCTTTTCCTTTAAGACATAACAAGAAAATTCACACAAAAAGTCACTGAAAATGATAGCAAAGATTTTAAATTCTGACTCTAGTACTTTCTTACACCTTTGTGCCTGGAGAAAGGAGGAACAAGGGTTCTTAGCAGCCACTCCAAAATCCGGTGAACTCTTTGAGACACCTCTTTTTGCTTTTTCTCTCACTGAAAAAAAATTAAAAAATCACTACACTAAAATGCTTTTCTTAAGACAAACAAATAGAAGAACAACCTTCTGGAAAAAAAGTGAGGAAATAAATCAAGAAAGACAAAAAATTCAGGACTGAAGGAAGGACAGGATCGTCAATTTTGTTAGTAAAGTTTTGACATCTAATTAGATCAGATGATGTTGTTTTCTAAGTTCCTCTCTATTAGCCTGTTCTGCTCAGCACATTTTCAGGATTCAAGCCTCTAGTACTTGAGAACTCCCTGCACCCTCTCTTGTCAGTGCCAAGAGCCTGAAAGTCCACCTTCTCTTCTTTTGTTTTCAATAATGCGTTCTGCAGTGCTGGGACTTGTTTTGGCCTCTCTTTTTATAGCTCATCTTCCCTACTTTGCCAGGGAGCAGACCAGTCTGTAGACCCCTTGTTTTGGAAAAGCTGAATGTTTTTGAGAACTTTCCTGCAGTCTTGTATGTAAGGAGCTGACCTGCACTTTTGTTCCCTAGGATCATTTGAGAACATGATGGTCTGCTAACAGATGTTGAGGGTAGATTTCTGTATGGATCAACTTCTTCTGGCTGTCCTCTCACTCTGTCCCCTATGCTATGTCTTTTGCTCCTGTACACCCCACCATCATGCTGCAGCACTTGACTACCTCAGTGTTTCTCATGCATGGGTTAGGATTCTGGTCCTTACTGCCAGATGTCCCCTTCTGCCTAGGCTCTCAGCCTACGCAGCTTTGGCTCTACTGCAGCATGGAGCTGAACACATAGTCACCTACCCTTGTATCACTGAAGCATCTAACTAAGCTTTCTAGCCATGGATAATTCTGTAAGAACTGGGTTTGCATGCAATGCCTTGAAAACTCTACTATGACTTCTTATTAAAACTACGGGCTTTTATTACTACCATAAACACATATGGAAGTAAAGAGAGGAAGTTTTCAAAACTCCTAAGAATTGAACCATTGGCCAGGACAAATCTGTTTTTCCCTGTGGAATAACAGTGTTCATTTGTTCCAGTCTTTGCAGGATCCAGTTCTGAGTAATCTCTCAGGATAAAAGAAAAAAATTCCACCAGATTTAACACTGGCCAAGGTTTAAATAGAAAAATAGAAGAAAAAAACCCCAATTCTAATCTTACCCCTAATATTGCTACTCACTGCAGAAACTACTTTTTCTTATTTTTTAAGTGGAAGCCATAACAAAGTTACAGGAATCGTGGGACATAAAAATTGACAGTACTTTTAAGTTTCTTTTTCAGTTCTATAGTACACAGGCAAAGCAGCTAATTGCAAACAGTTTTCTTTTTCTAATAACATTTGCATGTTCAGACAACTGACATATGTAAAGAGGACAACGTACATGAAATGTCTAAAGAAGCCTACAGATACATCCTACAGACACATCTTTATCCTTGTCTTCCACTCTCCCCAGAGTAACATTAGCTTCTCCTCAACTATGTTCTCTGTTTTATCCCAAATGGAGAGGAGTAGGTACGTCCTGGCGGTACAGACGTGCCAGTCTCAGCAACACTGCAGATATAATGCCCATCTTTATGAAAATACAGACTGATGATTGAAGAGCCAATGCTAGAATTATTTGCTTAATCTGTACAGTTATAGGAATTATTTTCCAGTCCAGAAAAATGATTAAAAAATACACAGAAATGATGAGGAAATAACCTATATATCCTTAATATTTTTATGTAGCTGCCTCAAACAAAAAAGCAAACTGCACTGTGACAAAAGGGTACCCATATTTACACCAAGCATGTAACAGTTTAAAACCTATTTAAACTCCTTTTGTTAACCATATGTAGTAAAAAGTTTGGGTTGTTTTATTCATTTATTTATTAACCAAGTAAACTAGCCAAGAAAATTAGTTTGGAGGAGCCAGATCCCAGAACTGTATTATAAACAAATCCTGGATTAAGACCTATTTGTGTACTCTGTAGAACATCATCCAGGAAGATTTGTTACGTGCATAAGACACATCTTGTGAGCTTTCCAAAATCAATCGGGTGATATTTTGGGATTTCAAGCATCTGAAAAATCATGGTAATCAGAGGTTGAGGTTCAATAATTAAACATATTTCTTTTGTTGTTTTAGAAAAGATGCTTTTACTTATATCAGGGAGGAGCCGATAAGGGTGTGATAGTGCCACTGACACCTGCTCCTTTGGCTGTGCAACAGACCTTTTACCCCAGGAGAGGGATCCAGGGGCTACAGGGTCACCTCTTGCAAGCCATTTTCCCTTACTGACGTGGTTGCTTACTGGTTAGGTCTAGGCATGCTGTTCTGCAGATTTTGTTGCTTTTGGCAGGTGGTCTGCTGACTTCGTAGGGCGCCATGCCTAGAAAGCCCAGAATCTTCAACAGCACTGTGGGGTGGTCTTGGGTTTCTCTAAGCCCTACCTCCTTGAGGCTTCAGCCTTTTCTTTTTAGCTTTGGATTTGTGCCTCAATACCTGGCTTGGTAAAAGCTTCCACAATAAGTTTAACAATAAAATTAGAAACAGATTGATGCCCTCTGAGTGCAAGTGCATAGTGGTATCATGCTGATGTCTCACTCTTACTCTACTCCTAACACTTGATAGTCTGCAAAAAAGCAACAGACCGGATTTACTCTTTGTGCATCCGGTAAGGTAAAGAAGAAAACTTAGCATATGAGGAAAACCCTATTGGGCATACTGAAGAAGTTTCCATTTTCTTGAGATCAAAAAGTTGTCCAAACAGTAAATGAGACCTCAGCTAACACTAGTTTTGGCTAAATATTCTCAAGCATATTAAAATTGTAGCAGCAAAACCTAAGTATTTTTTTTGTTATTTAACTGATTCCTTCAGTGATTATATTTCAAAATTAATTAAAGAATGAAAAATAACAGCAGCATGATCACTTTTTGTCCTGTGATTATGTGTGAGTACCTGGAAAATTAGGTTAAAAATCACCTAGCTGAGAACTGAGCTCAGACTTTCTAACCTTCAGCACTGGAGAATTACTAGACCTTGACTGCTACCACAAATCTGAAATTACCACCTTGCAGGTACGCACATTTGGTTAACACTTTAAATTAAGTGCCTCAAATAGGGATTTAATTTAGTTTTAAGAGGAGAGCTATTGTATGCTAATTAAACACCAAATCATTCCTAAAAAGGTATTTACTGAGGTTTAACAACTATGTAATAAAAATAGAACATTTATGTATTTGCTCATGTTACATAAACAGGCTTTTAATAATCAATGGAAATTCAATTAACATAAAAAAGGTTCTGTGGAAGCTCTGTAATTATATACATATATCAGCATTTAAGGCCCTCCATTTAAAGTGCTACTAGCAGTTTAATATTTTGTTATATATATTCAGATTGTATGATCTTACCATTTTTCTCTCTCTTCTCTCTTCCTTTCCTTCCCTTCCCTTCCCAGTTACATAACTTCTCATTCCCTCACATCTACACAGTTTTCCTTCTTTCTCTATGTCTTGACAGATTGATGAACAATAGTCTTCTAAAACTACTGTTTCTTTTTTGATGACTTTGCTACTCTTTCATTTATGCACATTTAAATGAATGTTTAATGAATATAATGGTTTTTTCTTTGTTTACAAAGCAGGTTAGATAACAGCTGCAATATTATGCATGTCCAAAGCGCAAGTTCTAAGTCCATGCATTCATCAGTATCCCAAAAACTGAACAATAAGACTGTCTTATTGTATATGTCTGTGCATATATTTAACAACATATCATGTTTTGGCAATCAAAATCCATCAGCATATTGCTGTTCAAAGGACTAGAAACATCAACTGTTGTCCCCAAGAAAGTGGTTTTTTGTGTTCTATTCCAAGATTAAATACATATATGCAATCAAAGACTGAAAAGTGTAAAAATCTGGCTTCTCAGTTTGTTTTAAAACAGAAAGCAAAAATGGGAAAGTCTGGAGCAGAAGTCTCTTCCTTCACTTTGGAAATACATCTGACAGTGCTTGAGCATTTCTGAATTATTAGGTGGAGTTTAACATGAATGTGAGGTAGAATTAAGATTGTTAATGAAATAAAATAAACATCACCACTTTTTTGAAAGCTTTCTTTATATGCTTAATAAATTATAGGAACATATTAATTCACTGAGCTCGTCTAGAAAATGGAGGTTTTGTTTTATGGGGAATTCCTGACACTTGGAACTTTGGTTTCATTCTGAATTTAATCAAAATTCTGCAAATTTGAAATTTGAGGGTTTTTTTAATGCTACTCTTACCAATTGGACGTGTTAGGGCTGTCCTAGTGGGTCAGTCACTCCTAAGATTAAAGAGGTAAACAGGGACTGAAGTGTTAGAGAAGCCCAACTGACAGCTAGAGACGCCCCTGCAAAACGTACCTAAGAGTTGACCTGGAGATCAGGGGAAGGAAAAGCATATCATGGCTCTGTGTCCTGCTCTGCTGTTACTATTACTGGTAGGATATCCCTTGTCCTACTGCCAAACCTGCCACATCCCTTCATCTATCTGAATATCTTTTCAGACCGTATTTGATGTTCCTCATTTCCGCCATCCCCTTTTCTTCCTCCTGTCTCATCCCCAGCACAACATAGGCTCCACTTCTTTCATAGCACGCATGGTCATGCCTGCGTCCTGTAGGGTGATGAAGAGTGCCCAAGCACCCTCTGGCCACCACCCTTTGGCCCAGGAGCTTGTCGGGGTGCCAATGTGGGCAATGAAGCAATTCCTGTATGCTGAGGGAGTATTGGCTCTAGAGCTTTGTTCCAGTCAAGCTGCTGCTGTACAGAGGACCCCTCCAAAGATGTTAGCATCGCCTCAACTCAGGGCTGGTGTAAGCAGTATCGTTTGAGCTGTCTTCTCTAGTGTCAAGTATCTAACTGTAACGTGGAGTGAGTTTTCTGTCTTTCGCTGACGCTTGCAGAAAGAAGCGATCACCTCCAGTTAGGTATTTAATCAGCTTTTTCTCACAACAAAGAGGAAGTCCCTACTGTGCAATATTTTTGTGAGTTGTAGGAGATCCCAACTCAGAATCCATTTTTCTCACGGGGGACTTGAAACCCCATAAACAGTATCCTAAGTTTATCTCTCGCTATAAACTAGAATGAGGGATTAGAGAAGCTACTGGTCCCTACCATCACCTTCATTCTAGGTTGATTGTGTTGTTTTTTTTACCTTTTTGAAGAAGAAAACAAAAATATATTTTGTACACTTTTGAGTAATGCGTCCACCGCTGGGGGCTCCATTCGTGACTTGAATGCAGAATAGTTTTCATCATCTTGGAAGACTATAGGAAAGAACAATGTTCTGCTCTGTACAGCTGGCTTTTAAGCACTGTCTGATATTTAAATAAAAAATAATTGTTGAAATGTGAGCATCAAAGGAGTGAGTGGGAAGACTAATTAATTGCTGCTAGCAGACAAGACTTTTGTGTTGCATGCTGGATGGAAATCTGTGTTGAATGAGTGAGCAACTTTAGTGAAATGCAATGTCTTTGTAAACTCTTCATCCAGTTCAAGAATGGAGCCCTTAAATGGCTGAGCATTTTCAAAGAGTTCATGGTCTATAATGGAATACTGAATGATTTCTCAGTGAGCTTGCTCTTTACTGATAAATTTGCAAACATAAGAATTAAATAAAGAAAATGAACATTAAAAAAAAGGAAAAAGTAACACCAAAATAATTTCAATTGGAATAGTGAGAATTGAAATGTGAGTTCTTTTTTTCACAATGTAGCAGCTACTTTGATGTAGATTAAGATTTCATGAAGCATTTGTCTGTAGAAATGAAGTCATGCAACCTCCTGAGCACTTTACCAAAAAAATCAATACACAACAAACAGGCAGTATGTAATTAAGTGAGGCCCCACCAAATATACACAAACCCAACAAAATAAGGAATGGAGCCAGCGTGTAACTGTATATAACTGCTAATCTTCCATCTGAGAAGATCTCAGCCAATGACTGTGCCCCAATAGTAGGGTCAGCCCTAAAATGTTGAATTCAGTTTCTTTCAGAACTTTGTATAAAAGGGGAAAAATTACTGCCTCTGTGTTGGCATTAAAGCTGGAAGGCAGAACGGAACTAGAGTGAAAAAAGTCAGTTTGGAAAACATAACTCCCTTCTGTCTGGTAGCATTGATTTCTAGAACTGCCTCTGAGTTATATGATTTTTAAAGCTCTAAAACATCTTCTCCACTTCTGGTTTGTGTCTGGTGACGGAATTTGAAGAGTCAAATCCCACAAGAAAGGCTCTGTTTGAGGCACTTCCAAACCAATCTGGAAAAAACCATAACTTCAGAGAGTTCAGGATAGCTTTTCATAAACATCAAAACATTTTTGTTCTGTTTACTCACAATTTACTGCAAGGGATTTGAGGTTAAGTCTTCAACGGTAATATCTTAGGGAAATACCAGCATTAGACTGTGTGCAATATCTTGTGTGTTGCGCATGAGGAAACAAGAATAAGCCCACAGAAGTACATGTCCTTCTCAAGCAATCTCTGATCTCTGTCTGTGGTCAGTTAAGACAAATTTTTACCTGTTAAATTCATTATTTTTAAGATTCATCTTATGTATCTTATATATCTCTGGTTTATATTGAAATAGTTTGGTCCTAAGCTTAGTTAGAGGTTGATATAAAATCCTAAAAAGTCAAATAATTACAAAGTAAGCACAGAAAACATATCTAGACTTAGGAAAAAATCAGAGTTTTGCAAATGGAGTGTGCATGACATTTTTTTCCCTATAAACATGAAGGCTGAATATTGCCAGATTTGCAACGGGTGTCGACATTAACTGTATATGAATTTCTAAACGATCTTTGTAACAAAATAATTTTGGAACCACCCTGTACAGATGTATTTTTGTACCAGAATTTACTACAACCAAAGCAGCTGTCAAGTCCTTTGAAACATTTCATTTAAGTTGTATGAGCACTCTTTTCCTGCTACTGTTCTCTCTTGCTATTATTTGTCTTCTAAGCACAACATTGAATTTAAGGCTTTGTTTTTCTCTGTGCTGCCAATTTCCTGTTTCTCTTCTCTATATCATGTGGAACACATGTCTTTGGGTTACCCCTAAAAATCCTGACTTCATACTGTTTTAAAATGAGGGGACATGAGTCTGCTCCTGCTTCTAATCCACCTTAGGATAGTGTGGACCTGAGGGCACATGAATTGCCTTTAAAAAGAAGTTTGATTTTCATTTCTAGAGGTTTTTTTCAGAGCCTTGAAAATTTAACATTGCTGTTTAAAGTCTGCTGGAGTGTATAATCTCTTTCCTCCTTCCCATTTTTTTTTGATCATTGAATACAAATTTATTGATAAATTTGGGTTCTGTCTTATTCATATGGATGGATGGATGATTGTGTATATGTATATAAAATCAATCAAAAGATTTGATGTAGAAAAACTGATGTAAATTCTTGTAATTCCCTTTCACTACAGATTCACCAAACAATGCAGAGTTGCAGCACCTGTTGTCCCTCTGTTTTTAGTACCTACTTCCATGAATGTAGTACAAAGTCTTACTTAAAGTAAAAGTGAAGAAATTAATGAAAGCAAGAGATAGCTACTGAAATAATTGTATAAGGGCCATATCTTTGTTCCACTAAAATTAATAAAATAGTTTTCATTAGCATGCCTAAGTCTAATCTTTTAAAACTTGTGCATGAAGGAAAATTATGTCAAATGTAGAAATTATTTTTTTTTAATATTAAAGTAGTTCATATAACATATGTAGAGTTAGGAAACAGGATATCTTAATCCATTGGACATAATTTTATAATCAAATCCTCAAATGACCTCACGGTATTACCTCCTGAAGTGCATTTGTTTCTTCCCATTTAAAGTTTTTGGAACATTACTACAAGCCCAGAGTTTCATGAAAATTATTAGAAGCGTTGTTGTCTCCTTTATTTTCCCCTACCTTCTCAATGAATGTGCCACTAAGGTCAATAAAAATAAGGTAAGACTTGCCCTTACTGGCTAACCAAGGAACAACTTCTTGATCTTAAGTGCCCATAGTTGCTCTCAAGAACCCGTATTTAAGCACCTGAATTCTTTCGCTTTCAAAGAGTGAAGCACCTGTGTCCCTGAGACTTCAGCAACATTTATCTTCTGCCAAACCCTCTCTTTAGTCTTGCCACTGGCAAGAGAGATTTCTCTGTTTTGTTTGTCTTCACCATGTGTGTGTGATAATTAGAAAAGGACCTTTAATACAATTTTTGGCCACATATTTAAAAGTATCACTATATTTCTGGCAAAAGCCAAATTAAATAATAATGTCCATAACTGTCAGGCTCATATAATCCAAGTTTCCAACTCTGCATTGAGATACCTTAATAAAAATAACCTGACAGAAGTGTTATTTCAAAAACAGTGGGAGCTACAGTTCTACATGTATTTTGAAATCAAGCCAGTATTACTTAGGTGCTTAAAAGTGGATTTAGAACTCTACCTTTAGGCAGCTGAAATCTGTGGCCACATCTATTTTAAAACATCCGCTAACATCAGGAGGAGTAATTCATGCTTATTTGAGGTCTGAATTTAAATTTCTCAACTTTGGGTTTCCCCTTTTTTTCCCCATCTCCCACAATTGTGTTTAATGTTTTGATCCACCTACCTCAGCCCATTTTTAAATAGTACATGAATTAATGAGTAATAGGTAAGTTAATGTTAATATCCAAAATTCTGTTTCTGGACCTAAATACTGTTTCCTCTGATTTTTAAAAGAAGAATGAGGCTAGGTAAAAATAATGACAAAAAGGAAGAATTCTGCTGCTTTTTTTTTTTTTCTTTTTTTTAGGGAAATAGATGGAAAAGGGTATTCACTTCATCTTTTGTTCAACTTTTGTTATGGAAACTTTCCCTTGCTGGGTGGGGTATTCAGGTTTAATTCAATCTTATATTTTGAAATGAGTTAAACACATTTCCATTCTCCTGCACAGCAGCTGAGAGGGGTGAAAGTGGGTGGAAAGACCAATGTGTGGCTTAGTTTTTGTATGTCTACATATATGGAGGCTGCAGTTCACTTCCAACCTATTTAAGGCTTTCCACAATAAAGAATGAAATACACGGATTTTTTTTTTTTCTCCTGAAACAAAAAGAACAAATCCAGCAGCGTTAGAATCTGCATTTTAACATTTAGAGCATTCACTTTGGGCTGGGAGACTTTGCTTCCAGTCATTGCTCCCGGCACATTTTTTGTATACTCTTTTTGTACGCTCTTTTCAGTAGAAAATGTGCCAGAACACACTGAAGTACATGTTGAAAAAGAAAGATGAGCTCGGCTGCTTAGCTGAGAGAAAAGGTTCTAAGATTTGGCTCACAAATGAGTTAAGGCATCTCCCTGAACCCTTGAGTGAGATAAAGTGCTATCATTAAAATATTCGTATTGCCAGTAAGAGATTTTATTCCAGAATTTTAGTTAATAAAACTCTCTTTAAGAATCAACAGTTGCCAAATCACTTTGTAACCAAACCCCCCATTTACCTTGTGCAAAAGACTCCCTCTTATGTGTGAATCTTGAGGCCGTCCACCCAAATGAACAATACTTCCTTCAAGAATGTCCAGAAAGTATCAGTTTATAGAATAGCATGGGATTTGCTGTTTTTCTTTTGATGGCCCACATTTCTCCAAAATATCTGTGATCTCAAAGTGATTAAGAATCATTGACATTTTTTCAGCATTGCCCCCTCCCTCAAAAAACATTCTACAGAGTTATTTCATCATATTCTAAGATCAACAATAAAATAGCGATCTGACAGCTAATTTTGCTGATAAAGTTATTATATCTTTAATTATTATGACATGTTCAAACAAGATGTCATTAAAATGAACATTTAAATACACTCTTCCTTTCACATGAGTACTGCCAAATAAAATTGTGTTGAATTGCACGGTTTCAGTCTTGGCAAAATTATACAAATGTAATCCAATGTATAGCTTTTTATATCATGTGTTAATTTTTTAAAATGACAGTTAAATAATTAAATCGGAATGTTAACAGCAGAGGTTCTTTCTTCTGAGAAAATTATATTGCCATTAATCTCGCTTCTTGCTGATGTTTTACCTACAGTGCTATCAGAGTTCTAAAATCCAAAGCTGAGTATGGAATTTTAATTTTAACTTTGCAAATCTTACTGCAATAAAAATTCAGGATGGTACTCCAAAATTCATCATAATTATGTCACATAACATTGAGTTTTTAATAATGCAATTTATTTAATGGCTCAGTGAATTCTGTATCAGTGTGGAATAGACTCGTATATGATGAAGAATACCCAGCAAAAACTTTTGCACAGTTCTGTCTGATCTTAAGATATTTGCAGCTTTGAGGACCTAGAAAGCTTTGTTTTGTTTTGTTTTTGATTTTAGTTAATAGTAAAGGAAAATATTCTCCATCTGCACAAATTTACACAGTGATGATAAATTTTACCCAAGTGAAGAATTAGTAGGGGCATGAAAATATAAGACAATACTTTTAATTTTTGTTTTTGTTCACAAAAAGAACTTGGCCTAACTAAGGCATATGGTATATTCTGAGAAACAAGCTGCATAGCAGTAAAAATGCTCTGTATAAATATTTACTTGTACAAGATGCTTTTCACTGTGACTGTGTTTTATAGGCCATGCAGGAATTAGTTCAACCAACAGTGAAATGTCATCACCTCTAGAGTAAAACGTGGCGGTTGTTTAACAATGTACATAAATGATACAAAACAGTATACAGTGAATTAAAAGTATTTAAATACTTTATTCTGTTGCAACTGTAGAGAATATTTAAGTTGGCATAATGTATTTACTCAATTTGGACTTTGTCCAGGATGCTGCAGTTAACAATTTTAGCTCTTATGAAATGTGCCAGGGGATCTCTAATTAGCCCACTTGGTCAGCATCTTAGATTTATGTCCTGTGCACAGATAATACCTCCAGCAGCATCTTAGCATTGATTCAGTATGAAGCTAGAACGAAGAATACCACCTACTGAGTGACCAACACCACTTCCTACAACAGCTGGGTTTTCCTTGGAGGTCTTCCATCCCAATTACACAGCAGGCCCAATCTTGCTTAGTTTATGAGATCTGACAAGATCAAAGCCCAAGGTGGTATAGCTCAGACTTATACTGTCTTGTGTATTTGGCTTGCTGGCAAATTTATGTCAAATACATGTATCAAATGATTTCTAGTCGGATGCATTGTTGTCGTGTGTGTGAATGTATGAAAGAAAGAGGAAAAAGGGAATTATTCCCAAACTAAAAAAAAAATAAAAAATATATATTTGCAACAATCACAAAACTTCCCTTTGTCTTCTTCACCCTAAAAGGCTGTTCAGCTCTATTCTCTTCTTCTGTCAGCAGTGAGGAAACGGGAAGAGAGACCACCTCTATTAAATGTTAGTAAAATTATTTTAATACACATGTGAAGTTTCTTTTGACCAGTGTGCTTTACTATTCACTTTAAAATAAGGGTTCAAAGCACCAGGACAGTCAGAAATACAAACCAGCTAGGTGTCCTTAATGTATGTCCTTTTATATATGTGTTTCCTCCTGGAATTAATACAGATTGTATTAGTCTTAATACACTGCCAAATGAACAGAGGGAAACATTACTCATTTTCCCTCATAATATCCATCAGAGGGTTGTGCTGTAAGCAAAGTCCACCCATGCTCTTCCCAGGTGTTTTAGTTTAATGGGACCAGTGTGGTTGAGAACGTTGTAACAAGTGCACTCACGATTCACTGCATGCACAGACAGTGAACATGGCGAAGCCCCACTGGCCAGTGGTGGTCACTGGCACACTGACCAGTCCTACACCCAAGTGCATTGTCTTAGTCACTAGTAAGACTGTGTGTGAAGCACCTCAAAATCTTATGTCTTCTGGGAGTTGTAGTTGGGAGCAGAACAAGAGTTGCGCAATACCCAAATTTTACATGTCCCCATATCTAAAGGAGGGGTGTACCCTAATGTCAGCTAGACACTTGACATCACCCTTCTCACAAGGCAAATTCTGAGGTAAGATGAAAGGAAGAGTTTATTTACCACGGTCCGAGTCCTAAAGACATGGTTACCTGACTCCTCTCAGATTTAAGCCCTTGGCTCCACATCCTTGCTTGCCCTCCAAGGAATCCAGTGATCCATTATTTATCAGAACGTTATTTGTAGTGCTAGCGAATTATCCACCAGCCCTGACACCATCCCAATGTTTTTGCTAATGGCCTTGGTGGAGTAATCTTCTGTCCAAATGGTAAACAGAGTGAACTAACAATCCCACCCATAATTAAGTAATCGTGTACCAATTATTAACCCACTTTGATAAAATATTCCCCTGTGCCCAGGGAGGTCCTTCAGCGTGCAGCTTCAGCTTGTCAAACTCTTCTCTGAACTAGAATATATTGGCGCATGTGTGCTGTGCAAGTGTATCGGTGAGAGGATTGCATGCAGCTTGTGAGTCTGGACACAATGGTAACTTGTCATTTCTGGAGGACAGTAGATTTTTGCTAAATAACCTCTCATGTGGCTGTGATGTTTACCACAACAGACTGAAGCAAACTGCTGGATATAGCAACAATGATGATGTTAGAGGAGTATTGGGTAAAGAGATTTTATTTCCATGGCCGGTGTTTTGCTGATGATAATGAAATGAATATAAATCATGCTTAGAGCCTCACACCCCAGCCACAGTCAATGCATATGGGGCACATATTTACAGCACTGAATTTTTATTTTCCAATCTCCTCTTCTATGTACTTGAATCTTCTGTAAAAGTGAAAGTCAAAATTATTTCTGTCTGATATCTGCCAGGCTGTCCTCATCAAAGAAGGCAATCAGCTAACAAAATGACTTGGTAATACCCTTATCATTTCACTTTGGCTCCCTTCCTTATGTATCAATATATGTTTTCGCTTTCCCCTGTAGGATTTGCAGATGATAGTTTCAGTATCCTGATTTATATAACTTTTATCTCGGTAATTACCTGCCTACTCCCAAAGTCTGCTTATGCTTCTAAATTGTTTACAAGTGACTATAATGAACTAGTGATGAAGTTTCTCAGTTCATTGTTTAATCCTTGCGGCAATGAAGACTGACTGAGAAGCACTGCTTTAGTATTTCTTTTCAACTTTGAACAGCATACTAATAGGTAGGTGAATTGACAAGTAGACTGATATTGGCAGGGGCAGGGGAAGGGAAAGATTGCCTGACAGAGTCTGTCTTTATGGCATATGCACAGTGATCTCCAAAATAAGGTATGTGTAAATACCAATTCCTTCAGTTTAAGTCTCATTATCTCTTGACCCGTGCTTCAGTACTTACAGCTGACAATACATATATATAGTGCAGAATTTTGGTTTTCATTCCTAATGGGGAAAGTATCAGTCTACCCCCAAATCATCGGCTACTCTTATTAGTACCCATCCTTGTGTTTCAGGGGCTTTTAAAAATATGTATCAGCTATTATAACAGCTGGTTTGGGTTTAGGTCCAAGGCTCAGCTATGTTTAGAATGGTAGTTTTACTTTCACTGTATAATAATAAGTCACTGTCACTTTTTGTTGCCACTGTGTGGCTGATATCCATTTGTTCGCGTTATGGGACCTGTGCATAATATGTTTCAGATTAGCATTATATACCTAGCTTAAAAAGCTGCTCTTCAAGTGGTGAGTTTTCTTGGGTTTTTTAAGTTAAGATATTTATTCAGAATGCTCAAGTATCAGAATATTCCCAAGCACTGGAAAATTATTCTTCAGCTCAGATTTCTGCTTCTCTCTCATTCTGTCTGCATACTCACTTTAAAAAAAAAAATCTCTCTTTTTTCTGCTTCACGAAGCTAAGATGTGAGAGTAAGAGGTGATTGAGAATCTGAATGCTCAACAGCATAGGCCATAAAGTATCTTTGTTGGCACTTGTGAACAGAAGTGGGACAGCACAGCTGGATCTGAACATTAATTCCTCAATAATTGATGATTAATCTATTAAAGTTTAATGGAGAGTTGATAAGTAATGGTCTGGCTGCCATGTCACTTGATTGTAAATATAGCAAGTTGCCTGGAAATACATTTTTTTTCTTTTGTCCATCAGAACCAAACATAGAGGAAGGAGAAAGAATGAAAGAGAAAGCTAGACAGAAAGACAAAATATGTCTGTGAGAAAAGTTTGGGTCAAGGAACCTCTCTGTGTTATGGCAAGTGCAAAGCACTGTTGGCAGTCTTAGGGAATCTCTCACACAGGTAGAGACTTCTCATGTGAACATGCCACACGTGCACCTGGTTCATTGCAATTCGGTGCGACACAAATCAGTCCTGGTGCATAGCAACACTCCACAGGCTGAGCATGATAAACCCTTTTTATGAGTACGTTCTCAAAGCAGTGGATACAGTTCTAGACAGAAAAGTCCCCAGACCACTAACAAAACCAAACTACCTGCAATCAAGTAAGTTTCTCTATTTCTTTGAGAAGCTGTTGGAGGTGGAGGACTGAACACGCCATTGTGAAGTAGCAGTGTCTCAGCAAGCTATCAAAGAGCTGCACTTGATGATCAAAGCACAATTTTAGGGAAATCTAGAGAACATGTAGCTTGAGAACCACTTTTTGCATGGATAGCTAAACCTGGCTTCACAGTTCTCACAGTGGCCTTATGTATGCAGGCACTATGCTACGTTGTGGCCTTGAGTCTCTTTCCAGCCAGCAGAACTAGGCTTGCACATGGCTGAAAATCACCAGTGTGCATGAGACTAGTATCTTCCATCAATTTTGATTATGTGTCCTACCAGTCACATACCATTAGGAAATGGGAATTACGAATGTGTATCAGTTTCCATGGCAAAGAACCAACAAATATATTTGTTGCCTTTGAGTGTTGTCTGTTTGTTATAAGATGATTTACAATGTGTTGATCTTTCTATGGCAGTCTGGGTAGATAAGAGAATCTAAAAACAAATTTTTTCATCCTGCTCATCTGATGCTGCTCTGAATTAGGCTGTAAGGTGCCAAGTAGGGCAGGATGCCTGGTGTCCAAAACAGTTGGGGAAATATACACTATTCTTAAGAGTTCATCTGTTCTTAGATTGTGTAACTGAATGATTCATATTGGAGGTGGTGCATTATTTGAATATTTCTCTTCAGAACAGACAATTTCTAGTTATCTACTTTTTAACTGTAAAGCAAGCATTTGTCATCCATCTTCACTGTTCACTTTCATTCATCACTATGAGGGAAAATGTCTGCTAGTCAAAGCACAGTACTAGTGTGAAGCTGTATTCCGCATCCTGATGGAAGCTTGCTTGAACTCAAAGAAGTTGTTTAACTTAACTGAGCTTCATTTTCCTCTTTTTTAAAATGACGATGTCACTGATGCATTACAAAGTTTAATTCGCTAATGTCTGCAAAAAACTTAAGCTATAAAGGTCATGGAGAGTTAAAACAGGATTCTCAACAGTAACAGAATGACCTAGAGTTGTTGGGCTGGTGGAACTGCTCACCTTGTTACCTCCCAATATATTTAAAAACACACACTGGTAAGTTTTAGACCAAGCAAATTAATAAGAAAACAATTACATTCTTCATTTCAAAACTAAGAATGGTTCATCTGAGTTCTCAGTCACTTGGATGTAACAGCCAATATAGACCACATAATCTTTGGCTTACTGAAGCAATTTTATAATATGTATGACAATTATACATAGAACTAATGTGTGATACTGCCACAAATATTTAAAATGAACACTTTAGCATAAAAAATATCAATGGTATTTTATTTCCGTTGTTCTAAATGCTGACAGGACAATGGAGAAGTCTGAATGACAAGCAAAACCAGCTGAAATATGACAGATTAGGTTATGATGAAAACATGAGGCTAAGTAAACATCTAAGAACAGAAAAAAGGAATGTGATTTAGAAGATTATATTTTAATAAAACCAAATATTTTTAAAGATACTTAAAATTCAGAAAGGAATAAAGGATTATTAATGTACATTTATATCCGAATACATAGGAGAAGAATTTTTAAAGTAAATTTATTTTAAAGTCTGTATGACGATTGCAATTTCTATACGGAAAAAGACATGTGCTCTTCCCAGTGGTGCTGCTGTAACTGATAGAAATCATGTGTCAAGTTCTTTTCATGGGTATCTGAAGAGGTAGAGAATTTCTTTTTCTATTAATCGTATACCTCAGATTATCTTAAGGCAGAAAGAACAAAAGAAGTTTCACCGTTGTGCCTGTAAACGTACTATAAATGGAGTTACTAATACATCATTAGGCAATGATTCAAAGAAATACTACTTCAGTTGAACATAACCAGAGTTCTAGAATAAAACCTTACGCTGGTAATTTAGACCAATGTATATACACTTACCCCAGCTTTAGATATATCAGAGCATTTACCTTGTAAAAAAACCCTACAAAAGCCAGCTCTGTGGTAGTAACTGTAGGCTGTGAAAGCATTCCAGGCTGTCTTTAAAAATGCACAGTTGGATGTAATCATACCATCCGTTGATTAAAGGCTGGACATTTTTTGAACCCCTCTTCCAGTACGTGTTAGGAAGCGTAACACTTGTAGTACCAGGCATGTAGTTGCCTGTTTCGATCAGCCTTTGTCACTCAGGCAGTGCCAGCAATGGTTCAGCATCACCCTTGGGGTCACCAGCAATATTCAGTCTCAGGAAAACCAATGGTCTATCCAGGAGACTGAGTTCTAGCCAAACTTGGGAGTTTCATGCAGTCATATAAAGTCTGTATTCAGGCCTTCAAGTGTCTTTGTTTCTGCTGTTGGGTCAGGTGGTTATAAAAACTTTATTAATGAATCGGAGAGCTGGAGGAGTTTGTTTTCAGCTTGCAGAAATGTCACATCAAGATGGCGGCTGTGTGAGTAGAACAATAACAGATGCGCAAAACTTACTCGCCTATATTAAACAGAGAGGAGGCAAAGGATTGATTCATGAAAGGAAAGCTCACTAATTCATAAATACTTTTTTTTTTAACTTCATATCTATTAAATGAATGCCATAACCAAAAGATTACATTGGATAGGCAGAAGTTGGTATCATATGAAGTATCAAGCATCTGATTTTCACCTGAGTGATAATCATCTATTCTTTTAATGATTGTATTTTATTTCTACTTTGTATGCAATGACTCCCATCTTTCACTTTTGAACAAAACAGTAGCTACACACATTGCATAACATCAATCATATTTAAAAAGTGTATGACTTCTTCATAATTAGAAATGGCTTTGAGGGAAATTGTTCCAGGAGGACAAGGTACCCCTGTAACAGACTAGCTACACAGCAGATTGACAAAGTTTGCAATAAAAATCGGTCAAAGGCCAACCAGACTCAGATGCCACTGCTGGAAAAGTAAAATCTATAAACTGGCATCTGGGTTCTTCATCTGCCAAGCTTGTCCCCTGAGTGGTTAAATTGTCTGGCTCCTGTGCATGATCTGACAGGAAAAACAAACCAGAGGGGCCTATGTTTGACATCACCAGTAACATAGTAATGTCAGATGCATCTTCAACGAAGTATGAGGACTTCTCAACTCTCACTGATCACCTGTGAGACTGAAAAAAATTTTTGGACTCAACATATGTCTGATTTTTTACCTCCCATAGTCTAAAATTGTTCTTCTAATGAAACTGTTGAGCCTTTATATGGATTTCATAAATATTTCTTTTTTTTTTTAAAACAGTTGCTTTTGTTGTATTCTGTGTGCTAAAGGCAATGGAAAATTATTGTTCTTTATAGAGCTCTGTGCTTCTGCAGAGCTGAAATTTAAATGCCTGAAATCTCCACATTTGAATTTCAACGGCATCATCAAACTGTCAGCTTTCTCAAGTACTGAAGGTAAAAAAAAAAAATCTGAGACCTATTGTCACAGAAAGTTTAGATGAGACAAGAAAAACACACATCTAATTTATTTCGAATGGGGATTGATTTTCTTGTAGTATCGCATATGAGTAGTGACATGCTCCCGTAACTTTGGCCAAAAGTTATGCCGTATATTCCTCATGCCATGGTACAGGTATGAAGCTGGACTTCCCTGTGGGAAACACCTGTATTAGAAGTAGTTCTGCAAAATCAGGACATTAACTCTTCATACAGGTAGTTTTAATAGCTTTTGTCATAAAAGTTAAAACTTTGAGGTGGAAAAAATTGCCTTTCAATCCCTCATGTCACAGTGGGAAGGAGAAAACTTTCTTCTAACGTAGTTAAAGCAGTTACAGTCTGCAGGTCTTACAGCTGGCCAAGGTTTGTTTGTCTTCTCTATCATCAGAAGACTTTTTCAGAACCTCAGTTCTTTGACTGCAAAGCACCATCTGATAATTTCAGCCCACATATTTTTCATGAGTAATTATTACCTTTGGTCATTTTTTGTCCTGTTAGTCTTTGCCTGCCTAAATTTCTACTACTATGTAGTAGTACCCTGAGCTACCTGCTTGTCTGTTCAGCCCTTTCTTTGATAGGACAATGGCCCCAGCTCTCTCAGTTTCCTGCTACAATATAGGGTTTGATTGTCCTCGTCATTGTGCATTATGTGTTCTGGCTTGAATTAGGCTCTTCTGAATGTGCATGTTAATAGATAAAAGCATTTCAGATGAGTTCTCCATAGTGCCATGTACAAAGGTATTAATGTCCACCTGTCCCAGAATATATCTACCTTTTTTCCTTCTCTCTCCTCCTCCCCCCCCACCCCCTCAATGCTTTGGTAGCTCAGAGTCATGTTGTGATGGGTAAACAAACTCTGGCGTTCTTCGTTGCTTGCTTAAAACTTGATAGCTCCTTTGTCTGTAGCACATATTCTTATTAGATCCAAGGAGTGAGGTTCATGCCCTGTGAGCATTCGAATTTCATCCTTTTTCCATTACTTTTCTATCTTCTGGATTTGTCGTGCAGGGGAACAAATCACAATACATTACACCAGCTTTAAAATGTGATTCTTTAAAGTGGGTGGTTAGGAAGAAGGAGTGATACAGATGAAGTTATGTTATGGCAGGATGTGTTTCAGCATGTCCAGTAGTAAGTGGATATGTAAACTGTTATCATTAGCTGTGCAGTCTCCAAGGCATGGAACTATTCTCAGTGCTTTATGAAGGTCCAGGTACATTTATGAAATGATATAAATGCATCAGGATAAAGTAGGGGTGGTTGGGTTTTGGTTTTTTTGTTTCACTTTTTGTCTTGGATTAATTAGCTTAAGTTATTTTCTTGCTAAAACATGTGAATTCCTTTCCTCAGAAAAGAAGGGTAAATTAACATATTGAAATTGCAGAGGGCTTGCCTGTGGGGTCGCAGAGACAACTGCTTTTCCCTTTAAGATTTATTTCTCCTCCTGCTTACCTTATTTAAGGGTTCCAGTATTAGCATTTATATACTAAAGGTATTAAAATCAAGGGTTCTACTAATCTACCCCATGAAATACCTAATTTGTTTAGCTTCAGTGCACAGAAGCACAGGAGAGTTAACACAGGGGTCTCATATGTGTCTTACATCTTGTGACAACACAAAGCACCTCTTGGATGTTAATACACTGCGGGGCTTTAAAGCTCATGCATTTTGCAAATATGACCTGAAAACAAATTTCTGCTTCTTATAGGTTTAAACACACAATTTATTTGAAATATTTAAGTTAAAAATTGCTAAAATTTTATTTCCAATGTTAATGAAAACCACCCGACCAAAAGTTTAGAAATCACTTTTTCCTGCAAAACGTTTAAACTACTTTGTCATGTTAATCTGTGCTTTTTAAGTTTTTTTATTAAAAAGTTGAGATGACAGAATTTTCTTACTTTATACAGACAAAGCTTCCTCCCAATTTCAGGTTAAGTACTGTTGTTCTGAAGTCTTGTTTTTTATCAAGCTTTTCTTGTCCTAAATTGTGGAACTAGAGCCATAATGAATAGATATAGTCTAAAAGAGCAAATTAATAGCTGCCTCAGATACCTTATTTTGAATGTCTAGTGGAAAAAATAGAAGTTAAAAATACTAAAGGCTCTTTTAATCCAAACTATTAAAAATAGTTTTAAATAGGTAAAAAAAAAAAAAAATAATGAGGTTTAAAATTCAGATGGTTTAGAATGTGATTTAGGTAGAGACCAAAAAACATTTATTTAATGCACTAGCTTACTTTGTATAACTAATGACCAGGCCATGATATATTTCTCTGGGCTTATTCCAGGAAACTTCTCAGCTTTATATAAAAAATGTTCAGCAGTTGCACCACCCATTTTCCCTATGGTTTCTATCTCCAAAGAAGGTAGAAAAATTTATTGTCTTAGATCTGAAAGTTGCCAAGCAGATATTCCTTTGGGAATCGCCTTCATTACTGTCATTCTTAGAAGCTCAAGTCATGGGCCAAATACTCCCTGGTGCTAGTCACTGTACAAACAAATTATGTATAGCTGTGTTTTTTCTATAATGCCAGCCAAGACCAAATTAATGAAAATAAACAACTGTAGCTGTATCCTTTGCAGACTGAAATCTGCGGTACTAACATCATTAGTCTTTTGCAGGAATTACTGCACGAAATAAGTAAAATGATGCAATGAATGGAATAGGGTAGAAGTTCTAGTTTCTAGACAGCAGAGCAAAGTGGTGACTTCTACTTCTTAACCTTGGTATACACTACCTTGAATTTTATTGTTTCTATTAATGCTGCTCCTTCAGGTTTTTTTGAGTGACTGTGACTTTCAGGGTAGGTTGAAAGATGAATGCAGGCTAATTTTCTGTGACTGTCCTAGCAGCATTAGGGAGGAACCACTTAAGTATCTGAAGCTACTATCCTGCCCTGCTCCCTGGTGGAGGGAGTAGAGAAGGTGTCCCCAAGAAGTCAGCTTTAGCTAGTCAGATCATGCGTAGTGGTTTATGGCTCATACATTCTGTGATGAAGCAAAAGATGACATCTGATGTCATCTTTAAAATACAATTTAAGTTTATTTGAAAGAAAGCTATAGAGAACAATTTAAGAAAGGCTCTGTCCTGAGTTTATAATAATGAAAAGAAATCAGAACAAAAGCATAAAAAAATTGAATTATAGCAGGTAATTCAAACAAAATGCTTACTATGCTAATCTGGTCTGCCACTCCTACTCAGTCTGAATGATAGTTTATTTAATAAGCAGTCTTATTGAAGTGGGTTCTTTAGCCATTGAGTAAGTGCTATTCTGTAGGAGGAAGAGTTGCAGAATCCAGCAGGTGATGAACACAATGTAATGTTTAATCCTTACAGCTTGCTAACAACTGAGATTTTGGCTGCATCCAGAGATGCTCAAATATGTTTTGAGGAAGGAACACGTATTTTCTACCAACTTGATGGTCTTTTTGCCCTTCCTGCTGAAACGGTTAACTTACATGGTCTGCAGAAGCTATTTACTCAGTATTCTTTCTGCTTTTTCCATTTGTCAGGCATGAGAAGCTACCAAACCCAAGGCTGATTTAACACAATCTTTGAAAGATTTGTAAGTATGAAATATGTGAAGTGGCCATCCCTAAACAGGCATACAGGTAAGTACAGAAGCAGTACTTTCAGGTACAGATACACATTTAGAAGCAAAGACACTGCCCAATGGGTTCCTGCAGATAAATTCTTCAGGGCGCAAAGTTGTCTAATAGGTTCGTGTAGATAGATAAGAGCAAACAGATTTATTGTGAACTAAGTGCTTACCTTCTTGTCTAATGTTATCTCTGAGATGCTTGTGCCGTTTACTTGTTTGTCTTCTCGCCACTGATGTATTTGTTTAGAGTAAAAGCACACCTCCCATGATGATAACTGAGGAAATAAAGAAATGATGATGATTTCAATGCACAGCCTCCATCATGTTTCCTGAAAACTACGTCAGAATCAACAATGTCGTGTTCCATAGCAGCAGAAAGAAAATGACTTTCCAAGTCATTAGTAAGCTAAATGCCAGTATGTTTCCTCTAGGAAATAGGTATAGCAGCATGCCAAAGAAAAGGGAAGTTCTGATGGCTAAGGAATATTTTGAAAATTTGCATAGAAAAATAGATTTTATTTCCAAATGAACACTGAGAGCATTTAATCCAGAGGAAAAAAGTTTTGAATAATAGAAGCTCCTATTAGGTAAATTTATTAAAAAACTGTGAAAAGTTATAACAATAATATGTACCCTTCCACACATTATGCTTAGTGAATATGTAAGTGCATTTGAATCATTTATGCCTACATGCAGGAAACTGATAAATTTTGAACAAATTTAATTGAAATCACCCCTGGAGTGAGTCTGAAGGAAGGATTAGATTTAATGGTCTCACAGAGTGTCATACTGTAGTGCTAGACTGCTAGCTCTGAAGTCTATATTTTTTCCCAATAAAAGATTCTAAACCTCAATTGGCACACGAATGTGAGTTTAATCACATCTCAAAAATGAAAATCACTTTACTTCGCTCTGTAATGAGACTTAAGGAAGATGTTCAGGCAGACTAATCACAAAGTTTAGTTTCACTTTAACAGTGCGACACAAAGATACAGGATTTTTGCCTATATGATTTTAAGTGGGTTGCTGTTTTGTATCTCAAGTAATATGCCATGATATTGTTTAAAAATGTGAATGCAGATGAACAACATAGGCCATTTTTGACATCCCATCGAATCTGTATTACTGTCAGCAGAACGTCACAGTTGTATCTGGGTGCGGATAGGCTTTTAAACATGTTATTGATCCTTATTGCTGTAGTCTTCAGGATCTAAAAATGCCTGGTCTTACTCTGTATTCCCCATTGTGTAGCCTTTTATTTCGGACAGCAGCCTTTGATGGCTTGTAGCAGAGTACTGTAGTAGAGTATTGTAGCCTCACCTCTAATGGAACATGGCAGAGTCTAACACTGTATGAACGTTTTACTGTTAGATAGAAATATGTTGTTTTACCTTATAATAAAGGTATTATTAAGAACGTTTTACTGTTAGAAATATGTTGTTTTACCTTATAATAAAGGTATTATTAACTATTTTGAACTCTGTTGTGCTTCTGAACTGGTTCTTGTGTGATCGTCCTTTAAAGTAAATTTTTCACAGCTGACAACTAACTGTATTTCTGTCTCTGGTGTCCAATAGGAAACCCTGCAATCTTGCTTACAAAGGCACTATGGAAGCATAGAGGAATCTGATGTCTGTGGAAGTGTGCTTTGACCATTTTTATTGTCTATACTCTGAGCTCGGTATTTTATGCAACAGCTAACTACTCTGTTAAATTAAACTGTAGTTGTGGGGGGCACTCAGAAGTGCAATTTTTGCTCTCTAATCTAACTATACCTCAACTTCTCTTGTGTGAAATCAAACTAGCAATCCCAGTTCTTTTACAAAAGTATTGTGAAGATAAATTAATTAATCTATGCCAAATTAAGATAAATTAATTTATGTGGTGAGGAATGCCATGGAAAATGCTCCTGAGGAAAGTAATAATTCTATATTCAAGAAGGGCTTGAGTTAAAGCTGTGTGAAGAATTGATTTTTCACTTCATTGGCTGACCTGAAAAATTGTGGAAAAAATCAATTTTGGACCAACCTGAAATGATTTTCTCTCATTTTTCTCACGGGAACATAAAGATGGGACATAATATGTATGTTTTGGCTCAAAAAACCCCATTTAATTTGTCTAGAAGCGAAATATTTCATTGTCATCGTAATTATTCACATCTTTTTAACAAATTGCAAGTAGATATTGTTAAGGAAATCATCCCTTCAAGATTAATTATTGGACAGCTTATTTGGAAAATAGAGTAACAAGTATTGGGGTTTTTCATTTGTTCATTTTTCAGCCCCCTCCCCCCGTTCATTTGTGAAATGCAATTGTGGGTGAAAAAAATATAGATAAACCGGAGTCTGGATTGTAACCATGATGAATCAGGGTTGGTGAGCATGCAGATGGCTGGGCTGGCTTAAGCACAAAAATCACTTTTTTTGCAGGCACAGCACCACCAGTACTTCAGCACCTTCTGCTTTAGTCTTCACCATTTTGAATATTCACACTTCACCTTTTCACAGTCTATTTCAATGTCTAAGTGTTGCTTAGGTAGTTGCATGTTCTCCTTCTGAACCACGTCTGATGGGTGTATCTGTCACTTCAGTATAAATATTTCAATGGCCATTAGTGACAAGTGCCAATGCTGTGATAAATTCCCAGTGCCATGACAGATAGTAAAGCGATTCCCTGTATTATAAAATAACACCAAAAATCTTAGTTGCTGGTACACAGTGATTGCAACACCCAACCATGCAAAAACAGTCTTGTGTACCGCCCCGTGAGGCTGGGGGTCAACCTTTCCATATGTCCTCTATATCACACCCATTTAACACTATGGACAAGCAAAAGAACTAAGGGCAGCTTCAGTCAGGAAAAGTTCAGCCCAAGGCTGATGTTACTCTCTCTCACTGGTAAAATACTCCAGTTTCAATTAAATACAGTAAATATAAATATGACAAGAAGAATGCATTAAATGATGGGTGGGAAAAACAAAACACTGAATAGCTGCTATTAAATAAGCACTATTTTAAAATTTTGCCAATATCTGTGAAATATATACTATCAGAATACATACCAGGGAGATGAAAGCAGCACAGGCAACAGGGTACAAGAACTCAGAAAATACACCTATTTCAAAAGATACCTCTATGTCCTACTGTGGCTTTTTCTGTGCCTGGTTATTAGAACTTTTTTGGGTCTTGTTAGCTCCTTTTCAAATTATGTGCCAGTATCACAGACTTTCAGCTTCTCTGCTTTTTGGTATAAGAGACTTTTTTCTAATACTTGGAAAAATAGTGGTCTCAATATGAAGTTCTCCACTGGAGGAGAGGGGACATATTTTAAGGCCTTCTATAACAACCTTATTGCACTGGTACTAATGTTTATAAACATCATACACAAAATACATAAGCATAAGCTATTCTTACAAGTGTGTGTATATGTGTTCATTTTTTGTCAGTACTGTCACCGTTCATAGCATTTTTTTGCAAGACACAAATTAGTAGCTTGTTTGGATTTTCTCCTTCAGCCTCAGTCATAAAGGGGATGTCAGATTTAAATAATTACTTCAATACATGTATTTTTTTCTTGAGAACTACCTCTTACTCTACCTCACTGGTCAATTAGAGATGTGGTATTTATAGAAGTGGCTTGCGTTTAACTCATGAACTGGAGATGAAGAGCTGTGAAAAACACTAAGTTAAGCACCTCCACTCTTGGCATTCGTGAAACACAAGAATCCTCGCAACAAGAAATCACATTCATTTTGAGTAGCAGAATCTGTATGGCTGCACTTTGATCTTTAAGTCTACCAAGTTACCACCCCTGTTATTCCTATAACCAGGGCTACACATTGTCCACTCCAGCTTCACCAGCCCCCTCTGTCCTCCAATGCTAGAGACAGACTCCTGGTTAGTACCAGTGTGCTGTGTAATCTGTGAGGTGTTCACATCTTGAAGAGCCAGAGTTAAACTGCAAGTCCTACCTGTTATTGTCTTTGCAAGTGCTTGTCCACAGACAGCTCACTCGAGGTGAAATTAATGTCGCAATTCTGAATATTTACATTTTAAACTGAATGTAGGCTACATGCTATAGAGTGAATCAGATTCATGCTACTTGCTATGGTTCTAAGATATGCATGAGAACAGATGATCCTCTAAGTAGTGGTATAGGAGAATCAATAGGAAGAAAGTATTTCCACTGATCTTGAATCCAGTAGTATAGAGAAGAATTCCAAGGTTTACAATTGTATCAGTATTGACTTGTCTTTACTGTCCTTAAGGCTTGTTGAACTGAAGAGGCAGAGAATTACTTGGACTGACCTCTTTCTTTAGGACAATAAGACTACAGCATAAAAGTTAAGTAAGTTATCTGCCTTGATATTCACTAAGATGAAGTTCAGGGAATTTCCTGCTGTTGTGGTTTAACTTTGGCCGGCAACTAGGACCACACACCTACTTGCTCACCTTCATCCCCTCCCCCCTTCCCCCAGAAGGGTAGGGAGAAGAGGGGAAATAAAAGGAGGGGAAAGGGAGAAAAAACCCTCATGGGCTGAGATAAAGACAGTTTAATAAAAACAATAATAAAAAAGGAAAAATAACAATAATAACATCAATAGCAATAATCATGTGGGTCAGTCTCAATGCCAGATGAATTGGCATCATCCCCAGAAGTGATCGTGGATTTCTGCCCCTTAGCTAGCCCCCATTTATACACTGACCGTGACGTCTACGGTACGGAATATTTCATTGACCATTCCATTGTTCTGTCTATGCTTCTATGGGAAGCTGAAAAAAGTCCTTGAAGAGCATAAACATCACTTAGCAACAACTAAAAACAATAAGTATCATTGGCATTCCTTTCAAAGCAATCACTAGAAAGAAAATTAACTCTTTCCCAGCTGAAACCAAAACACCTATATCCAAGCCTTTTTTTTTTTTTTTTTGGAAATGAACTGGAGAAATCTCAGAATGAAAAGATGGTGAAAGAGTTTTTAGAGCAAACTGGTTTTATGAATAGTAAACCATTGCTAGGTTAATTGCAATTAATCAAAAATATTCAAAAGGAACTTGGATTTTAAAAGTAAAAGCTACTGATGTGAGCTATATATTGCTTAGACTGAACTGACTATTACAAGAAAAGAAGGTGTCAAGGTTGAGGCCAGTCCTTAAAAACAACTTCGTCAGAGAATTCAGGGGTCTTCTGGTCATCCTGCAGAAGGATAAGCACAGACATCTAATATCCATACAGCAAAATGGCAGTCAGCACAAAAGTCTCTAAACCACAGATTATGGGAATGCTGGATTGGTGAACCAAGTCAAATATGTCTGTTGTCTGCTTTAACATTGTCAGACACAGGATATAGTCCAAAACAGGTAAAGGTCCGTATCTCCTTTGGGGGGTCATTCCTCTGTATCTCTGATATCAGAACTGATTTGTCTCTATACAGCTTTAGACTAACTAACATGTTCTGGGGATTATCTCCAAATCAGTCAGCAGTCTTAATGAAGATGAATAATTAGAAATGTTTGATGTTTAATGAAGAAGAGGTGTGACTATATAGATGGGCTAAGGGAAAGTGTTCCCTGTTTGTAGTGCAAAAACTTAAAAATCCTGAGGAATCTCCCACATACTATGTGAATACAAAGGAGAACACAAATATCGTAAAACTTAGAACTGTGAATCAATCCAGCTGATGCACAGAAGGAATTGTGATTGCTAGGAAGAACATGAAGAAGAATTTGAAACAGGTAAATATATTTTCATGCTGAAACTGTAAAAGACCATGCCCAACTTTGCAGACCAATGCAATTATTTAATTTCAAAGACTGCGAATAAGTTTTCAGTATAATCAGATTTACCACTAGCTTCACTCTCAAACCACTAAAACTCACAAGCCAGACATGCTCTTTTCAAAACTAGCTAGTTGGGATTTTATGGCTTGCTGAATTGATTCACAAAACCATACTGTTTAAAGTTCCTTTATTCTTAAAGCCATTTAACTTTTATGCAATGCTTTTCTACAAAGCCAATGCAATATTTCATGTGAGTTCCTACAGAGAACACTAATCGTCTATGAGCCAGCATTTACACAAATAATTATAATAAAAAAATTAGGTGGTGGTTTACTGAAGGTTATAATGGGATAAGTTGAAAGAACCTCAAAATTGTCTTTAATTGGGTTCAGGAATAACCATCTTAACAGACTCACTTCTCTTTTTATTTGACGCATTGGCTTAAGAGTCGGAAAAACTGACTTGCACTGGCAGGTTGACCTTGACTGTCAATATAAAATGTTTTGGCTTTTCTTTTTGATTACATTAGACTTTCTTTCCTTTGCTAAAACTTTCAGATGGCAAATGATAATCAGACTGAGGAACAGATTTAACACTTACCCTGGCACAAGGTTTATTTCTAAACTGTTCAGAAAACAAATTATGTTTCTTAGATCTTTCGGTATGAATGTTTTATCCATTCCTACATTTTTAAAAGCATACAGTCATAAGTTCTTATTCACATTAGTGTATATTAGACTGATTTGTTATCACTTTAGCTTCTTTTCCATTAAAATTTTTAAGAATTTGGTTCTGGTGGCCTTCATATACTTAACACTAAATTTTAATTAACATCATACTTTATGAAACCACAATTCTAGTAATTTCCATGTGAGACAAAAATAATACATAAATTACATCTTGGAGCATGGTAGCATTTTATGTGTATATTTTCAAGAGAAACAGCTGTAGGACTTTTAGTATTGTAACAAAACAGAATTTTTAGACTTTAATTTTGTTTTTTCAACTTCATAGGAAAAATCCTGGGAGAAGCTGGGCCTCAGATTATTTTCTTTGACAAGCTAATTTCAGCCTGAAAAAGACCTTAAAGTCCTGTCAAATAAATAAACAAATAAAGAAAACTGTAGCTTTCTTGATGTTTTTCAAGTCTAATCATACTTCAAGGAAGCTTAAGCTTTCTACTGAAAAATACATCCGTCATGAAGGGTGAGGGCTGAAGGATCTCTTGAAACAGGAAACGAAATGTCTCAGGTCCGTGGAGGAGACATTTCTTTCAGGGAGAAGGTCATGGGATCAGAGTTGCTCTTCTAAATCTGTACTCTCTCCAGTAGCTATTCCTCCTTGATTTCATCCTGCAACACTTTATGAGGCTGAGGGTCTCAGCTACTTTCAACGTCTAGAGGAACACTGAAAAGTTATTTTCAAAGCTGACACTACAACAAGTGGTATACTGGTTTTAAACCTAAATTAAGTTAAATAATTTTGCTCGCAAGTCTGTTTGCATCTGTTTTATATAACTGCAAATAACATTTTGTTATTCTTCTAGTGACACCTAAGCATCTTTTCTCTTGCATTATGATCTTTTACATTTCCTTCTCTGTGGTTCCAAACTTAATCAGTTTACATCAGAATTCTGTTGTTTTTCTTCCTCCTTGTGGGATCTTTTAATATTTGTTTATCCCCTTCTCCCTCTCCTTGGCATTACATGGATATGGGTGCACACTTGCCACATAATACGGTTGTCCTGTCGTGCAGTCATCCCCACTCAACCAAATCAAAGCTAAGCCCCCCTATAACCCTACAGTCTCCCACCTTGGCTCTACAGCAACGTCAATGTCAGCTCCCAGTACCTGCAGTGTAGTTGGAAGGCGGTATAGCAAGTCTACATATTTTATAGGAAAAGGCTTGCTCTAGATTATACATTTGCTAAAAATGAAAGCCTTCAGTCTCTAGAAACTAAATTACTCCAAAATCACAGTAGCAATTTTCCCCCCACCCATGCCCTTGCACAATTACCAACCATATCCAACATGAAAGGGTGGGTGGGGTTAGAACAGATTATTGCAAAATTCCCATGAAAAATAATTCATATGAAAGTACCCAGTCTTGAAGCAGCAGATGAAAAGTATTCACTCTGGATAGGTCTTCAGGTTTTTTTGTTGGTTTTTTTTTGTGTTTGGGTTTGTTGGCTTTTTTTTCTCCTTAAATTGCCCTTTGCAGTCATGGCTTGGGGCTTGTGTTAAAAAACTGAGAACTTAACTTTGCAGCTTCATTTTTACATTACAGTAGCAGATATTGTTATAAACACAGTTGCCCTCTAACTGAGGGGTTAGTGAGCCCAGCAGAAAAAGTGCAGCTAGTACAGAAACACAATAAATTCCAAATGCATTACTTCTTCCCTTCTCCTTTCCAAATACAAAACATTCAACTGCATCGGATTCTTTGATTTTTGATAACAGGGCTCGGTTTCAAAATGTAATGTGCCCCAGGTTACTTTATAAGTTTTCTTGGCCTGTGATCAGGAGCACACCTGACAGATGCAGACTACCTCTCCTGTCACCTTCATGTAATCCTTCATGTTTTGTATCAAAGAATTCCTCCAGCAGTTGAAAGCAAATTTATCCTCAAAGGTATTTATGACAAATACAATAATTCCTTTTAATGCAGGGACTGTTTAATCCATGAACCTATTAAGTACAGTATACCTCCAGCAAGCAACCATTACTCCTCTTTACCATATTGCACTTAAAAATACAATTAATCCTTTAATTGGAATCTAAAATACATAGTTTCCTCTATGCAGCACCTCTGCCGATTGTAATCTGCAGAAAGTGGTATCCAAAAGTTAATTAAGAGCAAAGTGTTCTTACATACTAGGCTTCCTGTTCAGACACACAATGGCTTGATGTTATTGGTGCTTTCCGTGATTAAAAGGATTTACAATACATAGTTTTGGGAAAGAAGCTATATAATTGCTGCTAATTGCCTTCATTTTTTGACGGTTGGATATATTTCACATGGATCTTGTTTAACTGTGCTAGATATTTTCCAAGCATATATATTAACTTTTCCTTTTATTAATTCAGAAACAAACTACAAGTTTCTTTTCCTCCTTACGATTACTCCCCAAACTATTTTGTCCATAGCCAATGATAATTATACTTGAACAGAGAATAAAAATAACTTTTTTATTAAATTTGCAGGCTTATGGCTCAGAAAATATGGTCTCTATTCTCACTTGCACAACTGATTTGCTGTGTCTTTAAGCAAGCCAGGAAAGATCACAGCTTCTCTTCTCCCTGTCTTTCACTGGAGAGTATTTGCTTTTTAAAGTATATCTTCTGTCTGCCTAATTAGAATTAATCAAGAATAATGACAAAAATGTTGTTAGAAAATGAGTATTGTGAATAATACAAATATTGAGACAATCATATGACTCATCTGGTTAAAAATTCTGAGTAGGATATTTTATTTTGTTGAAGTAACTGCAGTCAACATAGTCTGGCTTCTTGAAGTAGACAACACCATTTTGTCCAAACTCAGTTTCCATGTACAGCTGAGCTGCCCCATCTTGTTTTCATCTGTGTTTTTGACCAGACTAGAACAAATATAACAGTTGATACCAAACAGCTTGGTTGTAGGGTGTCCTAAAAGGTAAATCTAGGTACTGGAAAACCTACTTTGTCAACCATCACTTTGCCTGATTTGAAGCAAGCATCCAAACCGAAGTTTTTCCCATACAAGTAAGAGTATACTACTCAGCAAACAAGTGGCTATTGGAGATTAAGTTCTCTTCTGCTGAAGCTGTTTTACCACAAACATAATGGTGAATGTATCGCGTCAGCACTTGATGGGTTTGTATATGTCCACCTCTGGGAACAAAGTCACCAGCAATGTGAGTGTCAAAGGCTTCAGGTGCACAGGGGAGCTACGCTACCTAGGGTCCCTGTAGTGTCTTGGACTTGGCAGTTGGATTTTGAAATCCCATAGTCTGAAGCAGTTTTACCACTTATGATAGATGTCTAGGACTACATTACCAAGCAGTGCAACATAATAGGAATAGATGTGTAGCATGAAATGATTAGTGTCAAGAATACAGGGTGCATGTTATATGGATGTTTTTGGGAGGGGAGGGTTACTTCGGACTGGCTCTAGTTTGTGTCCTGGACTGGATGCCTATTGGCAGCTGGAGGATATTCTTGGTGCATTCTTGGAATGAATATTCCAAATTAGTTTCATTCAAAATAAATCAAGTTTGTGTGCTCCGAGCCTGCATTGTATGGTAAGGGGTGGCAGTAGGTACGTTGACTCTGAAGTATATTTTTGACCCTAGCTAGAAAAAGAGAAAACATGCTTCATTTCAATGTACACATTTTCTTTCATTGTTACTGTTTTCTTAGCAAAATTCTAGAATGCCTTCAGAGTACTTACCCTCTGCTGCCTGTAATAGAAAAAGAAATAGCAAAACACGCACAACATTTGCAATTAATGTTACTCATAGTAATTTTGAGAATCCAAGGTTTATAATAGATGGCACCATAGAAAGGTTATTTCTACTGTCTATCATTCATAACATCACAGTACTCCTCTGGCTCTATTTTTGTTTATTTATTTTGAGTCTGAGAAGCCAGCAACATTCAAATGCATATTCTTTGGGAATATGTCATTTATTATAAAAACGATCTGTTAGCAGCAAACATCCTAAACTGAAAGTTTTTTTTATAGTCAGAGCCAGGTCTACGTGAAACACACATGGTTGGTTGATATGTCTTTTACATTTTAAAAAGCTTCCCTGAAAATCTTCAATATTTGTCAAGATCTTCAACCATTTACCAGTTTTCAAGATACGTTTATCAAATGTGTTTTCACCTGTTTTGTCAATGCTTTTTGTTTTTTAGCATGCATACTACATCTTTGCAGAAACATGGCTTGTATGGTCAGGAAGTAAAGCTTAGCATTTCAAAATGTGTCCAAGTACAGATTTTAACACATGATGTGTAGCTGATGTCCACCAGTTTCACAAAATATGAAGGGATATATATCCAAAACAGTGAGTTGTAGATTCTAGCTGAAGTGAATCTTAATTAACGAAGAATTGGCACAAACATGCTTTGTAGTCCTATGCTTTTTTTTATCCTCAACATTAAAAACTCCTCATGTTTAACAAATTTGTTTCCACCTATGCAATGTAATAATCCTACTTCACTTTTGATTTTATAGAAGGAACACACAGATACTAATTCGTATCTGATTTAAATGAACATGTTCATGCTAGTTGAGGTATTCAGTTAGATTTCAGTCTTTCCAGCTGAGTTATCTGAGAGAGAATACTTTTCCTCAAGATGTTGATGTGGGAGGTTTCCCCTTTAGCAACTTTACATACAAATTAGATACAAGTGTGTATGGTGAAAAAAATAATAAAAATATCAAGAATTAACCTTATAAAGGATTTTGGAAGTAAAATTCTCAGGCAATTATTGTTAATCTATACTCTTCATTAGTTTGCAATGCAGGAAAAATATTAATGAAAGAAATGTACAGTTTAATCACTTCTTCATATTTATGACCTGTAAAATACCAGTATTTGTAAATGTTGTAATCAAAATCACTAATCCTGCAGCCTTTACTTGAAAAAATCTTGTTATGTGTATTTTTATATCTTTGCTTTGTATTTTCAATTTTATTTAACTTCTTAACTAAGTCTTTGTGATTTGATTCACATATTCAATTTACCTTCAGTGTAAAAATAAAAGATAGGGAATATGATCAAACTCAGGGACTGTTAAGCCCTGTGCTAACATTAACACTGTCTTAAGTTTGTGATAAATTGCTTATAGATTCCTTAATGTGATGATGCTTTTTAATTAAGGGGGTTGCATATTCACTCCCCTAACAGATTATTAAGTGAGATTTATACTCTCACTTTTATAAACAATAGTGTGGGATACGTTGATGTTTTTCTCTCTTTTTTTTTCTGACAGAAGAGGAAATATACATGCTGAAAAGGGAAAGGGTATAATTTCTTTATTTTTGGTTGTGAAGAAATAGGCCTAAAAAACATTTGTGAGATTAAAATTGTTGTTTCGTAATCATATTTGGCCCCAATTACTTTTAAAAAGTATCATAAAATGAGTCACAAAGGCTTTTAAACTTGCTATTTACCAGCAGAGAATCAAGCAGATGTTGTTTTAAATATAGCCGTGTAGCTTCTACTTATTTTTAAGTTATTTATAGTGCTTCGAAACTGTGCCAGATGGGTCTGATGCTAAGCAGGAAGAGATGTTATGTATACATTTCTCAGTCAAAACTGAGATTTTTTCCCCCCAGAAATCTACATGACAAGTGTTTAGAATGATTTGGAAGAAGAAGAAACAGTAAAAGCATTTCATGATAGGAAGTTTGCTCCACAGGACTCAAGTTCTACAGCAATACTGCAATACAGCAAGACTTACAAATGCACAAAGACTTACCTTTTGGAGTGGATTTATCTTGGTATATGTCAGTTGTGAAGGTTCAGGAGCTAATTCATGAGCAGATGCTGCCACTGACAGAAAGAGAAAAATTCTTCCTCTATCTTCACTTGTTTAGAAAGAACAACTTCACTCTTGTATCATCCTACATATTTCCGAATGCTCTGATCATTGCCCTTGCTTCCCTTTGGACTCCCTCCTCTCAATCCACAACTTCTTTAAGGTTTTGTGTCTATTGTATCGAGAAAGACTGGTCTTTCTGCATCCCATTAAGGCTTTTTCACCTTTTTGGTTACAAAATTAAACTGATGTCTCATTTTCAGCTTTTCAGTCTTAGATCCTTGGTCTTTAACTGCAACTTTGGCATTCTACCCTTTTGTGTTTCTTTAATTCATCTTGTTGGCTGCTGCAGACTTACACCCAGACTCAGCAGCCTAACAACTGATGGCTGACCCGAATGTTTCTGGGGACACGGTTAAGCGGGAGCAGAACGGTCTGTGGAACTCCAATGCTTAGCTGATGGAAAAGTGACTAATGGATAAGCTTTTTCTTGCCAAACCTGGGACTTAGAATGCTATTTAAATTTTCCTCGTCACTGAATAGAAGGTAAGTGTTCCATGTAGTGGAAAGGATGGGTTGGAGCTGAGTGGCTGATGGGAAATCCAGATTGTGCGTTATTCAGAACTTAGGGGATACGGGCCTTTAAAATAATTTTCTACCTTCCTCTGGATCTTGCTGTCAAAACAAACAGCTGTTCCAATTATATGACTACAACAAAAACCTGAAGAACTGAGTGCTTGCTCTGAAGTACTGAAGACCACATGAATCTCTCAGGGTTTGGATTTCTGATGAGGAAACACTAGATTCCAGTTACTTAATACAAAGCCTGGTCTTTCAGATGAAAATTTCTAGGTAGGCCTTTGGGGATTCCCACTCTTTTTTTTTTTTGGTTTTTTTTGAAAGCCAATGCATAGGTCTTTGACTAATACTACTATATTGCTAGATCAGGAGCAAGAAAGATCTACATGATGCGCAAATAATTCATATACTTGGTGTATATGCTCACCAAGACAAATGCATAAACCAGTGACAAGCAGGAGAGAATTGAGAAAAGATAAGATGAAAAGGAAGAATAAATGCTTTGCAGAAGGGCTATTCTTTATATATCTTAGAAGCTTATGAGAACTAGGAGGTGGAAGAAGAGAATACCATTGCACTGAATGGAGAAGAGAGTCAAAGGCTGTTTGAACCACACAATTCTCTGTGTGGTTTTCCAACCAGTTATGCTCACCAAACAGTAGTATCATCTAGCTTATATTTCCATGGGTTACTTATGAAAATGTCATGTGCAACAATGTCAAAAGCCTTACTAAAGTCAGCACGTGTGACATACTTCCCCTCATCCACAAGTCCTGTTAACTTTTCATACAAAGAAATTAGACTGGTTTGACAAGATTTGTTCTTAATGAATCTGTGTAGGCTGCTTCTCATCTTATTCTTATTTTTAAGGCACTTAGAAGTGTTTTATTATTTCTTCTTGCTGTTTTCCAGAAATCAGAGTTTTACATCACCTTTGTTTATTTAATTTTGACAAGTTTGTTGACAAATTTTACGTTAATATGGCTGAGATAAGGCTAATATGGCTTTCTCTAATGCTACTTGAAATAGAAATAAGATCTTTATCCAGAAGAGACTTTGCACACATATGCCTCAGTACTTGTAAATCCATCCAATGTCCTCTCACTATTTTTGTGTTTCCTACCATCTAATTTCTTTTCTACTCTATCTTTTTGAAAGTTCAAGGTTATCAGAATGAAAGCATATTTCTCTATCCACCTTGAAAAAGTTCTTGGACGCTTTTGATGATTTTCACACCCTTTATTTTCACAGATGGGACCATTATCAGAACAAAAAGAAAGCTATGTCCCTCCTTGCTTTTCTAGGTTGTTTTCTCTCTCTCTCTCTTTTTATTTTTTTTCCCCCCTCCAGAAAACAGATGCTTTCTACAGGTTGGTGCATTTCAGTTCAAACATTTTTTTGTTTTTCTTTTGTGGGGACAATTTGGCTTATAGGACAGAATCAATACAACCACTTGAGCAAAATGTGTAAATTGCATACTCCTTTCTTCTCAGCTTGTGTCACATTAGAATCCATTATCTCTACTGGGTTTTCAACAGCTTGCTTAAGTGGTCCCATAAAAGACCAAAAGAGTAGTAACCTCTCTCCCTTGGAACCCTTCAAAGACATTAATTTACCAGTATTTGGTATTAGTTATCTAGAGCAAATAGATGGTGTACATAGCTATGAAACTTGTATGACTAGGTTTTAGCTTTGTTTTTCTCATGCTGCTGAAATATTTGATTCCTGGCAAGGGCAACTACATTTTTCAAAACAGACTATTAAAAAAGAGACAGTTTATGTCCCATCATAAAGTTCCCCTTCTATTCTTGCTTGGTTTATTTTAGGAAGCAAAAGTTGGAATTCTGGAAAAATATAGTTGAAATTAACATTAAAAATGACAAATATTAACATAGTCTAATGTATAGATAATAGAAAAAATTGCAGCATGTGCTTAAAGTACTTAGTAAGTATTTTGCCAAAAATGACTACTGAACACAGAAGCAAGAAATTGGTTTTCTTAATATTGGTGGAGGATGCGCAATTTAGAGTATACAGGTGGTGAACTATCATCAATTTAAGCAAGAGAAATAAATCACTTCCCAACATCTTAGCAGCTGTATCTAAGTTTCAGTGACATTTTAACAACAATATTTCAACTTGCTGTTGGGATAGTTAAGTTTATGCATTTGGACAGTCAGGCAGGTATGTGGCAGAAACTTAAGTGATCCCACCATAACTGGGTCATGATTAATCCTGTGACCACTTGCAAATTATCCTTTATACTGCAAGTAGTGCATACCACTGGGAAACATGGTAACACAGCCTAGCATAGGTTTATCTTTGCTTCGTGAAGTGGATGGGATGACATAAGAAAATTTATTTCTTATATCTAAACCACAAAATACAAAAATCTTATGGACTGTAAGATGTATTTTTCCCAAGAAATCAGTGCATATGAAATTCATGGTCCAATTCAGAGACATAAATTTATGCTGCTTATCGATAGGCATGCTGCCATTGCATACATCATAATAGCACCATAATAGTATGAAAATTTAATTTTATGTTGATAATTTTACTATTAATTCTTAAAAACTTGTTTTGCTTTTAGATCTACCAGGCTGGGTGAAAATCATTCGTGTTTCTACATGTTGATATTCTAATTACCAGAAAGTTGTACATTAAGAGACCTACATTGTACAAAGACAATATATTACATTGTCATATTAGTGCAGTCTGAACTATTAAATGAGATGCCAAAAGATATCTTCACTCATGTTATTTCACATTCGGTTATGAATACTTTGAACAAGCAGCTACATGTTTTGCTCACTTCTCATTCTACTTCTTCCCCTGAAATGTGAAAATACCCACTCTGGTCACAGCTTTGTTCCAAATCTCCCCGTAGTCAGCCAACATATTAATAACTTAGTTAAAAAAAAAAACAGCAACACCCCTCTCCCCCTGAAAACCAACAGCCAACAACAAAGAAAAAGCCCCAAATTCCTGCTTACAACCTTCAAGAAATAAAAAATCCCAACATTATCAATTACAGAATCACAGAATCACAGAATCACAGAATGGTAGGGGTTGGAACAGACCTTTGGAGATCATCTAGTCGAGCCCCCCCTGCCAAAGCAGGTTCACCTAGAGCAGGTTGGACAGGAACGCATGTGGGTGGGTTTTGAATATCTCCAGAGAAGGAGAGTCCACAACCTCTCTGGGCAGCCTGTTCCACTGCTTTTCCACCCTCAAAGTGAAGAATATTTTTCCTCATGTTGAGATGGAATTTTCTGTGTTCCAGTTTGTGCCCGTTGCCCCTTGTCCTGTTGCTGGGCACCACTGAAAACAGTCTTGACATCCCCCCTTTAGATATTTATAAGCATTGATGAGACCTCCACTGGACTCTCTCCGGTAGTTCCTTGACTTTCTTGAACTGGGAAGCCTAGCACTGAACACAATACTCCAGACGTGGCCTCACCAGGGCAGACTAGAGGGGGAGGATAACATCCCTCAACCTGCTGGCCACACTCTTTTTAATGCGCCCCAGGATACCATTGGCCTTCTTGGCCACAAGGGCACATTGCTGGCTCATGGTCATCCTGTTGTCCACCAGGACTCCCAGGTCCCTCTCTGCAGAGCTGCTTTCCAGCAAGCCAACCTCTAACCTGTACTGGTGCATGGGGTTATTCCTCCCTAGGTGCAGGACCAATGAACAATAAGAATAATTTTAAAAGCTACAGTTACACGTATATTGCATTTTCTTATATGACAATATCCATTCACTGTTCGAAATTCTGATGATGTTGGTGCTGATTTTTGGGAACAGGAATGACTGGAGATCATGGTCATTTCTATGTTAACAACAAATATTAATCACTAAACTCACATCAGATATAAAGTTTCTTATGAAGGTGCAAACATTTTTGATATAATTTGGTTCAGGGCCATGTAGAACTCTATCTGGAATCTGTAGTCAGTGTCAGCATTATGAGTAGTTTTCATGGATGAGAATATTATTAAAGCCCATCAATCTCCATCACAGCTGGCTAACTTTACTGGAACTCCTGACTCTTCTTAGTCATGAGCTATGTCTTCATTGGCTCCAAGAAAGGAGCCAAAAAGAGATACACCTAAAGAGAGAAACTGGTGAGACCTTGGAGACCTTAACATTCCTCATGCGTTTCCATTTAGTTCTAACTTTAGACAGAGAGTGGCATTGCAACATAAAATAATTTCAGGTAGCCCTATGAATTCCTAGTGGTTTCGCATTCACTTACACTCATTCTTTGCCAATTTCTAAGGACAAATCTCAGCCGCCATACTAATTCCTTATGCAAGCAATGTCTTTATTGTGCATTGGCAGAGCATTTTTTTTTTTCACAAAAAATTATATGCGCTGTAAGCAACACAGAAATATATGATGAGTATCAGAAACAGTAGTTCTCAAACCAGAATCTCATGTCTACACAAACATGAAGAATGGAAATCTTCCCTAAAGGGAAACCATGGAATCCACCAGAGGTATGGCATTAAGCAACAGTTAAGAGGCTCCATAAACTTTATTATTTTTCTGTGGATGCATGCTCCGCAGCAACTTGTAGAACTCAGGAGAAAAATATCTACAGTGGTACTGACAACTGGAGTTCAATAAATTCTGTTGTCACACTGAGTCATCATCCCTTGTGCTGGGCCCAGAGACTGATAAAAAGAGCACCGTGTAAGCACAGATGCATGCAATGTCCAGGCCTTGATGCTGTTTATGAATATCCCATAATAATGTAGGATTTTTTGTTTATTTACTTGAAAACAGACAAAACACTTGAAGAGCCTGAAAGGGAGAAAGTAGAGGTTGTTTTAAGCAGGTTAAAATCAATGAGTACTTAGGAAAACATTTAAAAAATGTTTTCATAACGTACTACAGATTTTTCAATCCAAAATCAGGTTTATGCCAGGACACATTAGACCTTATTGTGGTACTACTTACTACCTTCTCCAAGTGGTAGAGGAGCCAATGAGGACAGGAGCTGTGCTGGACCTTGTCCTTACCTACAAGGAGGGGCTAGTGGGGAACGTCAGGCTCAAGGGTAGCCTTGGCTGCAGTGGTCATGAGTAGAGTTCAAGATCCTTAGGGCAGCGAGGACAGTGCACAGCAAGCTTGCTTCCCTGGACTTCAGGAGTGGACTTTGGCCTCTTGAGGGATCTGCCTGGTAGGGTACCATGCGATAAAGCACTGCAGCAGAGAGGGGCCCAAGGAAGCTAGTTAGTATTCAAAGTTCACCTCCTTCAATCTCAGGAGCAATGTATTCCAAAAAAGAAGAAGTCAGACAAAAAATCCAGGAGGCCTGCATGAATGAACAAGTTGCTCCTGGACACACTCAAAAGCAAAAAAGAGGCCTACAGAGGGTGGAATCAAGGACAGGTAGATTGGGAGGAATACAGAGAAACTGTCCAAGCAGCCAGGGACCAGGTTAGGCAAGCTAAAGTCCAGGTAAACGTAAATCTGGCCAGGGACTCAAGGGCAACAAGAAAAACTTCTCTAAGTATGTCAGTGATAAAAGGCAGACTAGGGAAGATATAGGCCCTCTCTGGAAGGAAACAGGAGATCTGGTCACCCAGCATATGGAAAATGCTGAGGCACTCAGTGGGTTTTTTTCCTCAGTTTTCACCAGCAAGGGCCCTAACCACACTGCCCAAGTCACAGAAGGCCAAGGCAGGAAATGGAAGAATGAAGAACCACCCACTGTAGGTGAAGATCAAGTATGAGACCACCTAAGGAACCTGAAGGTACACAAGTCCATGAGACCTAATGAAATACATCTGTCCTGAAGTCCTGAATGAACTGGTGAATGAAGTTGCTAAGCCGCTTTCCATCCTATTTGAAAAGTCATGGCAGTCTGCTAAAGTTCCTACTGACTGGAAAAGGGGAAATGTAATGCCCATTTTCAAAAAGGAAAAAAAGGTAGATCCGGGGAACTATAGGCAGGTTGGTCTCACCTCTGTGCCNGGTTTTTTTCCTCAGTTTTCACCAGCAAGGGCCCTAACCACACTGCCCAAGTCACAGAAGGCCAAGGCAGGAAATGGAAGAATGAAGAACCACCCACTGTAGGTGAAGATCAAGTATGAGACCACCTAAGGAACCTGAAGGTACACAAGTCCATGAGACCTAATGAAATACATCTGTCCTGAAGTCCTGAATGAACTGGTGAATGAAGTTGCTAAGCCGCTTTCCATCCTATTTGAAAAGTCATGGCAGTCTGCTAAAGTTCCTACTGACTGGAAAAGGGGAAATGTAATGCCCATTTTCAAAAAGGAAAAAAAGGTAGATCCGGGGAACTATAGGCAGGTTGGTCTCACCTCTGTGCCTGGCAAGATCATGGAGCAGATCCTCCTGGAAACTATGCTAAGGCACATGAAAAATAAGGAGGTGATCTGTCACAGCTAAGATGGCTTCACTAAGGGCAAGTCATACCTGACAAACTTGGTGGCCTTCTATGATGTGGCTACAGTATTGCTGGATAAAGGGAGAGCAACAGATGTCATCTACCTGGACTTACGCAAAGCATTTGACACTGTCCTGCATGATATCCTTGTCTCTAAATTGAAGAGACATGGATCTGATGAATGGACCACTTGGTGGATAAGGAACTGGCTGCATGATCGAACTCAAAGAGTTGCAGTCAATGGCTTGATATCCAAGTGGAAATCAGTGACGAGTGGTGTTGCTCAGGGGTTGGTAATGGGATCAGTGCTGTTCAACATCTTTGTTGGTGACAGGGACAGTGTGATTGATTGCACCCTCAGCAGGTTTGCCAATGACACCAAGCTATGTAACACAGTCAACAAGCTGGAGGAAAGGCATGCTATCCCAAGGACAGGCTTAAGAGATGGGCCCATGCAAACCTCATCAAGTTCAACAAGGCCAGATGCCAGGTCTGGCATGTGGGTCACAGCAATCCCAAACACAAAAAAAGGCTGGGTGGAGAACGGATTGAAAGACCTCTGAGAAGATGGACTTGGGGTTGCTGGTAGATGAGAAGCTCAACATGAGCCAGCAGTGCACACGTGCAGCTCAGAACGGAAACTGTATTCTGGGCTACATAAAAAAAAATGTGTCCAGCAGGCTGAGGGAGGTGATTCTGTCCTTCTACTCCACTCTGGTGAGATCCCACCTGGAGTACTGCATGCAGGTTTTGAGTTGCCAGCCCAAGAAGGGCATGGACCTGTTGGAGCAGGTCCAAAGGAGGACCACAAAGATGATCAGAAGGCTGGAGCACCTCTCCTATGAAGAATGGCTGAGACAGTTGGAGTTGTTCAGCCTGGAGAAGAGAAGGCTCTGAGGAGACCTTATAGCGGTATTTCAATACTTAAAGGGGCCCTACAGGAAAATTGGAGAGAGACTTTTTACAAGAGTGTGTAGTGGTAGGATGAGGGGTAATGGCTTCAATCTGTAAGTGGGTAGATTTAGATTAGATATTAGCAAGAAATTCTTTACTGTGAGGGTGCTGAGGCTCTGGAACAGGTTGCCCAGGCAGGTTGCTGAGGCCTCATACCTGGAAGTGTTCAAGACCAGGCTGGATGGGGCTTTGAGCAACCAGGTCTAGTGGGAGGTTTCCCTGCCCATGGCAGGGGAACTGGAACCAAATGGTCTTTAAGGTCCCTTCCATCCCAAACCATTCTATGATTCTGTGGTGACAGAGCCATGTCACATCAAACTGACTCAGCAGAGCCCAAATCGTTCTTCAGAGCAGAATGAGAAAGACTTCCTAATTGCAATTACAGTTTTCAGTGGATTTTGTGAACACATGCTTTCATTCCTCAAAGCATATTCTTGATTTCATCACAAAACTCAATGTACCTCTATGTCATGGTCTAACCCCAGCCAGCAACTTCGACCATGCAGCCACTTGCTCACTCCCTCTTGCCCTGGTTTGAGGTAAAACAAGACCAATTTTGTTCAGTAACTTTGATTTTCAGCTAGGCCTCTTCTAACCGCTGAAATTAACAGCATGTTGTGCAGATAGCTGTTCTCTCTAAGTGATAAGATCCATGTTTATAGTTGATGCCAAGGAATGCCAAGCAGAGAGGCTCTTGCTTACACTTTTTGCTATAATAGTCGAGGGCAGCCAACTTTGTTACCTGCCCCGTTGGAGGGTCAAAGGTGCAAACCCCCCTGCCAGAGTAGGTCCACCTACAGCAGGTTGCACAGGATGGCCTCCAGTCGGGTTTTGAATGTCTTCAGAGTCAGAGACTCCACCACCTCTCTGAACAAACAGCCTGTTCCAGTGCTCTGCCACACTCAAATAAATTCCTCCTCATGTTGAGATGGAACTTCCTATATTCGAGTTTATACCCATTGCCCCTTGTCCTGTCACTGGGTACCACTGAAAAAAGACTGCCCCCCTCCTCCTGCCGCCCTTCCTTTAAGTATTTGTAAACATTTATGAGATTCCCCCTCTTCTCCAGACTAAAAAGACCCAACTCCCTCAGCCTTTCCTCACAAGAAAGACGGTCCAGCCCCCTAATCATCTTCATGGCCCTTCGCTGCGTCCTCTCCAGCAGTTCCTTGTCTTTCTTAAACTGGGGAGCCCAGAACTGGACACAGTACTCGAGTTGAGGGAGGATGACCTCCCTCGACCTGCTCGCCACACTCCTGTTGATGCACCCCAGGATGCCATTGGCCTTCTTGGCCACAAGGGCAAATTGCTGGCTCATGGTCATGCTGTTGTCCACCAGGACTCCCACGTCCCATTTCATATGAGAACAAATTAACAGCAATCCTAGTCCCTAAATAGTTCAATGATCTATGTTTAAGCATTGAGGTTACAAAGTGAAAACCCAAAACGTCCATGTATACCAAATTAAGGTTCCTTCTCGAATCCTAGATTCCATTACATAGTTTTACAAGAAAAAATATGAACTGACTAATAATATTTTCACGTACAAAAATTAAAAGTATTTTTCTTTCATTAATTTTCAAAATAGATTGTTTCTGTAGTGCATATGCATGTTACAACTTAAAAAAAAAATCCCGTAAGGACCATTTACAAAAAAATACTTCTTTCCAAATTCTAAATTCAGAAATTAGTAATTAAAGAAAACCCATTGCAACATTTTACTAGAAAATATGAAAATGCACAGAAAACCCAAGAACATAAGTAAAACATTATATTCTAATATTTGCTAGATATTTTGGTGCATTAAATAACCTCATTCTGTCTGGGCTGGCCAGGTGAACCTGTTCTCCCACAGAACTTGAGCAACATTCCGAAGAATAACCAGGAGAGAATTGATGGTGTAATATAATTTGACAAGAAATGAACAAAAAGGAACAAAAAAAACCTCAACAAAGATAATTTTTCACCTATAATTTTAGTCAGGACCTTGGAAGAAATTTTATCAATCTCCAATAACTTTTGAACCAATTTGTTCTGACCTATTTGTCTATTTGCTACTGTATTTCCAGTGTTTCTGTAACTGCTCTACCAAAGCTGTAAACAGTAATTTGAAATGCAGGTTTTATCCACAATGTGTCATGTTTTCTTTCCATTCTAGAATAACCCCCATAGAATGGTCTCTGCTCATCAGAAGGTGCCTGCCGGTCACGGGCAGCTTCAACAGCTTGAATAACTAGGTTTCACTCTTGTTTGACTTCTTTGACTACAAGATCAAATCTTAAGGGGACTCTAAATTTGCTATATTTCTTCACGTACAGCATTGCTATATATAGTATTTTGTTGTGGGTTTTAATATTGCAGTGCACGGAAGAGGAAAAAAAAATCAGTTGCAGTATGACAGACATTAAAATATTTGCACAAACGGTAACATTTTAGGGAGTAAGAAAAATCAAAGTTAATGTCATATTCCATACTGATGCACTGAGATCACAGAAAGGTACAAAGAAAAATCACCAAAAAAAAGGGCAGGTCTTTTAATCTGCCTTTTGAAGTACCACCATTTAAACAGTTCTCTGAACTGCATAACTCTCTAAATGCAAGTTTGTTCATCTCTGAAGGTAAACTATAATAGTCAAACTTGTTTGGGAAGAAAAAGAGAAAAAAGAAAATGTATAGGATATGGTTAATGTTTAGCTGGAAATAGAGAAGCAGAAATCATTTTAGTACCAGTACTTCTGTATTCTGGGTGGGAGACAATCGGTCTACCTAAGTTCCTCATCTTTGACTAGGAGCTCCTAATGTAGACTCAGGTCTACATTAACACTTGAGTTTGAATCAGCAAAGTGCTTTTGAAGAAAGTTTCCCAGTTCTCCCCAATTAACATGTGTTGATTCATATCTCTCAGCCATCTCAGAGCAGGCAACCTGGTTTGCTTTCACATGAAACAAACCAGGAAAATTTACACTGTGAACACCCAAGTGCACTCCAGCTGCTGACAGAGGTTCAGTCCATGGCAACAAACTAGGTCTAGTCTGAAGTGAACCCCCCCAAAATGTACACGGTGCGGACATTTGTTCTTCTTGTGCTCTACAGACCTGATCCTGTTGTGGTGTACTACTCCCAGATGTACATCCCTCTCTCTCTCTTACAATGGCAATGGAGTGACACTCATGCCCAACTTTTTCCACTTGTCTTCTCTGGCAGCCTTTTTTCCTCTCCTCAGTTCCTGTGCTAAAAGCCAGCTTCTCCATGGGACGTTCTCTCTGCTCAGTTTCTCATCTCTTAGTGAAGCTGTTTGACAGATGTTTGACTCTCCTGTGATTTTTACTTAAAAGAATTACATAACCTTTGTATTAAGATCAGTCTTACGAAGTGAAAGCATAAGTAACAAATTAATAATGATGACTTTGACTATAAGAAAAAGTCCTGCAACCACTCTAGTTTTAGTAGTTCCTACTTATTTTTCCTCTCCTTTGGGAAAGGTGAGTGGAAGAGAGAAAAAGAAAAGAAAAAACACTTTCAGTCCTTATGTATGTGTAGATCCCTTTTCTACCACAAAAATAAAAAGAAAGATTCAAAAAGAGAAAGTGGTTAAAATGCATTATTTCTTTTAAAGTTTACCTAAAACTAGGAAAGACATATTAATGTTTAGATAAAGACCTGAAAGTTTAAAAAAAAAAAAATCCATTTCAAAATAATAAGCTTTTGGGCCTTTTCAATTCTTTTAAAATTTTAAGCTAAATATAAATGAAAATAATGTATTCTCTTCACTTGTTCAACAAACCTTTTACTCCGTGAAAAAAATGAAATTGAAAGAAATGTTACCATTTTTCCCCCCTTCTTTTTCTCTCTCTTTTCTTCTGACTAGAAAAACGATACATGCTTTCTGGTAATCTAGATTAATTGACTCTGGTGACTGGGTTCAGCAGATCCATTATCAGTGATCCAGGTTCTTAGTGCATAATGCACAAGACATAACTGGATTCAAGTTATTAGTTCACCTTTTCTCAGATGGATTTTGGTACCTGTAAACTTTTCCATCAGAAAGCACAGGAAAAATGCTATTTTGTGCTCCAGCTGTTGGAAATGCTTGATAGTTCGAAAGATCAACAAGTTTGCACATATCCAAACACAGAGCTTGTGAATGCTTCTGCAGACTGTGGTGAAAGTCAGAGCCTTTTTTTGGCCTTGAAATGAAGCCAAACCCACAAGCTCTTCGTACACTTCAAATTTTGTTGTTATTCTAGAAAGGAGGAAAAAAAAGCCCACAACATTTGAGCTGTAAATGTGCAATCAATAGTTTTGTCTGTCACTGGGGAGAACTAGAGTGATTTTTCTGCTACGTCCTTGAACTGGAATGCTATGTCATCAGGTGCATTTGTTACCCTTCATTGGATAGTCATTTGGCTCAAGCTCAAATTGGCAAACTTCTGAATTGGTTCAGGACAGCATTTAAGTTTTGTTGCACCCATGTCTAGTTTTAAAAATCCCCATATGTGAAGAAAAAACCTTCATGTTTTTGTGGTCTTCTTGTTTTGAATGAATTTTATGTCTTACCTGTTTCTTTCCCTCTGTTAATGCTTGATCATTGGCCTTTTGAATGGCTTCTTTTTGATGATACTTGACAACAGAGGAGAAATATATATTTCTAATGGATATGTTCCTGAAATACTTAGAACCTCTGTGGTTTTGCTACATGTTGACTTTTCAGAATATTTACCTCAGATATTTTTTAAAATAAAAGATTTTTCCATTTAGCCCCTGAAAAATCAGACATGCCCGAGTTCTGCCATGCTTAATGTATAGATACAAAGGAGGGTGGATGGGAGTAGATGCGTTCTATTGACACTGCAGTACTTGAGGATATCAAATGGAAATTAGGTGGGTTTCCCTTTGAAAATGAGGGTACTTGAGAAAACCTGTAAAAGAAACAGCAGCAGACAGAAAAAGAGCCAATAAGAAAACCATAGGAGAAATTAAAAACAGCAACAAATGAAAGTACTTTCCTGCACTTTGCAATGCTGTTGGCTCAGAGAGACAAATTCATGAATAAATAAATACATCTTGATCTTTGCTTTTTCTCTATATTCTGACCTCAGTTTTCCAGGTGCAAGTATAAAGAAGACAAAATGCATGGTTCTCCCTTCTTATTCCCAAAAGATACTGTTTTGACAGTACCTGCAAGCAAAGAGCTATGATCTCCTTATGTTTTCATGAAAGAGCCTCTTGAACAGACAGCATGTGCAGAATCAGGTTCTGGATTGCACTCAAGTCTAATACTTTAAAAGTTATTTTATAAACTTATTAGATCAGTGAAAATCAAATAAAGTTCTGAAAAGCAAAGTCCTCAAAGTGGGAATGTCCAGTACCTAGAATCATTAGCTATCTCCTTTGACTGTGGCTACTCTTGCAGATAATGGTTTCAGTGGTACTTGCAACTGTGTGGACCCTGATCTCAAAAAAATGAAAATAACCAAATGTTTTTACACTGGGCATTAAATAAATTTCGTATTGATACACAGTTCTATCTGTCAGCTACCTTTCACTATCTTAATCCCATCATTTGGAAAAATAAAGGTACAAATTTACAGCTAAGGCACGATTTGAAGTAGCATGTTCTGCTAGGAGTTAAAAAATCCACGAAGCTGAACCCTATGAGTATTACACATAATAATTTTGAGAAAAGTAGAAAAATCTCATTGTCTGGAAGCATTAATGATCTTCATTTCACACAGACAGAATAATCAAAGTTGTTTGGTTTTTTTTCTTCTAATTTCTGCTGAAGAGAGGATTTTTATTAATTGTTTTAAACTTAGGAACTTCTGAAAGAATTATTTCACTCCCTTTGACAGCATTTTATAGCTGTGTCCACTAAAATACCTGGAGAGCTCGATTGTGCACTTATAAACTAAAAGAGCTGGATGGAAATAACTAGGTGAAAACAAACAAGTGCCTTGGTAGGATTTCAAAATTCAGATTTTTTTTAACTTCATTCATAAATTCTAGAACTGATACTAGTCTCTTGATCAAAGTAACCATCAGTGTCTCTTCCCTAGCCTATACTGAACCCAAACTTCAAAATGTGCTCTCCAGTAATACAGATATTTTGGACTATGATTCAAGATACCATCACTCTGGCCTCAGCGCAAACCTAAACAATAAGAGTATAGAAATTATAATAATGCTTTTTGATAATTGGCAACATAGATCAATTAAAGTAATGGGCATTTCTTTCTTTGTTATTATACATTCATTTGGAAGTTCTACAAATGCATGGTTTTTTTTTTCTTTTAATTGCCTTGTGAAATATTTTTATTCCTTCCTAGCAGGAAGACTTGGAAACAGTTATCCATACTTTAACCTTCATGTGACCCTAGCTACTGAGGTTTGAATGTCCCGATCTGTGCTGTCTTTACGACAGTAATCCTACCTGTCTCTTCATGTGGAGGTGATCCTGGTACTAGGATCAGTGACAACTCAGTGACCTAGGTCACTGATTTCTCCTGAAATAAAACTATGGCTACTAGTAAAGGAAATCTATCCCTCTCTTTTTGTTTAGTAGTTCCATTGGTAATAAAAATTGTACAATGATTAAAAGCAATGATTGTATCTGCTGTGCTCTGCATGGGTACCTCTTCATGCATTAGTAATACAGGTATTCAATAAAACCCTCATCTGCTTTCAGCTGACAATTGTTTAACTTTTCTTTACACAGAGGCTCATGTTCTTCTTGCAGTATGACAAAGCTTAATGGAGGTGTTGTGAAATGCTTTCATTGAAGATCTTCTTTAATTATAGATGTCCTGCATGACAAGTTCTTTAGCATATGTTTCTTCACTCCAAGAACATCGGTTTAAGTCAGTGATCAAAGTGTAGTTAAGAGAAATTCAGTATACTAATAAATCCAACCTTGTTCTCCACGAACTTCCCCCTTCCCCTGAAATTCAGCCCCAGCTAACCTGAATCAATCAGCATATTTAAAAGTGCTATTCATACCAGGTACAGCCTGTTGAATCACCAGAGAAATCAAAACTAAGTTCAATCACTTTCTTACTACTTACTACAAGCTGCAAGAGTAGCTTGGCTACTCTTTCAATGTTTCTCTTATGACTCTTCCCGTTTCTGCAGCATATAACATTGTCTTCTGTGGAGAAAAATCTGAACCTTGTGTAATTGATCACTTTGGCATGTAAAAATGTTAGTTCAAATATTTTCCAGTGCAACTCTATTTCTCTGGGTCTTTGCAATCCACTTTTCTTTCAGATTCAGAATGTATTTTTAAAAACAGGTCAAATCCGAAAATCTTTTCTACATTTTTCACACAGTTATATTTATATGAATTTGAAGTCAGCATAGTTGTTTTTACAGTGTTTAGAAAGTTACATCTCGAGCGTAGACACACTGAAAAATATTTCAACCATGCTTATTCCAAGTGAAAAAAGCTTATTCATTTACCATGTTAGATTCACCTAGGTAAAGTGGGACTTAAATGGATTGCACAAGTCTGTATTTGTGCCCTCCACTCGTATAACAGGTGATTTATGTGAAAATGAGGGAATGCTGTCTCAATAATTATTCTTACAACCTGAGTGAGAAAATAGTTCTGAGAGGCTATTAAATTGCCTCTGCCTGTATCAACAAGGTATCAATTCTAAAGTGAAAAGGAAGAAACATCCTCTTAAATACGGGTATGACTAGTTCGCATGTTAGAAAGGCTGTGTAGGGAACGATGGGAAATAATTATAGATGCAAAATACACACTGGATCACTTTATCACATAACATGGCTGAGCTTACATGTGGTTAGAAACTGATCTGGGTTTGGGAATTGTTTTGGGTTTTGTTTCCATTACTTTGCAGCTTGTAGTGCTGACAGTAAGCTTTGCAGAATGTCACAAAAGGTCAGTGGTGAAGTTAGCCCTTCTCCGTAACTGTATCTTAACTATGATGTAGAGGTTACAGAAACATGTAAATATAATTTTTAATCACAATATAATTTTATTACTTCTCTGGTTATTAGGAATCAAATTTATTACCTAGAGATGCTTACATTTTACACCTTAGAAGTTATATGCAATGCAGCCACTAAATACACTGTTTTGAAAGTTCTTGTATGCTTACTATATGCCTCAGACCCCAGAGATATATTGTACTTCTCCAAGAGTCTGAAGTCCTCACATTAGTCCGGTCAAAGACTTAAGTTTTGAAGCCTCAACCCAGATTGCCAAATTCTTGAATGATAATGAGACAGGATTTCCTATATGCTGCATCTGCAGGATATACATTCTGTTCTGAGCAGTGTCAGCTAGGCAGTAAAAAAAATAAACAAAATGAACTTCCAATGCAAATTTATTTTTTATTTAATTTATATGCTTAATTTTTTAATATATTATGTTTAAGTGCTTGCCAACAAAGCACTTGAATAGTAAAAGTTGCAAAGCAGTTACCAAAAAGATTATTTCTCATTTACCCAGTTAAATTCTTACAGGAAGTATTGTGAAGTCGCAGGTATAAAAAGCCCTTGTATTTATTGATCACATTTGTATAAATTAATTGCAGACGTATAGGAAAATAAAGTGTTAGGATGTTTAATATAATTGTATTAAAAGCTGAAATGTAATAACTTAACTGGACAAAGGTTTTTTTTATTCTCTTAAATGGAAGAGAACATTCTTAGTTGGTATAAATTGGTACTGCTCAACTGACTTCAGTAGAGATATACAGATTTCAAAAACTGATGCTGCGGACTAACGCATTAAAAGACAAGCTATCTTTATCAAATATTTGATATATTTTAAGATATTTTAACTTTAGCAGGATGTATTCCATCTTGTCATTAAGAGACAGCTTGAAAGAGATCTTTACTGTTCAATGGAAATTTCAGAAACTGAACATTTTTAATAATGTATCTCACAAAGTAAAATAGAAAAGTGAGAAAAAAATCAACCCTTTTGACAGATTGAAAAGCTGTGAGAAAATTCAAATCAGAAATGCTGAGATGTTTGTTTGCAATATTTTTTATTTACACAGCATTTTTCTTCATGCCTGAGCTGAAACACTTTCAAAAAACAGACGTAATATCCTCAGGAACAAGTATATGTGGTCAAGGGCAACTGTTCAATTTTGGGTGGGAATATGGGTAAACTGGAGGAGGTCCAAAGGGCAATTTCTTTTACAAGATCCTAAACAGACTTTAGCACTCATGAAGGGTTTTTTCTCTGTTTTTTTGTTAAACTCAGGTTACTCCCCTTTCTAAGTGAAACACAGTTTGTAAACTTAATCTTGGGCCTTAGTCTTAATAGCTTTATTATTTTTATGCCTATTCGTTCCATTTTATGCAATCTTATCTATGAAAGCTTTACATTTTGTTCCTCCTCACTAGCCACTTTAGGAAAGAATTATTGCATTTGATTTAAATTTTTTTAAAACTCTTTTAAGAGGTGAAGATGTAAACAAGGGGAGAATTGTCATTATAATGATAAAGGATAGATAGTCACGAGTCACTGGCTCACAGGAGAAAAAGTCAGCCAGGTTCAGCTCATTTTTTTGTTAGCCCTTCCTTAAGATAGTTTAGTGTAGTCAGTTAAAGAAAGAATATGCTAGGTTTACCTAATTTGGAAGTGAAGCCAGTAGAGGGGTTACCAAATGGGGTTTAAATAGGGGCTTGTAAACAATATAGTTTATCAGAACTCTTGGACCATTCTTTCCCATTGATTAAAATCTCATGCATTTTCCACAGATAGATAGTTTCTGTCCTGTACTGACAACAGCCCTCGGACTCATGGGGTCCGGTTGTATCCTCCCTGTTTAACCAGATGAAGTTTAAGTATTTGATCTACTCAAGTTTTCTAGACTGACTCTGTAATAAGGGAGGAAGAGAGATACACCTCCAGAGGTAAAATTATACCAAAGCCAGGTGTATTGTCTAAACCTTGTACGTGTAGGTGCCTCTTGGTTGGATTAACAATGGTGAAGGCCATTTCTAACTTTCATAAAGCTACAGTTTGGCTGATGAGCACCTATACTGATTATATGTATGAATCATCAGGTAATGCTGCAGAAAATTTAAACATTTTTCAGTTGTTTTGATGAGAAAATATACTGTGTTTACTTCTTCAGTTGCCATGCTTCTCTTTGTCCCAAATGTGGAGAGAGGGGAATGTTAACTTTTCATATTTCCCATAAAATACGTATAAAATACATGAAATTTTACGTTGTGTTTTGCATTTGAAAAAACAAGATTAATTAAAGTAACTTATTAAAGTTAACTTTTAGTGACACACTTCACAGGATTATGGCTAGTCATCATAATTTTTATTTTTCTCTGAGTAGACATTTTTTTCTAAGGCAAAACAAGTTGAGTTATATTTTCATTCTTCTGGTGGATTAGCAAAGTGAGGTAGTTTGAATATTTTAATTATGTACTTTAAATGTTGAAATTTATTTCAGCTGTAATTTTTATAATGAATAATTGTAAAAATCTATCCTTTTCCCTCTTGCTGTGAATTTAGTGTGATAGTTTCATTTTTCATTTCTGTGTGTACCATGCCGGTATGTTGGCTTTAAAAAAACAAAAGCCCTCCATGTGTCTCCTGAGTTTTACATCAGTGTAGACCTTGTGAATGTAAGAGAGAGATATTTTGGCTCTAAGGAGGTGAAAAAAAATTCATTTCCTTGAGTGTTTACTCCAGAATTTAGATCTTTGAAATTCATTAAGTGTATTTCAGTAGGAAGTCAGATCTCTCTCTGTCTTCTGTATTTCTAGTGTTTTGTTGTAAACAGCAGCATCCTGATGTGCCCTGACAGTTTTCAGCGCACAGTCCAAACATCTGAAAGAATAAGTACTTTATATTGTGCATATGTTTTTGTAGTTTGTGTTTTTATTTCTCATGCCTGATAGTTGTATTAATACTAATGTGTTAACTTCAAAGGAAAAAATGCTATTTTAATAATATTTAATGTGGATAATTAGCTTACTTAACACCACAATATTAGGAAATTTGGCGAGTGATTTGTTTGTATGTGTTGATTACAAATTTAAATACTTTTCCTTGCAGCTCCAATACTTTATTAAAGCTGCTCTACATTTTTTCCAAGTTTCATTTTATTTTGTTTGATGAGCAATTATTACTTCTAATGCACTTGCAAAATGTTGTCATTAAGTACATGATGAAAATATTGTATCTTCTTTGATGTAGTATTTGATTCCTCAGCTGAAGAATCACCATCTAAATGTATTAAACTATATGTACTTAATGGAAGAGAAAAATGTAAATATGGACAAGAAAGAAGGATTGGCTGTCTAAAATGGAATAAAAACATGCTTACTTATTTTACACGTAAAAGCATTAGCGCAGATTAGTATTTATATACTTCAGGTCTGATTTACAGGGAACTGTGTGCAAGAAACCTTTAATGGCTTAATGATACATCTTTTCCATGAACAACTTTTTTTCCTTGACAACTGTGTTCTATACATGCATGTCAGACTCCAGCGTATGTATTCATGATAAATTGCTTATACACAGGAAAACCTAAAGCCTTCTGAAAATTAGGTCAGTGAGAACCAACAAACGCTGGGTGTTATAAAGAGTGAGCCCTCTGACACATTTCTCTGATGAATAATGTCTTAACATGGGAAAAGCTGAAAATGTCCTCAGTTCCATCTTTGTTTATATTCTTACCCTTTTCCATTTTTAAAAAGCTGGCTAATAGTCTTTTTTGTTTTACAAAGAAGACACTGATAGTGTTCTTTTAAATCTAAAAATAGAGGTCTTCCATGGACAGTCGGTTTCCTTTTACACTCTCCTGCAGTGTTTCTTCTTAAACTCCCCTTCCCTTCCTTCACAATTGTGAAAAGTCTTGGAGAGAATGCTTTCAGTACTTTTATTTTTTCTCGATCCAATCAATATTTTTCAGTAAGTCAATCCCTCTTGTCTTTTGAATTTTCTTGTACCTTTTTATGCTTCTGTTTCATTTTCTTCAGCTAAGAGCAGAGTATCTTTTCCCTTATGTTCAGTCAGCTTGCAGCAGTGGTCCACCAACACCACTGATCGTCTGAAGACACCATCAGAAGAGGTTGCTTTCTCTCAGTGGAATGAGATGACTCTAGGACTCTTCCCCTAAAAAAACCAAAAAGGCTTTATTTGGAAATAAATCTTGCTCTGCTCTCTGTGTCCTTGTAGGGCAGGTTCTTTCTTCTAGGTCTGCTTTCACTGAACTCAGTGGCTTCCTGGGCTGCAGCAAATTCTGCATTGTTCTTTTGGTCCCTAGGAAGCATCTTTTTCTGTCACTCTTAGGAATGTGCTTACTCCCTTTTGCTCTCAAAGTTATCTCAGTCTTTTCTTGTGCTGCACACCCTAAGCTCCTTGTGACTCTCTCAGCCTTCTCCTCTCCCAGAGCGTAAGTTGCACCAAGGATAAGCAGGATCAATCCCTGCCATCAAATGTGATCTGACCTAGTTGTTTCCTTTTTTAAGGGGGTGTAGCATACAAACTAAGAATAAATTCATCATGCAGATGCTCTTTATCATGCATAACTTAAAATAATAATACTAAGTACGCTAATTAGTGGAGGAATAACTTTAAAACACAGTATGCGACCCATGGTGATCATCTTCCACATGATCTCCCTTGCCATTTGTGTCTTGAGTAGTAACAGAGAAGCAAGGCTTCAGGAACAGCTTGAATTAAAAAGGATAAAGAGTTTAGAAGAAAGGAATAAATCTTTTAACTAGTTTTTATTTGTTCTTGAGTCAATGAATATTCCTCACTGCTTCAACTCGTTAAAATATTTCTAATAAATTACTTGCATGATGCTGGAATTATTTCTCACTGTTTGTATTCTACCTTAGAGCCAAGGAAGCCTTTTGCTACTAATTTGTTTCAACAAATTGCAACCTACAGGATGAAGTACTTCAGTCGCTGGGTGTGATAGGTTATCTAAATCACGTGACATTGTTTATCCTCCGTGACAGACAAAATGTAAAGCCTGACAAGCAGAAAAGCTTAAATGCTAAAAAGAAAACTTTTGTAGATTTCAGCTTGTGAGCATGGTTGCTGTGAAGGGGTCCAGAGCCTGGAAGAGGAAGTGCCCTGCCTTTGTCTTTGAAGTGAGTGCATCAGAAAAAAACAAAGTCCTCTTTCTCTCTAGCTAGGTTTTATTATAGTGTAGTCGTACTGTCTGGAGTCTGGTCACATAGTGGAGAGCTGCATTCTCCACTCTTGCTTCCTGTACAGCAGCTTTAGTGCTCTCCTGGATTCAACCAACTCCATAACCTCCTGTTGCACTCTCCCAGATTTAGCTGTTCTCCTTGCTTCTTCCTGATGTCTTCTTTCAAGTCTTCCAGCTCCAACAGTGTGGCAGACACAGAGACACAGTGTGGCTGTGTCTCTCCGCCTTGCTTCTCTGACCCAGAAACTCCTTCCCCTTGGACACACTCAGTTTTCCCAAGGAAGAAGCAGTCTGCACCTCCCTCCAGAGGGTCCCCCCTGCCACAGGGCACTTTAGCTAGTCCTAGGAAGTAATCTTCTTCTTGCTGCCCAGATACAACATATTCAACAAAATAGATGATCTATGATATTTACAAAGTAAACATAAGCCAAAACTAACAGTTCTGCCTTTCATTAGAGTTGCATTTATGGAAGGTAATAGAAAGGATATCAATTGTAACTGTAAAATCTAGATTTTTTCCCCCACACTTCTGTTTAGCTTTTTTCTGAAGTACAGGCCAGAGGTTTCTCTTTTCAAGACATTTTGGAAAGGATTCAGACTTAAGCCTCAAGATTAGCATATGTAAAACCACACAAAGTGGATGCTGTTGGTTCCCTGGCACATCATACACAGACTTAATAACAATAGCAATCAAAAGCATATATGGCACTGTGATTAATGTAGGACATTGTCAACACTGTAAGATACATTATGGATATATTTTAAATAAAAGCTATCAAGCTATGTGCATGTTCTTCAACAGGTGCCCATATTAAATATTTTTAAAGGGCAAAGTTTCAATGTTAAAGCCTGAGGAAGAAATCACAGATATGATAAAAGGGGCAAGTTCTAAAATGATAGGGAGCTGATGAGATGCACTTCTGTAAAATTCAGAAGGCAAGAATAAAATCTAAAAACCTGATACAGAAGACACGGGCATGATGTGAGATATGCAACAAGGGTTCTCATATTACAGTTCCTAAAAGAACTCAAATCTAGGTATACATCATATTTATTTGGTTCTGTATATTAACTGAGTAACAACTACAGTCCTTTCGGTGGCACAACAAGAACAGTTATATCTGAAAACTCAGTACATACCTGTTACTTCCTGTAATTTCCATGTTCTTTTCGGCATATCTGTTTTCTTCCCTCTCTACAGGAATGGAACTTGTTCTTTGTTTCTCAGCCAATGCCACTGTCAAAACAGGGATTGCCTGAGTGTGCTACTCAAATTATTTTTTACAAGGGTATGACTGTGAAACACAGTGGAGATGTGTTGGTGTTGTGACATGATTATGTTCCTGCTAACTCTAAGGAGTAAAGAGACACATATGCAAGTTTTGGTGGTTACTGAATCTTCTGCAGAAGTCTTGTAGTGACCATGGTGTGTAACATGAATGCTAATGCATGCTGAAGTTTGTGCTACTGTTTCACTGGTGTTGTTTCCATATCAGCTGCTAGTATGTTACACATCAACAGTAATATATCTTCACCATATAGTTAGTCATAACCGTCCTAAGAGAAATGGAGAGTCATTCTTAAAATCAGGCAAGTAACTTCACCCACAGCTGTCCTTCACTAGGCTATCAATGGATTCCTTTCAGTGTGTCAAAATGGATGGATTCCCAGGTTTCTCTACCTGGTCTCGCACAGAGCCGCTGTCAGTGTCAGTGGTATAAGGAAAATATTTTAAAAAGTAACATCTAAGTGGAACAATTGTTATTAATGCAGGCGGTTTTCAGTGTGAATGAAAGCAGCATCTGGCAGCAAGGGTGTTGTTAGTTCTGAAAACTATAAGAAGATTTCTAGCAAATTCTCTAATTTTTCTCCCTTTTCATCTCTTGATTATCCATGAAGTATACTGTTTTGCCAGGATGTATGTCTGGCTGGTCTAACTTCATAGCCTGTACCTGAACGTTGGTGTTACATGGTCTAAATCAATTCAGAAGAAGGAAAGTGTCAGACAGGAAAATACAGTGAAGGAATTTGTTGTTGGATGCTTAGGAGGATTACCAGAAAAAATAGTCTGAGTTCTACAAGCAAAGTAGGCAAGCTGCCAGCTCATCCCAAAGTAAAAACCAAGCTCCAGCATATTCTCTTGCTCTGTCTCCTCCACTGATTACAGAGTACGATTGAGTACTGGCTAAAGGCTTTGCTGTAAGCAATCACTGAATGATACATCATTGCAGATATGATCTAGCGGAATTGATTTGTTCATGATTTATTAATTCATAATAAGTAAATCTCTTAATCATTCTAACCTACAATGCTCCAGTTTCCATCATGGAGCAGTGTTAAAGTACATGAACTAGATTCCTTTTCACTGAAGTTAGACTGGGAAACACATTGCAGGAGCTCACCGAGAGGGTAAAAGGTATTTATTCCATTAGATTGAACTAGAACTAGCCCAAACTAAGAGCCTAAAATGCACAGAATGTGGATTTTCAAACCTGAATCCAGCTGTTTACTCCTTTTGCACCACAGGACTGCTTAATGGCAGCATCTTGGGTTCATTTTCTTTAGAATAAATTGAACTTCTGTCTGTGAAAATTTTATGGATAACATTGCACAGCAGCTGTTCTAATATTTCTTTGAAGGCATTGTGTCAGGCCTTCAGGTCTGACAATTTATTTGGGGTTTATCAATTATTTGGGCTATTTTTACCCATTTAGAACATTGACACAGCATTGGTTCTGGTCCTGTTCACCATTTAAGGCTACACTAAACATAAAAAGAATACTCTCCAGTCAGCCTTATGAAGCTCTTGCCCAACCTGCTTGCCTCTGCTTCTTTCACAGCTGAGCCTCTGAATCCTTATTCTGGATGAGGCACATGTTTTTCGGCTATGTTACAAACACGGAAGATCTCTGGACTAGACAAAGCTCATCCAAGAGCGAGCTAAAGACAGAGCTCTGCCTTTTGATTAGCCAGAAGCCAAAAAGTAGCTAGGAGACATGGGAGAATCTGAAAATATCATATGTTTATTTAGCGTACAATATGGGTGGCTTGGAATGACCTGGGTACATTGCGTTATGCGGGCATGTAAGGACAATGGTTCCAAATAGGAAGGGAGTGGAAACATAAGACGTAAATCTGTGTGAAGACAGGGTTTGCTAGTTTCACAAAGTCACAGAATAACTTGTTTAACAGCAATTAGTATTTTCCTCAGGTTTCTAATACAAGTATACAAGCCACTTAGAAATTCCTTTTACATTCCTCTAACTTTGAATTTAAACCTCATTTCTGAGTTTTTCTACCTCTTGTTGTACTAATTTAAACCAGCTCATCCCAAATAATCTGCCATCAGCAGGCTTGACCCCTGCTGTTGAGGTAATGCCCATACCATGAGTGTTTCAGGATTTCAAAAGTTTTACCCCATTGCTCTACAAAAATTGCTTACTGTTAGTGTTTTTGAGTAATGGAGTCTACCTTCCCCATCACCAGTATATTTCCAGATGTGTTAGATTACAATGAAGGTTCATCACCTGCTTTCATTTTGCATTTACTTCTATTTGCTTTTGTTTGTTTGTTTGTTTCCAAAATTAATTTTTCCAAAATCATCTAAAGATGTCCTGCTGAGAATCAGGAAATTCATTCCATTGCCTTATTTTTGTATAGTTCTTATAAATTTAAATAATTTAATCAGCAGCTGCCTAATGCTTCTTTAGATTTATCTGTCTTTGGAGTTTCCAGCTTGTGCAACTAACAATCAAAAGTATCATAGTCGATCTTGTCTGCACTTCGTACACTCAGTTGCTAACCTTAGTTAACAATTGATGCAGAAAGTAATGTAAATGCCTTAAGTAGCTGGTTTCTAATAAACTTTGGTATATCAAAACAGTACAGAGAAGGATGGCATTTGACCACATACTCTCTGCTATTTTTCAGCTGCTGTCCAGATTCCTGGTTGGAGCAAAGGAATGGCAGAAAGTTTTGTCCAGAACAAGAAGGTAGAGTAATTGCAAGAAAATCTACTGCACTGACTTACAGTACTAGTTTGTTCTCTCATTAGGACTGATATAACTTGTAACAATCTTCAAAATGTTCAGACGATTCTTTGGATGGAATAGCGAGTTAGGGAACTGAAAGCTGGAGCTTTCTTCTGCTCCATCCAACAAAAACTACATCATGTGCCTAAGACCTTGTAGATTCTGGACATGGTGATACATATATATGCGTGTGTATATATATCCACAGAGTGTAGACACAGAGAATGCAATAAGTGATGTTGTTCTGGATCTTCATACAGGCATCTTAAACATTCAGGTACAGGGCTACATTAAACACTGGGACAATGCAGCTTGACTACCTCAGCTGCACCACTGACATTTTTTAATGGTTGTTTTTACTGTCTGGTCTAATCTTATTTGATACTTTCAACAACACTTTAAAGACTCCTTTTTAGAAGTTTCAAATCTTGCATCTGGGTAACTTACTGAAAATGTAACCTGACAGTGGAGTGGAATCTGTCTTAGCTTCTTTTCATAAAGGGATCAATAGCACTTTACACCTAATCTTTATTTCAGCTTTTAGGCTTTTAATGCATCATTTGCTCCCTTTTGACACATAGGGAGAAAAAAAGTGCTACAAAACAACAATATAATTTTTCCTTCAATATAATTGACAGGAAACTTTTTCTTTAGCTCTGTGGAAAGAAAAATCTAAGAGTTAGGTCACAGAAAACATTTATTTTGTTTTTCAGAAGGCTGGGCAAAGGAAATGCCTTTTCAATCAATATAAAGCTAGTCAATCAGAGAAAAAGACAAAAACCGAAAAACAGTACAGAGGAAATTGAAGGGCCTTTTGCACTCTATGCACAAGGGTGAAGAAAGCATTTTCCCTAGACTATGCATGAGCAACTGCTCTGCTAGTTGGCTTCCCCCATCTGAATCAGCAGGAGCCAACATGGGGAGAAAGGGAGACAAAAGATGCTGTGGGTCATTGAGTTAACCAGGCTTGTCATCATTAAAGACTTCTGTTTAGGGTCTCCCTCTGTTCCTGCATGCCACCCTGACCACAGTGGAAGGGATGCTTGACATTTGAACTACGAAAGGAAGTCATGGTCTGGGAATTTTTGTCAAATAAAGGAGTCATAGTGAATATTTTATTCAAACACGTTCTAGCTTTCCACCAGGCCTGTTANTTTTTTTTTTTTTTAATTTTGTGAATGTATATGAGGATAGGAATGTCTCTAATTATTCACATTACAAACATACCTAGGTGGGCCTCTCAGTTACTTAGCACACTTTGGAAGTTTGCAACACAAGGAAACACTGTTAAATTTGAGGCTGGGGAAGTCAGAAGTTTCCTCATAATTAGGAACAAACTTGAAGGCAAGAAGAAGCCGGTACCATTTCTGCAGGAGATAGCTAGCTGAGCATACTATCAGGTGCAGGTAAAGCTTTCCAACCCCTGAACTATGTGATGTTTCTTAATTTCATTTAGGTTTTAGCTTGTTACTTTTAAATGCAAGAAAGTCAAAGCATTAAGTCAAAGAATGCATATAAGAAATAACACATCATGGCAGCTATGTGAGAAAATGAATGGTGCTAGAGACAAGACAAGAGAATCTCTGTCACTGCCGAAACACTGTAACTAGCATGTTTTGGATCCTTGTTTGAACTTTTATGGGATTTTTATTTTACTTATATGTTAATAGGATCCAAGGTATTGAAAATTATAGGCCTGATTCTGTACCTTTCACATAATTCTGTGTCATAAAGGTGGCTTGCAACCATCATTCCTGGAGGGCTGGTTCATTTTCCCAGTAGTCAGACTCGGAACGCTTAATGAGACGGATTTGGAATTAGAGGGTTTTGGGTAAAGTGGCTTGGTCTTAAGTATGACAGACTTGTTTTCCTCACAGGTTTTGAGAGTAATCTTGCAGTCCTTAAGTATCAGCTTTATCTTTACCTTGCAGATACCAGTCAACTTTCACCTTTCTCATTCAAGTATTGAGGAGATGGGCCAAACCACCAGTTCAGACCTTTCCCTAACCAACATATTTATGTCAGTGTACCCGTTCAGATGGACTGTACTCTGGGCCATTCCACTGTATCTTCCACTTTTGCACTGCCCAACCCCGAGGCGTTACGTCAGCTACATATCTGGAGCGTGTAGGCTTTTCACTGATGCCATTAAACAGGGGGCCACACACCTGCCCTGCATCTCCTTTAATGAGAGCTTCTAAGGCCCCATGGCAACATCCATCAATGTACAGAGTGTGGAAAGAGAGCTTTTATAAAATGCTTCTACGTTACCAGGTCTTTTCCTGGATGGAGAAGAAATACATTTCTTTTTATTGCTCACAAACTAATAGGAAGGTGAATTGTGAGCAGCCGGGTAAGAGTTATCACTGAAATCCATCTCAGCTGATGCTTCTCATACACAGTGAGCAATGATTTAAACTTTCACGTTTTAGTTAGAGTCTTTAGAAGTATGCATGGCTGCTTAAAGCAACTTTGCTAACAGGGAAAGGAAACACTGTACACCACAAAATGTGTGGGTTTTTTCAGTTACCTCAGTTAATTGGAAAACTTAGGAAAGTTCAGGAAAAGGTTATGCAAACACTGATTAACCCTCTATCCACTTGCAGGACATTGTGTCCTGGATTAATTTGCTGAGAAGGAAAGACTGAATGAAACCTCAGAGAATTTACCCAATTTTATTTAATCTATGAAGTAGAATTGAAGAATGCCAGATAAGATACAAGTAAGAACATGAACTAATATAGATTTTAAAATAGGAATGGGGAATATGACCCAGAAAGGGCAAAGTTAAGAATATTTATGCCAGTATTTCAGCATAAATGCTTACCATTAGACAGACTTTCTAGCCTAATGCAAAATCAGATAAAACGTGTAATTTTAAATACATTACTAAGGAAGAGGTGAGAGGTTAAACAGCACAGTTAATAAATGTAAATAAGCAAAGCGAGGAGAGTGAAGTTCAGTTCATGAATCCTGATTTAAGCCAATACCGTTGAAGATGCCTAGTGGGGACACTTTGTAGTCATGACCATTTCTTTGAAGCTGATCATCTGAGTCTATCAAAGCCACTTAAAACCCTGAATATAAGACGCCTAAACAAACAGGTCAATGCCAGAAGTACAAGAACCTGTTGTCCACCCTTACAGTAAACCTTAGCTATTGGGTGCTCAAATCCTTTAATTTAGGTGTTTAATACAGGAATCTAATCCAAGACTGCTGACACACAAAAAATGTTGCAGGTCCGTCACAAATGATCTACAATACTTGCATCTCGTTCTTCACAAGGGACAGAGACTGCCATGAGAGGGAGAAAGTGCATCGGAAAATAAATGTCTGCCTGAATCCAGAAAAACTATAACTGCAACTGTTATAATCTCCCTAGAGCAGTGCTCTACCTTAGCCTGGAAAGCTAGGGTAGGGCAGAGGGCATATAGGGCATAGCCCTTTTGTTTGTATGTTTCAGTTCTTCCCCAAAAGAGAAAGATTTGAAAGTTTCTCTGTCTAGATTGCAAACAAAAGTCCTGCTATGAATTATGAAGATGAGAAGCTCAATATACAAACCTGCAAAGCACCAGGGCATTGAAAATCCAGCATTACTGGGAACTAGTATTGTTTACATTAGCCCTATAGTGTGAATGATCAGAGACCTTCAGGCTGTTCCTGAGGCAGTGCTTCTTCACATTTCCTCCTTGCCTTTTCCCTGGCTATGGGGTTTGGGGAAGAGGAGAGTCTTGCATTACCTCAGAGCACCGCAGCTGTCCAGGAGGACCTTGTCCAGGCTTCACAGGAAAGAAAGTTCAATCCATCATGTACTTGTGCATTATTTCTGCGCTTTAGCATTCATTTTTTTCCATTGCTATTTTCTACCCACCATAGTATGTCATAATATGATAACATGTCATCAGTCTGAAAAGCTTTTTAAAGGGCTGCAGTCCAACCTTCCTCTGTGTGTGCACAAACCACAGCACTAATCACAGGACAAGAGTGTACAGAAATGAAAGTAATTTCCACAGAAAGAAACAATTTCTCCAAATGACTTTTGATAAAGAACATTTTTTTTCCCGCAAGTATAGCTCCTAGAATTCATTCTGCCTATGTCCAGGTACTTGAAAACTACATGCAGAGATGTTTCTGTGTACAAAAAAAGAGGCCCATCTAGGAACATGCATCTTTATTTCTACAGTCTCTATAATTGATACTGTTCAGACTCTTTTCTTAAGAGTACTAAAAGTTTTCTGTATCGTTGAGTGATTTATAGGCTTTACCTCTGTTGATAAAGATGTTTGTGAATTAAAATCCTTGCTTTTGATGTTTGTAGACAGAGTAGGTCCTGAACTTCACTGTTTATATAATTACATTTTAAAGCATTATCTTTTGAAGCAATGGGTTATTCCTTAAAATAAACTGATAGAAAAGGAAACAAATTCTTCCAGGAAAAGAAGTATAGAAAATAGATACTCTAGCAATCATAAAACAAACACTATTTTTTTCCAACTCCAAACAATTATAATTGCTGCAATAACTTGTCATTAAGTAGAATATACATTAAAAGGGGTGTCGGATTCTCAGTGGTAAAAAGCATTCTTTCCACCATGAAGTCGTATGAGACACTGATTGTTGTTATCTCATTGATCCCATACCTTATCTCTTTAAATACTTTTTGTGTTTGAAAATTATAATTTATTAATTGTTGTATAACTAGATTTTTTTTGTACATAATCTTACATATTTTATACATAATGACCAATTTTGAAACATTAAGAGTAGGTACGTAGAGTCTAGAACTTCACAGTACTCGAGTTTTGTAGTGAGTCAGTGTACCACTGTGCAAAATTTTAATTTAAATAATAAATGAAAATCAGAATCACTAGAGCAAAATTTAGCAATGCCATTGCCATGGGAATTCTGGGAACTAACAGGGAATTGCAGGAGTTGATTTTCAAATGGATTCTGGAACATCAGTGTCCCAAAATAAAGTATACATGTCCATGCAAGAAAAGGACAATCTATTTCCAGATCAGCTCCCTTCAATAGAAAAATTTTGTTGTACACTTCATTGGCAGCTGTTTACCTTACTAGTCTAAGGTGAGAATAACATAGAGAAAATTGTAGAGAAGAAGTGTTAGGAGAGGCAGTCATGGAATAGGGAGGTACGCCTTAGTCTCCACTGCAGCCAGCAGACAGTGATAATGGAAGTGATAAATAATCTGGATATCCTTTTAGTTTCCTATGCTGAATTTCCTATATGCAGACTTCTGAATACAATGGTTGCATACCTGTTCCAGTTATCCTGCTGAAGTCAATGCAGTTAGTTTCTCATGTGCTTTGATGAGGCATACGTTTAAGCAGCTGGCTGAACTACGAATAGACAAATACTTTTCATTCGTATTATTAAATGTAAAATTATCAAGGCCTTTTAAAAAATCAATCACAACATCTGAAGGTATGTATTTCTGTGGCAGTAGATCCCCTGGGATAGCTGCTATTTTTAGGAATAAAACAATTTAGTATATGGAAAATGAACACTACTACACAAATGGTGTAGCATTAATTAATCTTAGTGTGACCCTATTAGTGTGTATACAGCACTGTACAGTTTTTCCTTCTCAAAATCTCATAGAAAGTTATTTTGATTACAGTGTATTTAAGTGTTATACTTTCTATTTCACTCATTTTGTGTCAGTCCTGAAATATCTGGGCTGAACCGTGTGACTGTAATGAGATGTACATATATTATAGAATACTGCTGGTGTAGAAAGGTTCTTTTTGTTGATTCATTGTTGTTTGGTTTGTTTTTGGGGTTTTTTTCGCCCGACCCACTGAATTTTATAAAATGTTTACTGAGAGATGCCCAGTACTCTCACTTCAAGTAAAGCAATCAGTTCTAAACAGCATTGACTCAGGGGGTAGCCCTCAGCGATAAGCACTAGTCTATTTAGACTGTTCTCTATTCTGTTTAGGCATTTCTTCATTTCAGGCGACATGGGGTAAGGGCAGGAGCAAGCACAATGATGTGGCCTCGGTGCTAGGCCTCAGAGCGTACCCTGTGACATGGCCCCAGGCTCTTTTCTATTAAGCTGACCTTATGTCTCAAAGCCTTATGACCTGTGACACCACTCAATTGTTATTTAATCAATTCAGTCAAAATTAAAAAGGTGTATTTTTATTTGCCTTAACACCTTTTCTTTCTGGTATTTGTTTTGGTGACCTTTGAGTATTGGATTTCAGCTGTCGATAACACACCGCATGCCAGATTGCTTTTTCTAATAAATAATGAAGCAACTTCTGAGGATTATTTGGATTGCATTGATGTGGGCTAGAAATAGTCTGCAAACATAGCCCAAAAAGAACAATGCAGCTGCATATTCTGACACCATCTCACAGGAAATGCAGCAGGAGAAAAGGGCTGTAGATACTGAGTAAAACCAAAACTCCTCAAATTTTCATACAATTACCTGTATAGTATCTTCACCTTAAGCTTGAATCAAAAAGAAAAGGCTTTCTTTTACCTGTTAAAAAAACAAAAATTAGAGAGGTCAGCTATAGACAGCAAAATCAAATAATTAAATCTTTGGGTCTTTTTATAAAAAGGCTGAAAAATCTGTTGTCTCTACCATAGAAGAATATTCATTGTTTATGCAAATATTTGGGGATGGAGCTGTAACTTTCTTTCTCTTTGTACTTTAGTATGTTAGATTTTTAAAATATTTTATTTTCTGTTATATCATATGCTTAGGTCCTGGTTTGGAGAAGTATTTATGGCTATTGTTATACACATATGCTAGATACTGTACAAATATATGACAATTTCCTGCTTCAGAAATGTACAGTCTTACAATAATAAATGAGATTAAAATGAGTCATGATTATTAGAAATTTGGTAGCAATGACCACAAAACAGATGAAGTTCCAAAGAACACTTGCATAGCTCTGCATCTTGTTGACTTTGCCTGTGCATACACAAGCAGGACTCAAGACCAAGCCAGACAATATCAGTGACTACTTTTGAAATTTCATCTGGTTATACTTTCTCTTTCTAGGCATTTTTGTACCGTTTTACCCTCTCGCCCCAAGTCGCAATGTGGAATTAAATTCATGCATTAACTCCAATTAACTGTGATTTAAGTGACAGATAATCTTCATTTCATTGATCTTGTAACTGTGACTCTGAATTTAAAACCTTTCTGTCCTGCGGCTCCCCACATGCAGAAACACATTTTTATTGTCTGTATTGCAGAGCTCTAGGTTTTGCAAAGGCATCAGGAATATGGCTTGACAGAGAAATTTTGATTCTTATGTACCTGAACCTTTTTGCTTTCCTTATTTAGAAAAAACCTCAATTTTTATAACAGTTGCAGCAAAGAGTAACTTCCAGAGATGCTCTTTTCTGAGCCTGGACGTATTGCACTGTGCACAGTAAGTAATAGCTGCATGTCCAGGGATTTGGCAAAAGCAAGTTTTAATCTCTTTGAGCACCCCCAGGAGCTACAAATGGGAGTGGGAAGAGAGAGGATTGCACCCCTGTTGCCCTTTCCCCTTCACATTCTGTGCTCCCCAGGGTAGCACAAGTATTTATAAATTAGTGACATTTATTTATAAAAAGCCTGAGATGTGCAGCACTTTAATGTATTAAAAAATTACATTAATGTAAACTCAGCTTCATACATCACTGAACATTATTAATTGGGTGTGGGGATGTGTGAAGGGGGATGGGATAATTAGGACTGACTGTCTTTTGAATACCTGCAGTGTAAGCAGAGGAAGTAACACAGACTGAGCTCCTACAAATGTTTCTTGGTAAAAAGGAAATAATTGAAGCAATAGAACAAGTAGTGTGATCTTCTGTGTTTAGCTCCGGAGGTGTCTGTGTATCTTTTACCCAGAGAAAGGCCAAAGCCTGAGGATTAACCGGGTCAAGGATTTTTCTATAGTCTATGTACAAAACAAAACGCTTAGAGTCATAACATGACACAAACGTGATCAAAAATATTTTTTAGTATAGCACAGCTTAAATATCAGGTTGGGGAATTTGTAGTAAGTGAAGTAAAATGTGACCCGACGTGGATATGACCCATTCTTTGCACAACAAGTGATTGACAAGTGAACTCTTCAGGGCAAATCTTCCTGCCCTGAATATTCAGTCTGTACAACTCTGGGTTATGAAAAACTATATGAAATGATAGCAGCTTTTGACCTAAAAATATTCATTCTATTCTGTGCTTTTGACAGGAGGTTGGCATATTGGTATGCCTGATAGCTTAAAATTTGAAAACAATATGCTTTTTTTCCCCACATATTTGAGTCATGGATTTCTGTTCAACTTCCCTTCAGTGCCTGTGTTTTCTTTCACTGCTGTGTCTCAGACAATACAAAGCTGCAGTCCCACCAAGCAGTTTGGCCCATTCCTGTTCTCTCCTGCCAGCACAGTTTCATAAACGTCCAGATACATATTCTTAGAAAGAGCTGTCTGAGGCACTTTTGTAAGAGAGTCATTTGGAAATCAGGTGTCAAGGAATAGCTAGAAAAGAACACAAGAATCCACCCTTGCATCCCTAGCATCATACAAACAGAAGATATGCAGATATCAAACATCAGAAAACATGGTGTAAATAAGAAGACCAGTAAAACTGGTATAACTGAAGAAGCTGAAGATTGCCAGAGGAGATATGCAATGTGGGTAAAAGGCTGACTGATGAGTCGTGGCTAACATCTATAAAAAGGAGACTATCGGTCTGGAGTACGGCAGTAGTTTCTGCTTGTCCAGTTTTGAGACATTTCAGTAAGGCAGTGGCTGTATTTTTATTAGGGATCTTACTAGTGCACAGAAGTATTGATAACATCAGTGCCAGGACGCATCATCAGTACGAAGGAGGATCGGGATATCGCAATGAAAGAATCAGATAGCCTTGAGATGGACAGGAATAGAAGTAAGATGAAATTCAATAGCACAAAGTACAAGGTCAGTCACTCAGGGACTAATAACACAAATACTCTGCTATAAGCTGAGAGCTCATCTGTCAGAAATCACCAAGAGGAGAGTGACCTAAACTCTCTAGTTGATCACAGTATGACTGTGGGCTGCCAATATGCTGTAGCTGTGAAAAAGGCAAACATGTTTCTGGGGTATAGTATGGAGATATTTCCAGAAAAGATAGGAAAGCATTAATAGCACTGTGCAACGCCCCAATAAAACCTAATCTTAAGGACCGTGTACATATTAAAAGAAAGATGAGCTGTTGCTGGAAACAACACAGAGAAACATTAGTAAGATGATTTGGTACAAGAATATCAAAAAGACACCAAAGTAATTTGGCAAGTTTAGCCTAACAAACCAGAGCCTGAAGGAGATTTCATTGTTGTTTATAAATAGAGATAAACATGAGGGAGAGGGGAATTGTTTAAGCTGAATGCCAGTTTTGGCATGGAAAGAAGTAGGTAAGTACATTAATGCTGGAAATTAGACAAAAGGATCTTATCTAGCACAACAGTCATTCCCTGAAAGAGCTTCCCAAGCATGGTAAGGGTGTAGAGGACAAGGAACAAAAAACTAATTGCTTTTAAGCTGGAGTTTGATAAGTGTAAAAAGATTATATGATAAGGTTGCTTGCAAGAGCATGGAATTGGACTTAGTCCCCACATTCCCTTCCAGCCCTAGATTCCAAATGTATACCACAAATGCCCAGAGCTATGAACAGGAGGTTTATGTCAGTAAGAAAGGCAGATTCCCAGCACTGTATAGACTTTTAGGAATGAGGAGACAGTTATGAAAATCATCTTTGTTATAAAATGTCCTGGATTATTTTCTGTTATGTGGCTGAATAAGAGTGCCAGATATACCTCAAGGGAAAAAACCAAAAGCCTTCTTGCCTTATAATATTCTCTTGATAGAAAAATCAGCATGACCTCTGGTTAGTTATTCAGTTAGTTAATTGCTGTCACTCTTTAAAAAAATTTGTAAAGGTCTTATGTCTAATTCAAATGCTTCAGACTGTATTTACAACACTATGCTAGAATTAATCCTTTATTATAATGTTTCTGTATATTTTTATTCCCATTTCTGTTTATTTATTTTAAGGTTAGTTGCACAAAAATATCCTCCTTATTTCTCAGGCTAACACGATGGGAAACCCAACACTTTCTCCAAACATGGTGTTCAGTATTTGTTCTTTTCTTTTAATGCTGAAGGTTTAATTGCTACTGGGAGTTGGTGCAACAAGCATGCAAGAACAGCATTACTCGCGTATAACACTGCATAATATTAGACATTGGTAATCATTACTTAGCTGTTCTTCCAGTGATAGGATTGTTGACATGCAAGGCAACAGTAGGGATAAACTTGTCAGAGTATGAGGTGCAGCTAAAACTCTGTAGATGTAGCAACAACGAATCACTGCTGCTTATTGAGTGCCATTCCATAGAAATCTGCTTATTGCTAAGATTTTTCATAACCAGTGGGAAAAAAAAGTTTTGTTTGTCAGAGATGGATGACCAGCCAGCATCAAGAAAAAACAAAATTCCTGCTAAACACCAGTAGGGACTTCAGTTTTGTCATAGGTGTGGAACAACGATAGTAAGTGTGAATGTAATGATTGCAGATAAATAAAGTAATGCTTTATCCTTATCTTGTCATCAATATTCTCCTGCAGGGAAGAAGGTGGAGAATTGTGGTTTCCTTCTTTTCTCCACGTGTCTGTGTTTGCCTTACTGTGCCCCTGTGTTCTGTCTGTTACTTGGGAGCCAGAACGGAGACCACATTGTCCATCTCAGGAACTTCTTGTCCTCAGTAAGTTCTCAGAGAGTGACCATTCACCACTGAAGAAGCACCTAGTGCAATCAGTAGCTGTTCTTCAAAAAACATTTATTTTAGTTACACTTATAAATTTCAGAGGTGCCCGCCCTGACAACCACCACCTTAGCCCATAGCAATAAGGGATAGATGACTATATCTATATCTCATAAGCACATGCAGTAGGCTGACTTCATACACTGGTTTTACAAAGCCGTGTGTATGACATTTTTCAGGAGAATTACCTTAATTCTATGTGTGAAATTTCCTGAAAAGGTTAGATGACAGCGGCCTAGAGCAGCTCTGCATAACTGTTCCCTAAGCCTCAGCAAAGCTTCTCTTTGCTCAGATGCCTCAGAACAAAACTTGAAAATTTCCTAGGAAACACAGTTGACATGATTTTATTGCGCTCAAGAAATTTCTGTTCTTAAATGTCTAANAAAGACTTAAGGGTGCTAGTATTGCCTAGCATGTTTTGGGAGGGGATATAGAAACTATTTTTAATGATTAGGAATTTTGAGCAAACACTGACTTTCTAGAGACTAAAAAGTACAAGTGTAGAAATTGGCTTGTGTTAGGAAGAAATTTGTTACTGCCCTGACTAGATTAACCATGGTAATTGGCACTGGTTTTTTTTAACATATTGTGCAGTGCTTTGCAGGCGGTAGTAATAAATAATGTGCACTTAGCTGCACTATTGGTCATTCGCAGTCCTATCACAGCAACCTCCCCCCATTCAGGGAAGATAAATGTGATTTAAATTAATAGCCAGTCCTAAATAACTCCTCAGCTGGTAAACGATGCATTTATCAGGCCCAGACAGGCAGTGTCCTTTGATTCATGGTCCCCCCCTTACAATGTGAAGGGTGCGTACAAAAATTGTTATTACTTTTTAATAAAGTGTAGCAGTCAGTCTTCAGTCATTTATCAGAAATGGAGGCATTCTGACAAACAGAAATATCTAAGCAGTGGATGAATGAGAGGGATAAAGGACACATTTCTCAACAAAAATAATCACTGCCTAAATAATCTCATAAAAGTCAGCTTCTAAGTACCTTGAAATAAATGTATCCAGCTGAAAGATACAGACTCCATGTGCTGTTAAACTAAAGCCTAAACCAACCATTACAATATTCACGTGCACACAGACGGGGAAAAAAATTATTTTCATCATCATTCTGTGTGGCAGCAATTCAAATACAAATAGCAGTCAGCTAAATAGTAAATTTCCCAGTATATTTTCCTTTTGGTTTCTTAGCAGCCAGATCAACTTTTTCCCCCTTTATGATCTTTAAATTCATTGTTTTCACAAATAAATAAAATAAGTTTGGAGGTGAAAAAAAAGTGTTAAGTGAATGAAGCAACTTATAAGCAAACATAATTTAAAATAGTTTCTAGTGAACGCATTGTTTTATATTCTTTTTCTATCTAAAACTTTACTGTTCTTACACTTTAGGAACCTGCTCAGGATATGACAGTGCAAGGCCTTCCTGTGCAGGAAGGATGCCTGAGGAGACATAGAGGAGGCAATTCTTTGGAGCTGAGTGTCCATATTCGACATGAGTGAACCGAGAGCAGGGTGTTTAACCTGCCATTCATCATTATGCATTGCCCATGCGTGAACTTCAATTTGCAGGCTTGCTCAGATAGCGGTGGGAAGGCCAAATCTCGCACTGTTAACACAAACCTTTCTAGAATTGCTTTGTTAACGTGGGACTTGGTTCTTCTAAGCATTACAAAGTTTGGTGTGGTATTACTGCTGGAAAGTGAGGCAGAGCTTATCCTGTTGAGAGACATAACACAAGAAGTGTTTCACTGAAATGGTCCGAGTATAACCACTTTCTAACAGCATGCCTAAGGTAAAGTTTTCTAATCATTGTTTGGGGCCCTCTTTGCTGCTGAGCTCTGGACACACAGCGCTACCCCTGCAGAAGATGAACCACAAGGTACCACAAACATTGTCATTTCATTGTGCCCACCTCACCTCCACCCCAGTACCCCATCCGCCTTCCCACAAATCCTGCAGGGGAGCGACAGGATGAGTTTGCTGGCATGGGAGCATGGGAGAGCTGCCTGTAGCTGACTGCCAGGTTTTCTCTACCTCTGATCTCTGGGAATCGAAAGCCACATCATGGTCCAGATCCCCCAGAGATCAACCATTGCTCCTGTACCTAGATCAGAAGTGACGGGGGAGCCATCCTGAGGCAGGGTTGTGCTTGCCATAGCATTGACAGGCTCAACAGTTTTCTGGTCCTGCCTTTGGGGTACTGTCCTCTGTCACTGTTTGTAGGCACAGCTGTGCTACAGGTAAAGTTCTGTGGACCTTCTCAGAACTACATAACATTCTTGAGTTTTGCAGGGTGGGTGCAAGTTGTCTGTGTGCATAGAAACATCATCTGGAGTTGTTCTCAGCCGGAACTGCCATTGTTAATTTTATCTCATAAGCACACCAAAGAACTGTTTTGGAAAATAAAGTGTTTAAAAGTAATTCGTCTTTCCTCCCCTCCCTGCTCGCAGCCTTGCTGGGGACATTTTGGATCCAGGATCGATGCCTCTGGTTGCCTCTGCTTCTTCTTGGCACCATATGGGTGGTGGGGAGGTGGGCCGGGACAGAAGGGTGGTGCTGAGGGCCTGAGGGACTAGGGGAGGATGAGGGACATTGGTTGGTGGGAGAGTGGCTTTGCTGAGGTCAGAGGAAGGAGGCAGAGGAGAGGGAGGTGAAAGACAAGAGTGGCAGGACAAGAAGCAGGAGTTGGTGGGGTTGGAGGTGAATGAGGTTGAGGAGGGGCTGAAGGAGGACTTGGGAAGAACCAGTCTTGGAAGTCTCTTGCCCATGGCCATCCAGTCTCCACCCAGTCAGAGCTGAGCCAGCAGCATGTGGAGCTGCAGCTTTGTCCTTTAGCTTTCATGCCATAGTCCTCTGGTCATTGTTGCTTGATTCCAGCCATTGCCCTGTACCTTGGAGCAGTGGGGCTACAGAGGAGTCCACGTAACAGTCTTCAGCATCGCAGGCTTTCTAGCAGCTAATGTAAGCAAACTTTTGTTAAATCCTGTTCAGGCAGGAGCTCTTCTGGTGCACCAGTTAGGACTTTTGTTCCTCTTCCCTGGCTTAACTTTTAACACTTTTCTGGCTGATATCAACCTTTTCTAAAGGGTTGAATGCAAAGTCACCTGGTAGTACCCTTCAAAAATGGAGGCCTGGGCATTTGTGCGTCTGTTCTTACCACAGAGAAAGACAACCACTATTTGCACCTGGTCATAAATACAGAGCAGTCTCTCCTCCTCCTTATGCTCTGTTCTTTTGTTAGAAGGAAGGAATTGTGTCTACTGGGTGGAGATAGTATTGGGAATGACCTGTCAACCATGTATTTCACTTGTATGGAAACATCATGGCTGGTGTTGACACCAGGATCATCAAGCAGGTTGTGTGCCCATATGAAGTGTTGTTTTTCAGAATTCCTGTGTTGTCTCCAAAATTTCATTTGATGTTTGGAACATCCAAAACTGTGCTGCTCTGTGACCAAAAGATCTCTTTGGAAAGAGTCCCTTCACTGGAGTTCTGAAGGCTACAGAAAGAGTCACAGATTGCATAAAAAAGTTCCAAAAATACAAAAAAAATTTGAACATTGAAGCATTCATTTTTTATGAACTATATCACATTATCTTCTTACAGTAGGGAAATAGTTACACAGCTTTTCATATTGCATTGCTTGAGTCTCATCCAACAATCTGTGTCTGGGCCAAAAGCCACAGACTTGAATTAAAAAAGGAAGAGTTCGGTCATTAATTTCACTAGGAGTATTATCTGAGAATATATGATATTTCTGTGCTTAATAAGCAAATATTTAAGAAATAAATATGTTTATAAATAATAAAAAGTCATCTGAAGAAGTGATAATTAAGACTCATGTTGGGTGTAAATAAGGATTAAAGTCTTATGGTGGGAACAATTGCTTATAATGCAATCTTATTAGCTGCAACTGGTACAAATGTGTGAGGATATAACCCAGTCTTTGTGCTGAAAAATAATTTGAAATAACAGACAGGGTGTAAGAAGCCATATTGGGAAAGAAGTTCTGGACAGTAGAATATATTAAGCTTCAGAATAGTCTCCCATGAGAAATGCTGGAAGTCAGATGAGAAATTTAAACTAAAATTGGGCAAAATACCCAAAACTTAATGGCAAGGAATGATTCAACATTGTCAAAGAAGCAGAATGAAAGGTCATATTTTAAGGAAGGTGTTAATAAGCCATTTAAAAAGTGTCATTGTTTGAAAGCTGATATTCCAATATACTAACATATTGCTGATTACTCTTGGTAATCCAGTAATTATGATTTGGAATTCTGTCATGTGTTTCTTTTGGTGATCCTCCCTCCCAAAACTACAAGCAAGCAAGAAAAGGATCTAAGTTTTAGGTGAAAGTTTCTGAATACTTGGCTGATCTGCCTCATTCTCTGTGTTTCTGGCTTTCATGCTGATATTATGTGTTCAGTTTTTTCCCAAAAACATGATTTAATCAAGTGGAAGGTGGCGTTTAAGAAAAAGTCTAGATAATGAAATTGATCATGATGAAACAGCCTCTACAAAGTTCAAAATCCACAGATGGCCTAAACCTGATATTAGTTGTTTTCCTTTCATTTTAAATGCATTTGTCTTCTGTCACGGGTTCTTCTATGGACAAGAAGATTTTACTTAAATTCACTCAAAGGGAGAAAGCAATGCTATAGTTTTATTCCATAATATTCTGCCTGTTTTCCATAATATTCTGCCTGTTTTGGTGACAGTAATGTCAACATTATAAATACCAAATATTTTTGCACTTTCAGGATGACATAACTTAAAAAAAACCCCACTAGATATATTAGCCTGTTTTGGTTTTCTCCTGGAATTAGTAGAGATGATCTGCTCTTACTATCTAGACATTAGCTTGACTCAGTAATTTACAAACCCGGAACTTTTTTCCCTCTTTATGTTCTCTCTTTACAGACCAGTTACATGCTGATCTGCTTGCTTGAAGCTCTTCTAAGAATTTGCAAACACTGAGGTCTAACATCTATTTTCTAAATAGTACCAAAATGAATTTTAAATACGAAAAACATTTTTCTTTTCTTCTACTCTTCAGAAAATGTCATTTTTTTGTTTCTATTTGAGGTGCACTCTTTTTAAATCAAACTTCCTGCATTTAAAATGTGATGTAACTATTAAACTATTACTGTAAACTTTGTCTGGTTTCCTTGACCAACATTAGAGTTCTTCCATTTACGATTTCAGTGAGTATCTTCAGCCAAATGTCATTTTCTTCTCTTCTTTTCACAAGCATTATCACCTTAGAGCACACTGTGCTGGAAATAAAGAGCAAACATTTTGAATAGAAAATGTGTCCTTGTGTATTAAAACAACAACAACAAGAGCAGCATCTCACTCTTTTATGCTGGAATAAATTAGCCCTTTAATTTAGTTTCATGAAAAAAAATACATCCTAGAAGCAATTCTCTTGTGTATAGACCAACATTAAGCCTCATACACAGGTAACAGTCAATCCATTAACCTTTGCTTTGAGCTTAACCTGTGTGTCCCTTGCATCACAGTTGTTCCTCCTTTTAATACCTTTTCCTTAATAGTTGCTCACCCACAACTGAAAAGGGCAGAGCAGCTTCTCATGACATTGACTGTGCCACTGCAATAATAAGCTTCTCTTTTCTTTTTTTCCCACCTTCTGCCTCACTATGGTGTCAGCAACCATTTTTTGGGGGGGAAGGTAATCTAAAAAGAGCTGTAGAGGCAGAGGTCATGTTAAACTGTAACGCAAATGTTATTCCTCGATTATCTAGCTGGGGTAAATGTCAACTGCTTCAGGCTAAAGCAATTGGAAAAGCGGAGTGTGTGAATCTAGCAAAGGGAGACAGAGAGAGGGAAGGAGGGGGAGCTGGGGGAGGGGGAATTTAAACTGGGCCGAGCTTGACGGCTGGTGTGTTCAACCAGCATTTCTCTGTATTTCTTTTCTCCAGTGGACAGCAATGCCGGATCAGCTGTATGTGGTCTGAGCGGAGCTTTCCTCACCTATTATTTTGTAATAAGTGTCTGTAGCAGAAACTATTGTGTGCTGAGGCAGCAGCTTAAATGGCATTTAAAGACTTGAGGTGCTCATCCCACTCACTGAAGAAATAAGTAATAAATAATGTGGGAATAAAGATATAGTTAATCCTGTAGAACAGTAGAACATTTTGAAATAATTTAATGTACTTTACACTTTGAAGAAGTAAAGTACAATATGTCATTGGTTGTATTTGTTTTTATATTTAATGCAACTTGAAAAAAAAAACATGTTAAAGTGAAAACATTCTTGATATGACTACAGAGTGGGCATGCTTATTGTTCTCATATAAGAATATATGTAATACTCATCAATAAATACATTAAGTACTGAACATGCCAGATTCTTTCCTCAGTTTTCTATCACTATATATCATTATTACTTGTGCTACTGATTTCTACAGCAGATTACAAAGTAGACACTTAAATAAAGAAGACCAGTAGCATCCTGGCTTGTATCAGAAATAGTGTGGCCAGCAGGAGTAAGGAAGTGATTGGCCCCCTGTACTTGAATACTGTGTTCAGTTTTGGGCCCCTCACCACAAGACAGACATTGAGGTTCTGGAACGTGTCCAGAGAAGGGCAATGAAGCTGGTGAAGGGTCTAAAGCACAAGTGTTATGAGGAGCGGCTGAGGGAACTGGGGTTGTTTAGCCTGAAGAAAAGGAGGCTGAGGGGAGACCTTACTGTTCTCTACAACTACCTGAAAGGAGGTTGCAGCCGGGTGCGGCTTGGTATCTTCTCCCAAGTAACAAGTGATAGGACAAGAGGGAACTGTCTCAAGTTGCACCAGGGGAGGTTTAGATTGGATGTTAGGAAAAACTTCTTTACGGAAAGGGTTGTCAAGCATTGGAACAGGCTGCCCAGGGAAGTGGTGGAATCACCATCCCTGGAGGTATTTAAAAGGTGGGTAGACGTGGCACTTAGGGACATCATTTTGTGGTGGACTTGGCAGTGCTAGGTTAATGGTTGTACTTGATGATCTTAAAGGTCTTTTCCAACCTAAACAATTCTATGATTCTATGATAAAAATCTTCTGTGTTAATGCAATATGGATATTGGAACAATAAATACGAGTCATAAATTTTCACATAGTTTCTGGAAATGCATGAAAAACCCCCACCAGATCCTACTTTACTCCTTCACATGTTTTTTTTTTTCCCTCTGGACATGGCGATTTCAGTTCTTCTGTAAAGGAGGGGTTACAATTAGTACACTGCACTGGAGCGAGCAGTCTGATAGCATTGCTGATCAGTTCTGGCAAGTTTAAGAATTTTCTGCTTACCAGTTGAGATGCAGAAAACACTAGTATGAGTGTCATCACCTATTTCAATGCAAGGGATTTGAAATGCCATTGGAAATTTACTGTTTTAGTAGCCAGCTAAAGACAATCAAACTACCCAAACACCGTCCTCAAAGTGGACTATGTTTTTGTACAGTGAGTTCCACCAGCAGCTGGACGGAGGGACAGACTCACAGGTAACTGGTTCCCTAAACATTTTGTGTGTCCTTATATTGGTCTGAAAAGCTATTCACAACACCCAGAACTGCCTCCAACAATGAAGAAGATCATACTGTAGCTTATGTTCATTTGTATCACATACTTGTGCAGCACTGATCAAACCAGGTCTATGTTATGAAAGTGCTCTACCAACGTAGCTGTGATCACAAATCATCCAAATCAAAGCTCCTTCAGTCACCAAGAGCTACTATTGATTTAGTAGCCAGTAGACCAGGGAAGTGATTATTTCATTTTGCATGGTACCTGTTAGGCTGCATCTGTCCCCCTACATAAGAAAGTTATTGATACACTGGAGTAACTTCAACAGAGTTCCACCAAGATGCCTAGGGCTCTGGAACACTTATATCTGTGAAAAGACTGAGAGAACAGGGCTTGTCCAGTCTGGAGAGGAGAGGGCTTTCTGTGTGACCTAATAGGAGCTTTTCAATGTCCAGAATGAGGTTTTTAAGAAGAGGGAGCCAGGCTTTTGATCAAATTGCATGGTAAGAGAACAAATGACACTGGTGGTGTGGTTTAACCCCAACCGGCAACTAGAACCACACAGCCACTTGCTCACACTTTCCAGACCCAAGAAGGGGGCGGGAGACAAGTGGAAAAAAGAAAGGAATGGAAAGGGAGAAAAAGACCCTTGTGGGCTGAGGTAAAGACAGTTTAATAGAAATAATAACAGAAAAGGAAAAATAACAATAATAATAACAATAATAATAGTGACATGGGTCACTCCCACTGCCCAGTGAATTGGCACTGTCCCAAGCAGTGATCATGGATTCCTGCCCCTTAGCTAGTCCCCATTCATATACTGAGCATGACGGCTATGGGATGGAATATTTCATTGGCCATTCCATCATTCTGTCTATGCTTCTATGGGAAGCTGAAAAAAGTCCTTGAATAGTGTAAATATCACTTAGCAACAACTAAAAGCAATAGGTATCATTGAAATTCTTTTCACAGCAATCACTAGAAAGAAAATTAACTCTTTCCCAGCTGAAACCAGGACAAATGGTCATAAATTGAAACAGGAGGATTCTGGTTTAAGGCAAAAGATTTTCAACTGAAGGACACTCAGGCACTGGAGGAGGTTGCCTAGATGTTACCCTGAGAGGTTGTGCAGTCTCCCTGCCTGGGGATTTAGAAGATTGGATAAAACCCTGGGCAACCTGGTTTGATATCATAGCTGACACTGCTTTGAACATGCAGTTGGAGACCTCTGGAGGCCTCTTCCAACCTGATAATTACACTTTGTGATTCTAGTTTGGGTTTTTGGAAAGGAGCTGTAAAAAAACACCAAAACAAACCAAAAACAAACCAAAAAACTTCTGCTTTACATTTGTGTAAGTTCCTCTTGACCCATGAAAGTAGTATGAGAAAGTCTTATCACCAGAATATGTGGCATTTACAATATGTCAACAACAATTATAGTTTTCAGTCATTTCGCAAAAAAGACTTTTCAGTCATTTCACAGAAATGCTCTTAGCTTTTCAACAGTCTTCTAGAGTTATGTTTTATCTTTAACACATCAAAATACACTGGGACACAAGAGACCTTGAGTGAGATTGACTTAGTGTGAATGCTTGACTCACTGTGATGCAGAGAGCATACCTGAATATAACTAATTATTTTGTACAGCTGGAGGGAGAAGCAGCCTGGGATAGTGTCATGGCTGCCATGGTGGCCAAGAAACCACTGGCAAACAGTCAAGTAATATTTTTAGGAAGTGTTAAAGCTGTCTAACAACTACTTCTGAAAAATGATGCTGGAATTCCACTCCATTCCTATGGAATGGAGAGCAATGGAAAGAAACAGGTAAGTGATAAATTCACACTTTAACTTAAGGCTGGTGGTGTGGCTTTTTAAAGTAAAAAATTAACCACGGCCAAGCTCTAAAATCTACTTTTATGTCATTCTTTTCTTTCCCAGATTATTGTGATCAGATGAGTTGTATAATCACTTGCCTGTGTGAAACATGCCTGAAAGTTGCTTTTGGGTTTCCAGATTAAGTGATGAGCTCATTTCCTGGTGGTGACAGGAGCTAACAAAACAAATATACAGAAATCCATTAGAACTAATTCACCCAAACAACTTGAGTGAATCACTCAATGCCCTTCCCTCACTGGGGAAAGAAATCAATGACTTGATGATAAAATTAAAGATTTTTTAAACAAAAGAATGTTTTTTTAATGCTCATAGTAGTATAATGAAAAATGTACAGTAGTATCTATTAGCCTCCTAATCTGTTTCCAGTAAGTACATATGTGCATCATTAACTTCACTCATCTAGGGTCATCCCTATGAAAATTAATGAGCATTTTCATATGCTTTAAGAAAGAATCACGCGTGTAGCAAGTTCTACCTTAGAAGATTTAAGAAATTCAGAAAGAAAATCAGCAACAATTGTTGTAACTTATTTGATCTTTACAGTCAGAGACTTTGGGTGGAAAAATAAATGTTTTAGAATGTCTGGCACTACTTTCTTTATATGGTAATTTGTTGCTAGTTGTATTAAAATTACTGTAGTTTAGGGAAGCATAGCTGGTGCAAACAGAAGGTAGTGTGTAATGAGCTGGCTAACATTACTAGGTCTTCCAGATTTAATACATTTTAATTCATGAACTAATAAAAAAAGTGAAAGATTAAGACTGACTTTTGAAAAAAGAAGATTTTAGAACTCTAAAGCTTGGGAAAAAACATTGCGTAACGGTAAGAGAATGTGAAGTGGTGACTAAGTTCTTGGCAATAATATCTGCATCACTAGAAGATCCCTGATATTTCATGACTCCTTCGTTTAGAAGCAGAAGATGGTCAGATGGAAAAAACTGGAAGCTAAAGTTTGATTAATATTAGTGACAAATAAGGTACACTGTTGCTAGCTAATAAATATGTTCTAATCCAGCTAAGAGTTTTGGTTCTGATGTACAAATCACCTGGCAAAATGCTATAATCTGAATGAATCTGAATTTTTGACAAAGTAACTATAAAGTCTATTGAATCTGTGAATCAGAGGTGTGAGTAGTTGTGCTTCCACTGAACGCAATGCAGCAAACCTGCTTTACAAAACCTAGGGGCTGAGCCTTGACATGTTTTGATGTAATACTATGACTGAATTCTTGGGTGTAGTAATTGGCAGGAAAAAGCTTGCACACCATAAACTGTTATCATTAATATTGTGGACTTCACAAACAGGACACTAGAAATATTTATGAAGCTCAGACATCAAAGTAGTTTCTTTTTATCTCTCCCTTCACCCAGCCCTAGTAAAGCCTAATTGAAATACAATAATTATAAATGAGCTTAGCTTCTCAATTTAATTTCCTTGTGAGTAGTTTCATTTATTTTTCTTAGGCTTTGTTAACATGTTTTAATTAAAAGCTTTAACAAAGCTGAAGATACAACGTGCCATTAGGTATAGGAACATAATGGGACATATTTACAGAGAACTGGTGAACTCTTCTTATGAATTTGCCTGTTTGTGCAATTGAGAGAGTAAATTTACTCATGAATCTGAGAAATATTATCATGTAGGAAGCCAGGTCCCAGAAAAAAGGCTTTTCACAGTCCAGTTCAAGCAGAACTTGACAAAAAAAATTCTGCATCCCTATTACTTGTTTCTTCTTAATTTAAACATAAATTCCACTTACAGAGAGACAACCTTAAACCATATTAGCCATGAAAGTCATAGGAAAAAGTATTTTTTCATCAGTCACAAAATGACATCTGCAGATTAACCAAATAACCACCAAGATTCACTTATGGTGAAAACAGCATAAAAAGTCAACCACTTAGCTAGAGGCACTAAAGGGGAGATAAATCATTTCAAACATCAACATCTGTGCCCTACAGCTGTCTCAGTCTTTTCAACCCATTGCTGGAAAATATTAAAATGAAGCACAGGTATGACTTTACTGGGAAACTGTTTAAGGTGGGGAATATTGGAAGGCTTGGTTTGGGAGACCAACTGAATATATTGATATCACAGTACTGAGAGAACCAGCCGGAGAAGAAACCAAGGAGGGTCTCAGACTGCATTTTGGAATTTCCATGTAATTATCACAGGTTAATTTGTTTTAGCCAAATAAATGCTTTTATTCTGGCAGATATAGAGAAAACTTTACTACATAATCTATCATTACATTTTGAATGTACAGTGGAAATGGGGTTTAACACAAGCCATTATAACTCCTATAGCTTTTGTATCGGTAAGATTATTTTGGGTTTAAATTTCTTAAGAGCATGGACCCAATGAAGGAATATGTCATCAAAGACTAAAGAGGTAAGTCTCCAATTCTTCTAGCAACAACTATCCAACACACTCAATTTCCTATTGTATCTAGACCAAAATAATAATTCAGATAACACACCATGAAAGAAAACTTTATGATGATAAAAACATGGATTGTTTATTCTTATGAACCACATAATAATATATTTCCAGAGGGTCACATACTTTTGAACATTTTATGTTTTTGTTGATCCCTTGAAAAGTCTTGAATATGTAAAAATATCCATGCATTTCTCATGTTTAATGCATGCTTTGTGTGAACTTGGATTGTATAAAAAGAATTAGGGTACTGTCATGCATGACTCATTCAAAATGTGCAGAAATACTAATCTTTCCATTTGTTAAGCATCTTTATTTATTTGAAATCGTACATGCTTTCCAAAGAAAAGAACAACTGCCCTTTGCTCTCATCAGTCTTTTGAACATCTAAAAATTATTACTGAACAAGGAGACCAAGGGAGTCTCCCTTTCAGTCTCAATGCTCAATATAGATTTCTTTTTTTAAATACTGCTTTGCCACATCTCCAATTTCAGGTAAAATAGAAACAATCTACTTGATATTTTTGCCAAAGTGAGTTATTTCCCTGTGAAACCTTGTGCTTATGCCACCAAATGCTTTCCAGGTGCATGTAAGCAAAAATTCAGGTAGATTTCAACTTTCAAGGTTTTGCTAATTTGCTTTGTTCTTAAATTCTCCTGAATGTTTTGGCCTCAATATTTTTTTTTAATTTTATCATGGTAGGCATGCTGCTCTCAGCAGTTTGTCGGCTGCATACATAGAAGAGAAGTATTACTCTCTGAAAGTCTGCAGTGAAGGACTGGTTGGAAGGATGCTAGGTTTGAAAGTGATTCAGTAGTCTTGTGGCTTGTACTTTCACTCAAGAAAGCAAGGAAAGGGAATAAAAGACCTGGCCTCCAGGTTCTGCTAGAGGACACCCTCATGGGTTTTAGGCAAGTCACAAACACTTGGAACAGGAGTCTGAAATGAACTGTCTTCAATTTCAAGAACCTCTGCACTTGCAGCATCAAGAAAAGATCAGAGGGCTAACACAGTGGGATGTTTAGAGTTCACAGGTTGTCTTGAGGTTTTACGGTGGACTCCACGTATTTATTTATCCAGATAAACAGTTTTAACTTTGTATTTCTAGGCTTGCCACATAACAGGAGGGTTTGCTTGTATTGCTTTGGAAAAGAAAACATGATTTATATATTCTTGTAGTCATATTTGATTCAGATTAATGATCTTTCCAGAAAGGGTCAGGTGCCTATTACATTGTGAAGGGAGTGCTTGTATACTAGCAGTCAAATCCTTGCTACTGTTGCTGAAGCTAAACTTTTTTTTAAAAAAAAAAGTAAGGAAAAAAAGTAGCAAAAGAATTCTTTACAGAAAATAAACTAGTGCTGTGAAGTCCTGAGCAACTAATTGGCAGAACTGATAGAAAGGAGCACAGTGAAGCATAAATGTTATTACTTTTAGATAACCTACAAGTACTTCAGTTACCTCAGTGCTGGGTCAACCAATGTTATGAAAGAGAAGTCTATGGGAAGACAACAATCCCATGTCACTGCACATAGGAATGTCCCCCTGTATTATACATACAGCTTTCTTACTGGGCTTCTGAGACAAGCAATTGAATTTTACTGAGTAAGAATATGTCACACAGCCAGATTTTCAGTAATGCTCCCTGAGCGCGAAATCAATGAAGTTTCACACTGCCAGCATCATTGGAATTTAAATCCCTTGGTGCTAAGGATAACAGTGCCAGTCAGGACACGTCAATCTCAGCGAGTTTTGAGAGCTCTGCTGGCCTGCAACACCATTTACAGCACTGTCTAAAGTGTGAACTAGTCTGTGGTTGCACCAACAGCTTTACCTGGAGTCTTTTTTCCTTTGGTTGCTCTGAAGGAAACGTTTCTGTTTTCCTTTACTGGGCGCTTCATTGCTGTCTCTTTACATCTAAGTGTTCAAAAGAGAGAGCTGGTAATTTGCACTGAGTAAGAGTGCCTGTAGCATGTCCCAGGAGGTTTTTTTTCAGGGGAATATTACTTTGTTTTCTTGGTCGTTCTCTTAATTCAAAACAAAAATAGCCTGGGCAATTGTTCACTGTCTACCTGAAGCTCATATCTGGAAGGTGGGGAATTGCGTCTGTGGAATTTGAAAGTGCATCCACTTCACTGCTAAGTGAAGGTTGGTGGAGTCCTAGCCCATCTCTTCCCCTTTTTAGGTATCGTTAAATAAGCTATTTGCACTGTTTCGTGTTGTCCTGTTAGCTATCTTGGTGTAAAGTAAAGAGTAAGATTTTGGTTTGAACCAAGCAAGAGTTATATGCTATCTCATGAGCTTCCTTGATGGCTGCAGGTTGGCTGTACAGAAAATTTGCAGGTTGGTGGCTGTGCAGTGGTGGCTGCTGCCAAGCAAGGTCTTCAAGTACTGCAAGACCCTTTAGCTACTGCTGCAAACAGTTTCAGTTTAAACATGGCTGTGAAGGAAAAAAAAAAATGGATAGAAAAGCATATGGAAGAGAGGCTACAGATCCATCAACAGAACTGTCATTTGAGGGTTTACTTGCCTGGAATGATTTTTGCACAGTTTTGCTAACATGGATGCATAGGTAAGTCTCTCATGTCTAGAAAGCTAATGTGCCCTACAATATGATTAATACACACAGACTCCGGTTCTCCAGCTGACTAAAAGTGCACAAAGCTGTTGGGCTTTTCACAGTGGTGGGCAGTCTGGGGCTGGAAGCTTCACAGGGCATTAGTAGAAATTCCTGTAAAAATACACGTGTAGCAGTCTGAATATGGTTGCTTTTATAACTATAAAAAACTATAACTTTTAGTTATAACTATAAAAAATCCAGGATTGTATTTATTGATCAAATGTTAAGAATATTCAGTTTTTGAAAAATTATAAATAAGGTATTTTTGCTTACCAGTGAAAAATCAAACAAGAAGATGCGGTGATACAAAGGGCACTTAATTATGTGGTTCAGTGGTGGAATTAAAAAGACGAAAGTATTGCACTTACAAATAGAGGTTTACTACAAATACAAGATACTAATTTTCAGAAGAGACTTATTCAATTTGCACTGGAAAAAGAAACTTTTGCACACCATTTCCTGTAATAAGGGACTTTTGGATGTTTTTGTGGTAGCAAACTTAACTGAAAAGTACAAAACATGCAATCCTATGATTACTACACACTATCATTTTAATTCTTGGTGCGTAAAAAAAGGAAAGATGCATAAAATAATAAGGAAATTAGATTAAGAGTTTAGGTCAAAACAAAGAAGAAAAATTAATAAATCCATTCTGAACTATGATCTGTAGATTTCTTGCATCTAAGCTAGCTTTGGTTACATTACTTATACTTTTGCTTATGCTGTGTTTTTCTTATTTTCTCTTGTAAAATATTCTTTTACTTAACTAAGAAGGTCATGGTGTGTGTCTGTTTCAGGTGGCTGGCAGAACTCTGATCCCTTTCAAGACTTTCCTGGGTTCACAGTTTATTAGTCCCACAAGGGCTACATTGGTTATCTGATCTGCACTTTTCTATTGACCCTTACAGGTCCTTTCCAACCCCAAGTATTCTATGATTATATGATTCTAGTACAGGACACAAAATTTCATCAGGAATATTTGAATGACTTCCCTAAATATGGTGCAAAACTACTCATAGTATGAAAAGTTAGTGAATCATGTCATACATATGCTATTTTGAAAATGTGTTTTGTGGACCATTTCCAGATAACATAAGAGAATCATAGAGAATTGCAGTTGTTGGTTTTAACAATAACCGAGGTTATTTTTCACATAACTTTCCAAAAATGAGAACAAGCTATTACCATGTTTTGAACTTGTATAGGCTGACAGAATAGTTAGAGAGATATATTCCTCATTAGGTAGAGACAAAGTATTTAGACAAAAATCCCATGAGTTGTGTCGCACTGCAGTCACAAATGACAACTCCTCAGTTATTTTATTACAATAGAATTCCAAACATTTTTGAACTGTGAACCAGAATCAAAAATACATACAAAAATCTAATAAGAGAGTTCTTTTTCTCAAAAGGGGAAATACTTATAAATAAAAATTTGTGAATCTTCTCAGTAAAAAAATTCAAAACTGTATGAGGTCTCAGAATACCGAAGTTGCTGCTGCGCACCTAGCTGCTTTTGAACGAACTGTCATGGTATTTGATGTGTTCAGATATGCACCAGGACAAAGTACATTTCCTGCTTTTTCAAAAGCATAAGCACCCATGTTATTTATCAGTGAGAGTAAATATACAGAGGATTAAAGTGCATACATACGTTTTTTAATAGCAGTATGCAGTTGCAATGTTTTGTCTTGAACTGGCCTTCATAGGATGGGGTACAGTGTATTTAATGAAAAGGGTTGACTTGAATGACAGCTGAATACCACAAAGAAAAGGGCAGCCCTGCATGGGTCATGACTGAAATTGGCTGCTGCTGTGATTTAGTAAGAGCTTTTCAGTTGGGAAGTGGATATTGTAACTCACAAAAGGTAACTTACAGCAACAAATTGAGCTGAATAGAGCTCTGAACTAATTCATGGTTTATTGAGTTCCCCTCTTGTCAGTGATAGCCAACAGTTAACTGAAGTGATTAGTTCAATATTCAGTCACAATGATGTACAGCCAACTTTCCAGCTTACAGAAGTCCTGGAAGGTTTTTTAAAAATCCCAGTAAGTAACACAATTTAAAAAATAATTAAAAAACAAACAAACAAACCCAAAAAAACCCAAACAAACAAAAAAACCCACACACCCAAAATTTGCAGCATGGGAGAAGTGAGTTTAGCACAAGACAGAGGACAACAGTGTTCTTGAAATGTGTCACAAACCACACAGCAACAATTTTGACGTTTACCTCCATAAAAGGAATTTTAGGCAGTTTTTGTTACTGCCCGGTGTTCCTGGGTACACCAAGGAAACTTCTGTATTGCTGATGCTGTTACCTGCAAAATTATGAAAGTAAATAGTAATCAATATCCTTTAGCTAGTATGTACACTAAGCCTGAAATCAGAGTAAGCTAAAACTATTCATTTTCCTGGAGTAGAGAGAAGACAACGGTTAAAATACCAGTAGCTTTTTGCAACATTATCATGATGGCTAAAAACTGACCACGAGTTTGTATCAGAGGGCAGCTTTGCAACAACAGGAGTTATAAACAGAGGCTTGAAGACCAGACCTCATGCGATAAGAGGCTTCATTGTCATCACAGGTTGCAATGAGATTCTGCTTTCTTTTCCCCTCACGGTTTCCAGGTTTGGCTGTATCCTAGTCCTGGGGGCAAATAGCTGGCTGATTTCTGTGCTCAGTAGAAGGAAAGTGTGTGTTTTTTCAAGGTCTACTTACCACGGCTTATCCAGACTGTGCAGTGAAGTATGTAAAGTCACTCTCTAAAACACAGAAGACCACTAGAAGTGCTTAGTAATATCATAAAAAAATCTGTTTCATAAAAAGCTGCAACTGGCAAGAATTTAAACCAGAAGTTCTGACAGAAAATGCATGCTTTCCTTAAAGAATGTGAAGAAGGTTTGAAGGAAAGTTGCCTTTCAATCTTGTTTTTAGAAAACTTTTATGTGATGTTATTGGGCCAACCTGAAGGAAATGGGTCCCCATTTTTGGCTAGAGGCATGACATGTCTTTCAAAGGCATAGATGGCATCTCCTGTTACTAAGAAGGTTCCCTTGTAACCATGTAGCTGTAAACTTAAAGGGTCTTAAAGGGGGGTACTCCATGAAAAAGACCTCAAGGCAAAGCAAGTGGACAGTCAGGAGACTGAAAAAAATTTTGAACTAGTGGGTTATAAAAGAATAAATGTTTAGGAGTAATGTTGCCAGGATGACGAGTTACTTGAGGAGGTTAGAGAAACTTATTAAAGAACAAATGTCAAAAGGCTATGAACTCTTCAAGTATGTAGGTATTTAAGTCATAGGAAATCAAAAGCATATTATCTCATTTTTGCCCTACTTATTTCAAAGTGTATAATAAGGAAGAAAAGGGTGGATGAACCTCAAACGTAGTTGCTGGTTTATCTGTGATCCCTGGCATTATCAATAATTGCTGGGGATCAAATTCTGTAGTACCCCTGATTTTAATGGAGTTTGGCCAGTGAGAAGTTTGGTCTTTGTGTAGAGCAGATTGCCCATTGCATCTACACATATAAAAGCATCTTTTTTATAATGAAGGCAGTTTGCCTATCACTGTCATGGGTCTTATGCAACAGATTATCACCCTGTTTCTCCTCGTTACAATAGCAGAAGAGGCACGAAAATAAAGATCGATAAATAACTGTTGCTGTAAAATTGCAGATATTCATATAAATCTAATTGGCTATATTCATACCCACTTGCAATTATAGGATAAAAAGTCAATATTGGGACACTCAACTTATTTTAAGATCCACTAAGTTAAAAAACATCCATCAAATCAGTTGAAATAATGAATGGATACAGAGAAATCATGACTAGCTCACTGATGTTCTGCAAACAGTAAAAGACATTAGATTTGTCGAATAAGTTATTAATTCTGATTTATTTATTGCATTCGACAAACCAACATGTCTGCCACCATCAAGCTGAACTCTTGGGAACATAATTAACTTGAAGAATGTGACTGGGCTGAATAAACCCAAGGGATTACACATACTTTTAAAATTCAGAATCTTCTTAGGTATTTTATATTGGAAACAGGAGACTTCTAAATGCACCCAATGGAAATTTTGCCTTTCCCCAGGAGCAGTAATAAGGTCCTAGAGGAGAGTTGTTCTTTTTTCTTTATGTTTCACTCTGTGTAATTCTTCTTTTTTCTTAATTATATGTAGTTAACATTCACTGTCATATCTCTCCAACTGTTTATCTGCCTATGCATCTCTGAGGATATCTGAATCATCCCATGTAACGTCCCATAGGTGACAAAAAAAAGTCTTCACTAAGACTTCAAGGTTTGCCTTGAAGTTGTCATGATTTTCTTCATTGTGTTTGTAAGGCAGAAGACGTACAATTGAAATATTAGTGGTGGCTGTCCAAAGAACTGTGTAAAACTTACCTCTGAGCTATGGATGTAAACCAGCAGGGAATTTAGAAAAGGTAACTCAAGGCTGATTCAACAGATATCCTAACCTCCAAAGTAACACAGAATTATTTTTCAGAAACATGCAGGAGACTTTCTCTAGACCTCTCTGAGATGCATCTACCATGTCAGTGTAGTTTCGATCAAGAGTGTATTTTGAATTGTATCCTTCTAATTGCGTCTTTTGTAGTGCTTTGTTTCATGCTGAAGAGTGTTCACAAGAACAAGCAGTATTACTTTCAGATGAAAGTTAACAGGGTGGAATTCTTCATAGGGGAACCTGACTGTGCTTTAGCTGCTGACGGGTGTTGAGTTCACAGGGCCACATTACACCTAGTCCATAGTAATTCCTCAAGTACAAGAGGTCATCTTGGCATATGATAGACCCATTCCTTATTTTAGATATAGCTCAGCGTGTCTAAATTGCCTCAGGGCCATCAGTGGATCTATTCCAGCTCATAATAGATGGTAATCTGAACTATTCTGTTTCTATAATGTAAACTGTTGGCAGAAGGGACTTTTTAATTAAAAATAAATGTATTAATAACATTCTAAAACTTCTAGACATTCTAAACATTCTAAAACAGAAATATTTCAGGCACAAAAATCGGCTTTCTACCATTTCCAAAGTCATATAAGGGGGAAAGACTTTTTGTAGTGTTGTTTAATTGCAGTCACCTGTTAAGTTAGTGTTTGTACCTTTAAAAAAACTCAGAAGCTTGTTAACCAGGTTCTCTTATTTTGACAGTCATGAAACCAGCTCTATAAAAGGAAGAGGAATGTGTAATCATTTCAACATTTTCTGTTAGGTACGAAGAATGAGTTTAATCATTTCATTAATCAGCCATCTTTATAGATCAAACTATATTCAGTCTTCCCTGAAGATTTTATTCTGTGATCACTGTATGAAAAACTAAAATGGTGAACAGGAAATTGAAACTGTTATTATACAGGAAATAACAGCACTCTGTCAAAATCTACAGATGAAACATATGTTCAAAGTTACTGTCAACATCTAACATATCAGATCAGATAGAGAGAAAGACCAAAATTACAAGAATCATTATAATATCAATTCAGGGCAAAGTTCTATGTGAAAATAAATCCTTTCCAGCTTCATGAAAAGGAGCTGAACACAGAGTATCTGATGGAGCAAAGATCCTGTCATAATTTCATATACCAGTGGATCACATGGCAGAAACTTCACTTCCCTCTCCCACCCCTCCAGACTTCATATGGTTACAAATGTAATATCTAATATGTGTAATGAACTCTGTGCCGTTGTTATCTATGTCTAGCCTGCAAGAACTGCTGTGGTGTTTGTCACCAGCCAGGAATTAGGTGTTCGAGTGCTATTGTCTCTAGTACAGTCCTGCTACAGTGTATTTTGATTTATTTCTAAATTTAAATACTGTTTGATTAAAGCTGTTAGAAAGTGTCAGGATAGAACAGAAAGTCAGGTAAAATACATCAAGTTCTGGGAATTGCTGACAACGTTTGTGAACTTTTGTAAATGAACTGAGAAAGATGTACGCTGTGATAATTTTTACTGCCTCAGTACCTAACTGTTATGTTATCTGCATTTGTTGAAGCTATCTACTCTTCATATAGTAACTCATCACATGGAAAAATGTTTTGCATTCTGAGACCAACTTTTGTATGACAACAGGTGGAATGAGAAGCCTACCAGTCTAGGTGGCGTGCAGCATTTAACCTCCAACTGTAACGTGTATTTTCCACATTCATTTCACCTCAAACTCAAAAGGAAATTAGGAACAGTAAAACACCTGGGATTTAACAACCACAGAGCTTCCAGGAAGTTTATAGCCTCTCCTTTCTTAGCACAGCTGCTAGAACTAGGTTCTTTAGTCAGAGCAATCTGCAAGATGCTCAGTACAGGACAGGCAGAGCAGCAATGCACATTTCTGCTTGTGAATACTATTCAGACACGACTCAGTTTGGTGGAGTCCTGAGCTATGTGCTCAGAGTGGCCTCAAATGTGCTTATCATAAGAAATCTTCCGATTGGCAATATTTGAGTAGGTTCTCGTTAAGCGCTTCTTCTGAGACCAGGTGCTTTCTCTCCCCCAAGATCTGTGAAGCAGTAGACTATAAGCTCTCCAGTGCTCAAGTTGTCTCACACAATTGAACTATGAAACGTGAAACCAGTAAACAGTACCCAAAACAAACAAGATACTGTGAAAAATTTCAAAGCTAATCAGAAAAACCTCTCTGCTAACAGAAACAGAAGAGTCTTCTAATAGCTTCTGACTCTTCTAGTAAGGACCCATCACCAAAAGTCTTGAACAACTGATAAAACCTTATCAAACAGATCATCACACTTGACTCTTTTACCTTTCCTTACTTCTTGTTATTTGCAAGAATATAAGTATAAGCAAACTTTTCTCTCTCATCTTTTTAAATCACATTTTCTACTATAGTGAATACAACGGTGTTGTCTCTATCATATTCATAGTCATAGAATCACAGAATCATAGAATGGTTTAGGTTGGAAGGGACCTTAAAGATCACTTAGTTCCAACCCTCCTGCCATGGGCAAGGACACCTCCCACTAGACCAAGTTGCTCAAAGCCCCATCCAGCCTGACCTTGAACACCTTCAGAGATGGGGCCTCCACAGCTTCCCTGGGCAACCTGTTCCAGTGCCTCGCCACCCTCAGAATGAAAAATTTCTTCCTGATATCTGTTCTAAATCTGCCCTCTTTTCATTTAAAACCATTGCCCCTCATCCTATCTCTACATGCCCTTGTAAAAAGTCCCTCTCCAGCTGCCTTATAGGCTCCTTTCAGGCACTGGAAGGCTGCTATAAGGTCTCCCCGGAGCCTTCTCTTCTCCAGGCTGAACAACCCCAGCTCTCTCACCCTGTCTTCACAGGAGAGGTGCTCCAGCCCTTTGATCATCTTTGTGACACTCCTCTGGACTCACTCCAACAGGTCTGTGTCCTTCTTATGTTGGGGGCTCCAGAGCTGGATGCAGTACTCCAGGTGGGGTCTCACGAGAGTAGAGGGGCAGCATCACGTCCCTTGACTTCCTGGCCATGCTTCTTTTGATGCAGCCTAGAATACAGTTGGCTTTCTAGGCTGTGAGTGTACATTGATGGCTCATGTTGATCTTCTCATCCACCAACACTCCCAGGTCCCTCTCCTCAGGACTGCTCTTGATCCATTCTCCACCCAGCTTCTTTCTTCTTCTTTCTTCTTCTTTCTTTTTTCTTCCATCTCTAGGCCTGATGTTGGCTCCAACAGCCAATTTCTACTATTACCAGTCTCTGTCTGTGGGATGAATATGGTCACTAGCCTTGTGTTACAGAGGCATGGAAAGGAAACAGAAAAAGGTGGAGTAAGTAGAAGCCTTTTCACACAAAAGAAGGGCTATTTAGGTTCACAGCCCTTTATGTCTGGATTTACAGCCACAGTGTGGACCCAGTGTTATTTAACAAACTAAGTTATTCCACCATTCAGAATAATTTTATTAAAATTTGCAAAGTATTCACACTTGCAGCAGTAATGTTGCGGCAAGTAATTGCCTTGCACATGTTGATAAAACACTTGGTGAGTCGAATTTTGCATTGCTGGACAAGGCTATAGTGACTTGCAATAACTTACATTGAGAAAGGCAAATGTGGCATTGATTTCACCTTGAACACAACATCCGCAGGAGAGATGTCTGCTGTTATACACTAGACTGTAGAAAATTACAGTATTATCAATACCATGTTTCTTTTGGTTCACTTCTGGAATACCTCTCTAATTCTGACATGTGATATACTATGTCACCTTCATGTGTGGTAGACTTACTCCTTTCATCTAGCTTTCAAGACAGAGGACCTGAACTTCATTTCTTTTTTTTTTCTTCAGCCTGGTAAAGGCATCCTCCAGTTAAGACATAATACAAAGCAGTAGGTTGCACGCCACTTAAATAAGCTATCATGAAAAGAAAACTGGAATTCACAAAATCTGCTGGAGTTGATGTTCATTCCTTCTTGACTGAAGTGTGTGCAAAAATGAAATTCACTATCTTTAGATTGGTTTTTGTGATACACACCAAGCTCTAGTTCTTCAGAGTCTGACCACCTTGAGTGATATACGTTAATGACTTGCTTTAGCAATATACCTAATATAAATCTTGCTGTCATTGATGAAAGAAATAAAAGTTTTATTTGTTAATGAAATATGATGTAGTCTTTCCGGTGCTCTATTTAAACATCACCTAGGAGTAGATCATGTTTTTAGAAGTCAGGAGTAGCCCCAGGCCTTCCATAATTCTAATTGATGTAAATGAAGAAAATAATGAAAGCTTGTGTGTGTTGACCCTGTTATACAGGGTGGTTTCACCTCAATTAATCAAAGAACCTTTAGAGATGTTGCAAGCATCTGGCCTGAATAGAGAGTTCTTCAGACTCTGATACTAAACTGGCTGCACAGAGACACTGTGCCCAGATTTCTAGCAAAACTGCTCTGTTTCCAAATGCTGGCATGTTTAAAGGAACTACTGTGTTAAAAACAAAACTAAACTCCTCTCCCCAGAAAACATTGTTCTCGGTGTTGGAGAAATATGGGATGGATGGATAAATCTGAGAACAAACCATGCCCCTTGGGAAGTTTTTGTTCTTGCTATGAAGCTGAAAGCACAGAGAAAATTCTCATTTTGTATTTGAAATGCCAAATACCAGCTCTGACAAAATTGATAGTATACAGGACAAAACCTAGGAATAATGCTTGCTTTTCAGTCACTATCTTCATAAAACTGACATTTGTAAAAGCTAATGCAGTTTAGAATTATTATTTATTTTTACTTTGTAGTAGTTTATTCTAGCATTTTTCTGGAAACACAGATACTCTGCTAGCATGTTACCTTTGTCACATCTGATATGCATACTTTCCATAAAATGACCTTCATGCCATGCAGCCAATAATGCTTGCAAGTAAAACCTGAAGACAAATGAAGGTCTGTAATAACACACTGGAAGGTTATGCTTATTGATTACAAGGCTGAATATTTTTACGGTGATATTCCTTTCTCATAAAAATGAAGCATGCACGCTTTTCTTTTTGCAAATAGAAGTATTTACAATTGTTTTACAGATGTGGTTATTTAATTTTTCAGTGAGTTCATAGAGTGTTCACTATCACAGCAGTAATTCTAAATACTGATTATGTACAGAATGAATTAAAAAAACAAAAAAACAAAAAAACCAAAAAAACAAACCTTGGGGAGAAGGTCCACCCATATGCTGCTCATACAAATTTAAAAACAGCCTAGCTTCTTGAATTGTAAACACTGGATAATGAAATTTCTATAAGTTTAATGTCTTTCAAATGTGTAAACATAAACTTGTTTTTGCAAATTGTGAAAGGTGCTTTTAGACAAAAAAAGGAAGAGGCAGGACAGGAGAAGTATGAGGGTGTGGTGAAGATTAATAATAAGAAAAAGACAAGAATGGTAGGATAATGTTCTGAATAAAAAGCAAAGGATCAGATGAGTTGTTTAGTACTCCTTGCAAGTGTTTTTGCTTCTCAGGCACAATTGCTTCCTAATAGCACCAAAATTGTGCAATAAGTACCTTATTTTCTCCAAGCCTTCCTTCTCTTGAAAAGGTGTGTTCTAAAGAAAAGAAAAATTTGTTTTCATACTTATTTACTGGAACCTTTGTCAGGTTTTTTTACTTCTCTTCCTTTTTGAAGAAATTCCTGCGAATACAAGACTTGAAACAACCTGACTGTTTGTGGCGAAAAAGCCAGATAAACAGAAAGTAACAGTTTCGTGAGCTTTCCCAGGCCTGTCAAAAGGGTGCCTGCATTAGCCTGAAGGTAACATTACAAATACCCATACATCAACAGAGATCAAAATATGAGGAGAATAATTCTTTTCTATTAAAACCAAAATAAAATGCAAAGCTGAGTAAGGAACCCAATCAAGGGTTACAGGAAAGCCCTGCTGGGCTGAACACCCCTCTGTGTATCTCTGACAGTTGCTTGTGTTCCTCTGGAAGAGAAATTAGAAGACCAAACTTCATTGACCCTTACCACTACTGTTATGTCCCTGAATTTAGATTGCCCTTGTAAGGCTATGAGGTGTTTCCTGAAGAACAGAAAGAAGCAAATCTGAGCAGCAGGAGCAGGGCCATCACTTTATCAAAAGGAAGCCATGAGCCCAGAACAAGGAAGAATTACACATTTTGCCATAAAAACCAAAGCTTATGAATATATCCTATATCTTCTAGGAATTTAAGCTTCCCTTGAGTCACTTACCTGAGATATTATTACAATTGGTTTCACTGTAGTCAGTTCTATCACAGTGAAGTCAAGAAAAGAATGTTACCACTTGCACAATACTGAGGCTTTTAAACTCTTTGTAGGCTGAATATATTAAAGAACAAACTAAAAATTATCAGTATGTCCTTCTTTCTTCCACCTCTTAAAACAAATGCAGAAAAATGAAGTATTTTTCCAAGGTAGTTTTTTTTTAAACTGTGGCTCCAAGGGGTCACAGTAGAAGCTATGGAAAGCTATGTAGAAGCTATGGAATTAGTGGATAAGTATGCGGGAAGTGCAGGTTATAAATACAGCCCATTTGCAACAAGGATATCACAACAGAAAAACTGGCTGGGTTTTTGATTTCTCTGCTGACCTTTGAGTGCAATTGCCATATTAATATGTAACATCAATATTGACAAAGGTCCTAGAAGGCTTTTTTGACCCTAACTAAAGGCAAGGACCATTCCCTGAGGGGAAAAGAGAATGGCAACTCCAAAAGGTGCAGTGCCCAGAGGTGTTGGAAACAGAGTGACATGGTGGGTTGAGAGGTGTCTGCAGGGGGTCTGGGTCCTGCCTTCTCCCTCTTCCCAAGGAGAAGGACAAGGAGTGGGACAGTGAGACGCATCCAGTCTTGCTTTGCTTGAATGCTTGTGCCCCATACAGCGTCTTGTCCACATAACTCTCTTTTGCCTAGTGAGCACATCTTATGACACTTCTTGTTCAGACAGAGCAAGTCACAGTAGTTAATAATTTACAACAGTAGTAAATGACATAGTAAAAGACTCCTTGGGCTGCTTTTACCAGCAGCATTTTCTCCTGTGCGAGGCAGTTTGATGTTTGCCGTAAGTGCCAACATTGATCCCTTCGTACTTTCTGGGTAATGTGTACCAGTTGTTATCAGATACTCAACCTTACACCAGGTTCATTGGTCACTGCACATTTCTGTGTTTTTACAGATAACCCACACAAATAAGAAGCATCCGGATCCTCTCTTCAAAGGGTTAAGCTTAATTCCTAGCAACATGCACTTCGACAGTGACACATTAGAATTAAGATAAGAGCATTATGCTATTCAAAGAAAAAAGAAACAAAACTTAAAATTTTCAAACAGGAAGAAAGTATTAACCTAAGCCTCTGAAGTACTCCACATCATTTTTTTCTTACAAGATGAATCACAGTTTAAACAAGATCGTAATTTACTACTCCAAAATCTTCCTTAAACAGAACTACGATTTGCATCATACTACATGAAATTCCCACTTTTTGCTTTTTAATATAATGGAGCTGTCACATGGGACATGTTTGTTTTGGACAGAAGCATGCTTCTACTTGATTTCAGCAATTTATTCTGATCCAGTCTAGTATATTATTTGCTGCATTATTTTTTTCCGATGAAGATTGCACAAATCTTCTTGTGCCTAGTGCTGCTGCATATTTATTATCAGATTGACTGTATGGTTCTTTCTGCCTAGGTGGGAAATCAAAAGAAAAGGACGCATGACACTGAGGAAAACTAAACCGAAAGAAGAAAGTATACAAAATATAAACAATATTCATTTACATAAAAAAATACACTGATATTTTGCGTTAACTGAATATCTGCTTACTAGCACTTACAATACATCATTCTATGTAGCTGTAAGGCATCTTTTTTTTCCAAAGAACTAAGCTTTCTTGTCTTTCTAATAAGTCTGAACAGAAAGATTTATCATATTCCTTTCCACACCCCCAAAGACCACTTCAGAGTACTATTTTGTTTTCTTAGCATAAATTTATGAGTAGAAAAGAAACCAATGCAAATGAATAACAATAATAAGCAAGTCTGTTTAATTCATGCTTATATCAGTGATCACTATACCATGTTATTGAAGACCCATAGACTTCTGTGTTGCCATGAGAATACCTCAGGGATTCTTGTTTTCCTACCCTCTACAGAAATCTGCTCACAAATTTTTTCAAAGGTGAATACACTAAATTCACAGCCTAATTTATGTGTGTTTTCTATTATCCTTGTTTTCCCGTTATCTGAGTCAAAACACACCTCTCTCCTATCCTTACTCACTTCCCTGGAGAAGTAGACTGGGAGATAGACAGGACTTTGATAGATGGTATAGGGGTTAAGCTGGCTGGCCAACAAGTGTGCAGGACCTGTTGTGACTATACTTGACTAGATTTGTTGACATTTTTGTACAGGGACATCTTGATCTTTCCATCACAGCATCTGTAATGAGTTTATACACAAAAACTTTGTGGTAGCCTAATGGCCAGGTTAGACTGATTTGCTTTTTCTTGAATAACAAACACGACACATTATATTGCAGGAAGTTTCCAGCCTATTTCATTGCAAGAGCAATACAACAGTGATTTAAATATTTACCACTGTGATAGCCAAACATTTTTCAGAACAGGTATGCCAACTGACTTTTTTTCCCAAGTCTACTTAAATAATCAGAAAGTGCCAAAACTTACTTGTTGTTGACCCTACCCAGGCAAGGATTCCTTCATTAATTCTATTCATTATAGAATTAGGAACAGAAACAGTAGGAATTCAAAGCTTTGCTCTTATATATTATGAGCAGCCTAACCACTCAATAACAACATAGGAATGAGCAATGACATCTAAACGTATAATAACAGAAACATACCATGGTACTACTATGTGTAATGATACTATTACATCAAATATTATGATAGGCTAATAGGCAGATAGCAGGGAGCAGGGAGGTTGGAATATCGTGCAACTTCTGTTTCTAGTACATTCTTGTTGATTGCAAGGGGTTCATCAAAGTCCAAAGGCAGCTTTTAAGTAGAAGCCCAGCTGGTAAGAAGAGATGAGGGGCAACATGAGCCTGTGAAGACATGGCTATAGACTGAGGCCAGAGTCATTTAGATACACTTCTGCCTTAGCAAGTATGCTGCCCATCACTATAGCAGAGATGTGTCCCTCTTCCCTTGCTGTCTTTCTAGCTCATGAATCTTTCATTCAAGAACAGTGAGCTGAGCTTTAACAGGAGCACTGAGGGGGTGAGATGAGGACAAGCTATTTTATATAAAATGCTCATCATATTATTATGGCTGTTTAATTGAAATGTTCATGACATTTATGATTAACCCAGTTGATGTAGGTTAGATGTCCTCTTACCCTGACCCCAGCATCAGGACTGTCAGAGGGCTGAAGGACTTCAGTGACCAGCCTGCCCTTTCTGCTTCCATACGTTTATTAAAGGGCAATGGCAAATAGAATATCATCCAAAGTTTGCCACACAGTCAGGTTCTCTGTTAATGACAGAGAGGCTACATCGTTACCATATTTGAGGTATATAACTGAGAATAACATTTTCCTGACTTACAGTTCCTAAGGTATGCTTTTCCTATTTTATAATACACCTATTTCTTGTCTGAGCAGCTGGCATAGAATTTAAATTCAGAAATAAAGGTGATGAGATCCACACAGAATAAAATAGCTGTAGTTGATCATATTAGGGCCCTGTTAAGTTTAATATCCTTTCTCCAGTACTTGCCAGAAGCTTGAAAGATAGCAAAAGTTCACCAAAATGGGCCCCCTTGCTCACTCTTAGGAAATATTTCTTCCTCACTCCCACTGATTAGTAGATATACTAAAATATTAGTGTTTAACTTCATCATGATTTTGATGTAAGAGTATCTATCATTTTGCATTTTTGTCATCAGTGTATGAAAGGACTTTTTTTTGCTAAGCTACTTCTCAATGCCATTTTTTTTCCTCCACACAGATCACTGGAGCAGCTCGTTAACTCTGAAAATGAGTTTTGCATCTCTGATGTAACACATTTCCTCTCATTTTGGTCCTTAGCATCTCTGAAGCACGGCTACACAGCAATGACACTACCAACTAATATTTACTTTTCAGTTAAAGTTTGGATGATTTTTCCACAAGCTGTTGCTATGTTCATATATTTTGTCTATCAGTTTACTGGTGGGAATGACAACCTATTGGAACACTATGTATTTAGCAAAGGAATGAAAGCTTTCTGTATCTGTATTAAATTTTGTCCACCAACTCCTCTCTTTAACCTCTCTTGAAATTCTATTAAAAATCACAAATGCTAAAGCAAACAGTTTAATTAAATGGCTATCAGCTGAACACTAATTTTTTAGAAACCATTGGTTTATTCTTTGCACAGCAATTTCCTAATCCCCTACTGACTTTTATATGAACTAACAATTGACGTCGTTACTGCTGTTCAGAGGCTTACTAATGTTTTCTTTTGATCACCACACATTTTAGGAATTGTTTTCTAGTTGCATGGCTAGTATACACTTTCCATATTTTTGGTGCCAAAAAAAATTTTAAAAACTAATTACTTCTATTCCAGATCTCTATGTTATTTTATATAACCTTAAAAAATCTATGTCAGTAGAATTTATTTAGAAACCTAAATAAATATAGTTTCATAGGATGAGGAATCAGGTCCATAAGAATCAGCTGCTGCAGAACAGGCAGCAAAAAGATGTACCAAGTAGAAATTATAATTTCCAATGAAAAGACTATACTCCAAATTCAAATTTAGAATTACAGAATAGCAGAGAACAGAGTGAGGAGAGAGGTGGAAGGGAGGGAAAGAGAGGGGGAGGGAGTACAGGGGAGGAAGTTTTGTTGCTGGCTTGAGTTAAAAAGGAGTGTAGGGTTATGCCAGGGTGCCTTTGCTAATAATGACAAGATCGTTTGCTTCTCACATCTGTAGCAAAAAATGAGAGGAGAAAATGGAAAAGAGGTCCTGGGATGTACCAGCTGTTGATGTTGCTCCTCCCTGCTGAGGCCAGAGCCTTGTGCCCCTACCGGAAGGCATCGCAATCTGTTGACATCTCCAGCTCTCTGCTACTTCGGGACACTCAGCTGAATCTAAGACAACGATCATCTGGCTGAGTGAACAAAAATCAGTGCCTACAGTGAAAAAGCGGGACTAACACACAAAGCAGATGGCTGGAGTCCTGCTCATTCCTGTTTCTGGAGCTGTTTACATTCTTAAGTGACTAATTTTGACACGTTATACCACTAATGAAGTTTTTGTGTGTGACCCAGTAAACTGCATACACTGCAGTCTGGGACAGCTCTAATTTGACTTCTGAGGCCCAGTGCTATTTCTGATCTACAGACACTCAATTAAAATTACCTGTGCCTGACTAATCATGGTCAGTGAGCAATCAAAGATTAATTTCAAAATGACAATTTTCTCCCATATATACTATTCAAAGCCTACAGTTTTGCATTTTCTTAACTAAAATACCTTGTCACTGCATAATATCAGTCTTCAATATTTGTCCTTGTGGGACTGAGATCAGAGCCATGGCACAGAAGAAGATGCACACGCCTTCAAGACCTTCACTGTTATAACTGCCCAGAAATCTGAAATTTTATCCAGCCCGTCCTATATCAAAGAATGGAGACCTGAAAATTGCAAAAAGAAAAATTTCATTTTGATGAAAATGCCTGTATCTCAAAAAGACTGTGAAAAAAATTTTTGGTTGGGTTACCATCTAATTCTGGCTCCCAGACCTAGAGGCTGCTGAGGTTACATTGACTTAAGGTACCAAATCTAGAACAAAACATGGAGTCAAGACCTTAAATATTCCAAGACCACTTAAAGTTTATTTGAATAGCATGGAGAGGTTTGAATGAAGGCTTATTTCATCCTAATCCGTAGTTTTCTGGGTTTTTTTTTCCCAGAATGCTATGAAGGATATTAAACATAAGAATGTCAGATATCCTACAGTTAGCAACTTGAAAAAAACCAACCCACCTGATCTAGTCTGTAAATACCTCTTTTGCCTGTGTCATAAACTTGTTCACACTTTTCACAGTGAAGGTTCCATGAGCACTGAGACTCAGTAAATGATTATCCAGCTAAGCAGTTGAAACTAAAAATAAAACATATAAACAAACAATTTAAGGTTATTCTGGAGCTGTTAAGGGCAAGAAATCTAATAATAGTAATGGCTGAATGACATTCTTTGTTCAGTAAAAAACTAAAGAGCATGTCTAGTCTGGAAGCATTTTGCAAAGGGTTTGAATTAATATGAGTAAAGAGGAAACAGCAGTTGTTTTCCAGAGTCTGGGTGTGGACTTACCTTTTGCACCACTGGCTGCAATGGCCAATTCTCACAGACAATATTCCTCAGCTTTGTGGCTTCTGGGGCTTTTCCATTTTAATCGGGGCCACACCAGTTCACGCCATGTCCCAGTGGTTAAGGCAGTCATTCAGGGTGGAGGGGTTGGGTTTTTATTTCCCCTGTGCTATTCACTGTCATCTGAGATTTGGATTATCTAAATGGTCTATTATTATACCCCTCCACCTAATGGGAAGAGGGTCTATATTGAGGTCTATATTTGTCCTATCTTTAGGAAAAATTCCTAGTTTATGGAAGTGATCTCATGAATGGCGACCTGTGAACAGTCTCAATATCAGTACAAAAGTGCTAAAATAGTACAAACCATAACACAATAACTGATCGTTCACATGATTTTTTGCATGGAGAATACTATTGAATTTTGCCATAATGAATCCAGATGACTATTCTTAGCCCAACATAATGTTGCCCAACAGCCTAGAAAAGAGGCCCCAGTAATTAGATAACCGTCCATCCACACATTCATTGTGTGTTCAAAACACCTACTCAGAAGGCATTTTTCCTATGTAACCTTTCTATGCTCTTTACTGTTGACAAAAATTCTTTTGTGCTGATATTTTACATACAGACACTCTTTAACATGCTAATTACAGATGAACCCAGTATTAGTCTTGTAGTGACATGCCATCTGACAGTCCTATTGGAAGAAGGTTGAGCTGGAATCACCATGCAGATAACATATTTTTGAGGGAAGGAAACTAAGCCAGTAAACATAAAATAAGATGGATGATTCCCCCCAAAGTCTTAATGCAATTGTCACTAAAATTTATAATGCTCATGGAGACATTTGGCTTCTGTTATGAAATGTACCAAAGACAGAAAACAAAGTGTTTATCTGTCCATGTTTGCATGCAACTTTTTATTTCATTTGGTTTGCTTTAATCCTCTCATTTTTTCCTTTCCTCCCAGTCAGCTAAAAAAACACCAACTTTTGTTGTGTAGTGCTCACCAGTATATAATTATCTAACCATTACTTTGTATGGGGATTTTAGGATCTCCTCACTTAAACCAATGCATATTTTGATTCTTTGATCACAAGAAGACAGCTCTGCAGAAACTCTGTTTTCTCATTTTAGATCCCCAAAGAACAGAGAAAGAAAAGAAACCAAACCAAACTAAAACACAAAAGAACCCTCCAAGATACTGGGTTTTATTTCTTATTTCTGGGACTCAGAGGAAGGCAGTGGCTGCCTTCTATTTTGCCATCATTCAGAAGTTTCTTAATTTCTGAATTCCAAGCAATGGTTTTTCGCAGTAGCTGTTGATCCATTCACTTGATCCATCTTCCCTCCACCATTTTAGTCTGCCTTCTCTTAGTACTCCCCACCCATCTTCAGAACTTGACTGTAACACTCAAAAAGCTTTACTTATCCATAAGCCGAAGATAGTCTTGAATTTCCATTGTCTCACATAAAGAGTTCCACTAGTCCAGTAAGAAATCTTTTCACATAAGGACACTTTGCAGTGACTTTGCAATCATTCATCACAGCTGTAGAAGAGTCCAACAGACCACAGAGGAGCAGAACTTTCTGCATCAGAAATTCAAAATACCGGATCTTCTCCTGTCACTATTCATACACTAGCAGAGCACAAGCAGTGGAGTAAAAAAGGGATTAAAATTAACTGTGTCTGATACCATGTGAGGACAACGTTGGTGCCACATCTCTTTGTAAAGCAGCAGCAATATAAATGTGTCAACGTTCTCCTGAAGAAGAAACTGAAATTTCTCTTCCATTTTCTAGAGACAGTGCTTAATGCTGGAAGAGGGTTTAGCCCAAGTTAGCTACATGGGATAAAATTCCCAGACCTGATAAGATAGTAACTTTCTGATGTGCTGCCAGGCATATATGAAGAATGAAGTTCCCATTCCCATCCCCCTGCCTCCCCCAACAAGATTTATCACAACTTATTAATTCACATGAAAACTTCAAAGTGCCTCACCTTCTGCAGGACTTTGCCTCCAATTATCTAGCTCAAGTTAATAATTCAACCTTATTTTATTTTTCATTGTGAAGAGAAGGGCAAAGACAAAGAAGAGGAACTCCTAGAGTATATGAACTGAGAACAGTGGCAGGAGTGAGGTTTGCTGGGATCCTGCAATCCTTTGTGAGCTTAACAGCTTTTAGAGGACTTTTCAGCCTTAGGGTTTATCTAACTTCCTCTGGAGACGGAGCTGGCCATGAACTGTTCCCAAAGAGGAGAATTAGGGACATTTGTTCTTTAAATATGCTTCATAATTGTGTTTGATGTTGTCCAATGCTTGATACCGTGTAGATATTAATTAAGTACAAAACCCTATTTTCTCTACTTTGTTCAGGCAAAAAAACCCAACCCTGGTAGGTTTCACAATCAAAACTATAATCTTTCTCAAGCATGCAAATTAACAATTAGAACATCTCAACAATGGAATTCTGCTAATCCCTCCACAGGAGAAAATTGGTTATCTGCCTACGGCACCAATTAACCAAACAAAAGCTGTTTAAAGCAGAAAAATAGACAGAAAAATTACTAGGATTGAATTGTTTTACACACCAGATAGACAGACCCTCCCACTGTGGAGCTGGATTCAGTTTATTTTTGTGTGAGCAAGCTGCTGCAAAAGGTGTTGTGTTGAGACCAGCAGGAAATGAAGTCCATTGTTTGAGGAGGTACAGCATGGTCAGACTCCCACATCCCACTCTGCCTGTGAACTTCAGCACGAGATGATAATAAAATTACAGCCCTTTGTAGCATTTCTTGTGATTTCTTTTTCAATGCCTCTTGCCATCCAGTGCTAGAGACAGGATAATGAACTAGTCCAACTACTGGGCTCATTCAGCTTTCCATTTTCGTAGTGCAATTGTTTTTTATTACCATCTGTCAGATCTCACACTATGGTTCTGGAAATCTCTGTGTAATAATAGCAGCTCCCTCTGACATCCAGTAACAAACAGAGTTATGCAAAGTTCAAAAAATAACTAACATAAATCACTATGTCATATTTGGCTAACACAATTGTTGTTAAAAAAAAGAGTGTATTATCTCTGGGTGTGGCCAATCTGAGTACTAACATGTTTTAAATTGTGACCTACCTGAGGGGAACACCCAAATCATTGAAGCAGGTGGTGCTGGGAAGAGGCGTGTGAAAAAAATCTGCACCTACAGAAATGCTGTACAAATTGGCTGTCTTCCAGTTTCATAAAATAAGGGAAACATCATTCATGCAGGTGCAATATAACTCATTTTGACGGTGTGTGAAAATAAAACTTTCATTCAGAAAGCATTACTTGCTCTAACATGATTTTGCTTGGGGTTGGAGTGTAGCTGAAGGAGAAGATATTAACATTCTGGAGCAAGCCTACAGGAACAAAAAAAGCTGAAACATTTCTTAAAAAGAAAAGCTTGAAATAATTAAATGTACCTTTAAAAAGTTTTTTTAATTGAATACAAAAGAAGTCAAAAAAAGAAAGGGTAATCTGACAGTTCTGGAAATTGAAACCTTCTGTCTGTGGAAAGAATATAAAAGAAAGAATGGCTATGCATCTTTCTCTTCCTCCTTCTTCTTGTCCCCTCACTGTGCCTCCAACTGCCCTAGCTGAGCTGTCTTTACTCTATCCCTCTTCAAAGTCAAATAATAGTATTCTTCTTTGGATTAGACACTTTTGACTCCATTTTTTTGCAAGAAGATGTTGTTATAGCAGTACCTTATGTGCAACGTATCAGTTGGCTTTACTTTGAATTTACAGCTAGTACATCCATAGTATATGACTGCTTTTGAAACAGAATTTATTTAATATAACTCCAGAGTCCAGAGCATTCTAGGTACACTATATATCTCCTGGGGAATATGATTTAAACTCATGCAAATTGAACAGTAGCATTTCAAGTTCTGGTTAATACCTATGCTTCTGTAATTCAGAGGGTCATATACAGCTGCTCAGTTTTGAAAGTGCCGAAGTTCATCAATCGATCCTAGTTATAAGAATATCTTACACTGATTGGAAAGGCAGGCTTGCTGGAATAGAATGTTTATTTCCCAACGTGTTTTAAAAGAACAGGTTACTGTTGATCGTGAATTGCACAAACTAAGCTGTGCTTGAAAGAAAGCCCTTAAAGGCTGAAGCCCAGTTCTACCTGCCCAGACCTCTGAGATGACCCACCTTGCAGGCATATTATTACTTCTCAATTTGTTTATTCCTCCTTGTGATCCACAAGTAAAGAAACATTTGGCTTTTTTTTCTCCCCTGTTTAATCCCCTTGGTGTGTTTTGAAGTCGTGGGTGCATCATTATGTATTTCTAAAGGAAGTCCAGCTGAAATGCCTACAACTAAATCTTACAGTTAGAATTCCATTAAACAATGAGGTGCATTTAGGAAGCCAGAGAGAGAAAACACATTTAATAACCTAGAGGCTGGGTGCAACTTCATGTTGCTTCAAAGTAGTTCCTATTTTAAATCCAAGTATTGCTTGAGGCCAAAAACTGACTTTATTGCATTTCAAAATGAAAAAAAAAAAAACCACAAACCTATGCACCTGCTTTTGTAACAGACTTAAAAAAAAATTACTGACACTTATAGAAAGAATACATTGTGTAGATCACATATGTCATCAGTTTAACAACAAAAACATGATAATTCATTCTCTGAGCAAAAGAAAGCATGGAGGTTCAACCTATGTTGGTTCACTGAAACAATAGTACATTAAAAGTGACTATGACTGTACACTATAGAGTGGAACAGCTGGGTTATCTTTCTAACTCTGTGTCTGACCTGCTCTGTCACTTTAGAACAGATCCCAAAAAAGATTTTGTTACTAAAATGCAAACGATAGTGGACCTTAAATATCTAAGGCCAAGTCTGAAACAAATGCATTTAAGTACATAAAGTCACATTCATGTGAGATTTAGACTATTAACTTCAAGACCTTTAAAACTATTCCAAAATGAACCCACTTTGTTTACAGGTAATTTCATGATGACAATAGTCTAAAAGGGGTGTGACATGACTGCATACTGCTGTCTCATGAAAGATTGCAAAGCTGGGCCAGAGAGGGAAACTGCAGCACAGGATACTCATTTGGTTTCCAGAAATCTTATCTTTTAGGACAGAATGGTTTGTAAGTGCAAAGAAGGAAAGAAAGTTTTCCATCTTTTCTGTGCTACAAAACCTGAGGGCTGTCAGAAATTACTCTACTTGCTAAAAGAATGGAGAAAATGGAGGTGGCGTATGTCAGTGAAACTCTGGTGAAAGGCACCTAAATATTCTCATTGGGAATTTTTTTCCCCCTTATTTCCAGCCTAGACTGTAGCTTCCATGTGCTTTTTTCAGACTGAAAATAGTTTAAAAAACTTTGAGCAAGCAGTCTTAAACCTTTCTAGGGGGCAGAATATGATATACACGCACTCTTACACAATCACACAAAGACACACACGTTATATTTTTATATATTGTTACTTTGTGACAGCAGTATTGGCACATAGTGCCGGAGCATGCCAATAGTACAGACATGTCTTCTCAGGATTCAGTGAAAACCATTTATATCTGGCCAAGGTGCAAAGACTTTAGTGAAAAGATTTATCAGTTAAATGTAAACTTTATTTACATTCCATTACCACTCCCAATTGGAATTCCTGTATGCTCAATGTTTTAAATAAAAGGGGAATGAAAGTTCTGATTCTGAGTTTTATTCATTTCAAAAAGGTGCACATAAGAAATCCAAGGAATTTTTATTTGAAAACTCTTAAAAAATGAGATCTGCAAGGATCAAATAAGATAGCTAGATTACATGACATGTATATGTTTAAATACACTCATCTTTTAAACAGAAAGCACATTTCTGTTACTACAGAAATAAAAATCACAGAATATTAAACAGAAATTATGTTTCTGTTAGGATACTAAGCCTTTCCATAAAAGGTAGTCACTATGCACCTAAACACATACAGAATATGTCTACAGTCTGTAAACGAAGTCCACATATTTCTGGACTATTTTTTCCCTGTTTTGCGCGGCTAGAACAACCACTGTATCAGGTAGCCATACTTCAGCTCACATGTTTAATAAAGCCACTGCGAGAAGACAGGCCAAAGGGGAAAATAATGGAAGCAAAGTTGTGACCTGCTGCGAGCTGGCGCAGGCTCTGGGCTCGGTTTCCATGCAGAATGGCCACTCCACGGTATGGCATAATCTCCGAAGCTTGAAGATACTAACAGTGGCTGTGGTCACGTAGGAGATGCAAAGGTTCTGAGGTGAAGGATGCTGTTACATTTTTAAACGTAATACGATAGTTTGTTTTAGCTAGAAAAACTATTGACCACTTTTTTTTTTTTTTTTTTTTTTTGTAATTTTTAATGATACTTCTCCAGCAAACACACAGTTAAATTGACAGGACTTCATTTGTAATCCACAGAACAATAGATGACCTGAGTAAAACTGTGCGCTATCCTCCAGATGTTGCATTCACTGAAACACCTGGAAGAGCCACAGGAGAGAAGCAAGAATGACCGCTGCATTTGCTAAAGTAGCAGCTGTATGTTCAGCAGGCGGAACACATTGCCCTACCTTCAACACCTACCAGTTCCATGCTTTCTGAGTTTATTAAACCCTTAACTTAGCCCATCATATAGTTACCAGCATGTTCCATTTCCCATTAAAAAAATCCTAGTGGTTCCTCCTTCCCTCAAGGCAAAGTACTATGAAACCACATTTGTAGCTCTTAGTGCTTGATTTAGCACTTACCTGAGTTCGGGTGCGGAGCTAACTGCTTTGCTGGGTTCACACTTTCTCTTGCCTTAACGCTATGCTTCTATCAACATCCAGTTTTATATAGGGAAGTGGGAAAAGTAACACACCCATATTTGAAAAGAGCCTTGTTATATACCACAACGCTAGTAAAGGGGCTCGACTTAGATGAACATACGTTCCTAGAACACAACTTAAGAGCATCAACTTAAAGCTTTTTGTGAGACTTTCATTAATTTGAATAAATATGTGGTACCAAAAGCAGCAAGAGATTGGACTTTATAACCCAGTGCCATTCCCCTCTGTTTTACGTGCATTACACAACATCCCTATACTATTGCTTCTGCCATATTAAAAAGGTTTAGTCTAAATAAGAAGGTTTTTAATGCACTAAAACATACTAAATAGATACTTCAGAGAGGCTAAGTATAACAGGTCTCAAAAGTAAAGATATAATTTCGCTTCATTTTTCCCCTTTAGTAATTTCAATTTTAATAAAGTCTTAAATATACAAGATCTATGTAAAGCTAAAGTTAAGTCCTTGGCTTCTGTGGAGTCCCTCAGGTCTCATACAGTTTTCTCAAAGATTCTGTCTACTAGAATTTTCCTAAAATCTCATGATTTATTTGTTAACCCTTTTTACACTGACATTGCCCCACATTTTCACTTTGAAATTACTTCATTTAGTGATCTCTGCTTTTGAATTTTTTTTCCACTTACTTTTTAAAAGTTGAATGACAGTATGTATACTTTTTTGTAACTAGTATGTAATCACTTTTCTCATCTCTTTTCCTTTTTTCCTAGAAACCACTCACATAGTTCTGAGTTCTGCTGGATCCTCCAGCTCTCAAGAAGAAAACCTGCTGCTTGGTTACCAAATGTTCCATCTTTTTTTATTTGTGTACATTGTACATAAGAATCATAGAAAGGGGCCCTAAGCATAGGAAAAAATCTAAGTCACAGCTAAGTAGTAGTGAGGGAATCACTATGTATGATCATCTTTTTCACTGAAACCCATGGCCATTAGGACTCCCTCTGTTTCCCAATGGATGAGAGAAGGAAAATGAGCTTATAGAAATAAGTGCCAGCCATGTAGTCTATTCCCAGTGCAATTACCAGTCCAGTTTTTGCCCTATTCAGGGATATTCAAAGACTACACTCTATTCAAATAGTCTCATTGAAATTAGGACTTTTCAACATAAGGCTGTTAGAATTCAACCTTCATTTAGTGGTTTTATTCTGTCCTGTTGAACAAGTTGCCACTGACACAACACAAATACCACAAAGACACTAACTACTGGGCTTCTACTACTACTACTACTACTTCATTCTTCAAAATTCAAAGAAAAAAAATTCAATTTAGGATTTTTTTTAACCTAACGTGTTCTAAATCAAGGTAAAATTCTGCAAACAACCTGGAAAAAATCTGGGGAAGGATGCAATTCCCATTTTATCTTTTCAGAATAAATTATTTCCACTTTTGTTTGTATAAATTTCACTTACTTTGACATTGATACAAATTAAAAAATGAAGGTGTTCCATGAAAATCAGAACTGAAGCGGCATGATTCCCAAAAAAGTGGTGCACTTTGTTGCCTGTACTCTCTACTGTCAGTTTGCCTTCATTTCCTTTGCCACTCTTACCTGAAAAGTCAACATCAGTGCTGTGACTGTTCCACAGTCATACATATGCATTCTGATTTTCTCATACATTCCTGATAGGAATCCTGGCTACCAAGCAAAATGTAAATTAGGTGAGATCTGCTCCCTTCTATTCAATAGTAGCCCTAATTTTGGTCTCCTTCCTCTACCTGGATAACAGCTTTCAGATAGCTTGTAAGAGCTTCCTTGTTTGTGAAACTTATATCCTTCTTTCACACCTGCCTGATGTAGGAATTGAATTATTGCTGTAGTAGGTAGGCGAGAACAGAAATACAGTGGACAGATAACCTGTACTTGTATCCTTTGCTACTGTACCTTTTTAAATACACTTATTTTTTAAAATACAAATGCTTTCACACTTTTTCAACTTGGCTGGGAAACCAATATATGTATAAATATATGTTGGAACACTTCCTGGCATCCCATCAGAGACATTCTTTGGAATCCACTGCAGCTTCACCCAGAAGGCCAGCAACTGAACAAAAGCTTGAAATGAACTGAACTTTTTTCCTGAGAATCGTTACCCTCCAGGTGTTTTTTTGAGTGTTAACAGAAGAAGGTAAAAATCCTGCTATTCATGTCCTAGAGCTCTTGTCCAGGCTAAACCAAACCTATAGCTAAAAGGAAAACTTCCCTGTGACAGATTATTAGTTATCTTGGGCAAGCTGCAAATAAAATTATAAATATGTGAAAAGAAAAAAATACCTAAAACCTTTTGCCTAAGAAATCTTTACATTTTGGTGTTTCTTTTTCTTCTCTATTTCAAATGACATAGATATTTTAAGAGTACAAAATAGCATAGAAACACTTGAATACTCTTAAGAAATGTTTACACTGCTAAGGTTTTATGTGACTTTAGAAGTGTTTCTAGCATTTCCCTGAAAAAACTTAACATCCTTTTCATTTACAGAGCAGTTTGTAGAAATATCCCCAGCAGAGGGAGTGGCTCATCTGTTTGAGATGAAGCCTGAAAGATTAACAAAAGCAATTTTTTACTTTTGTTATACACATGAAAAATAGTGTTAAATATAGTAATGTACCTAAACACCTATTTTAAAATCATTTTTACTCTCTCAACAGTATGAGAGGAGAGCATGCTGGTGTGTCCACAAGAAGCAAGTAGAGCCATAAAAAAGTCCAGTTACTGTAGTGAGTTCCAGAAGAGGGAGACTTATATTTTCGCTGCTTTGTACCTCTCTTTTTCATTGTATTTCACTGCATACAAAATAAACATAAAATGCCTGAATATCAGAATTTTTAGCTCACTTATCCTGATAGCATGTACTAATTTAGACTGAGTTTACAAACAAATACATAAGCAGACAAATTGAAAGTCACTGGAAAATTAAACCTCTAGGCCCAACCTTTCTGCATATAAATCTGTAGTGACAGATGAGCTTTAGCAGACTTATTTTGATTTATAACAGATGAGTATTTAAGCTAGGAACTTTAAATAAGATGCATCACATAAGTGAAAAAATAAGTTTGAAGGAAAAAGCAAATTTTAGTAGGTTTTGAATCCATTGCTTTCAGCAATATTAAAACTGATATCAATAGCACAACACAGGAAAACTTAGTTATCTAAAAGGCCAACGTGTGACTGCAACAGTTGTTCTGTTGAAGCCAAAGAGCAACTCCTAGTAGTTTTCATTTCCCAGTCTCACAGCCAAAATTTTCCCCTCAATTTAAACAGCGTGAAGGGGGGTTTACTATTCCTTCTGATGCCAGAAAACCCACTTGACAGCTCAACACCTTGGTATTTAACAACAGCGCTCTCCTGCGCCCCAGTGTGATGGTGCAAGTCACCTTCTGATTGCTGTGAGTTACTGAGGCAGGATCCGCTAGCCGGGAAGTTACCCCACTGGGGAAGCCAGGGATTTTGCAAGGATAAAACATCTCTTGGCTGATGATTCAGGAGTCTCCTTCTGTGGCTTGTTTCCCTCAGGGAAGCAAGAAGGAAAATACAGTTGCATTAGAAGTGGAGAAAGCGCATTGTGCCTGGTTTGCACAGTACCTGGTTGCAGCTAATTTACACTGAGCATCCTAAAGCCATTTTAGGCTAAGGGTATAGCTCAGGGGCTCAGGTCCACACTTTCAAGGGGCCCCAAAGCCCATCAATCAATCAGTAACGTGGTTTTCATGACAACCAGCTGCTTTTCCAAACATTCAACTCTTTGGGCATCTGGAAAAATAGTTAGGTAAATTCTTACATAAATCATCCCCATGCCTACGACATCCAATGTTGCTCAGTTAATCTACACAACGTGCTGAGTTTGCTCTGTATACGCAGAGTGACATTATATCCCATGTGCTCTTAGCCTAAGCTGGGAGTTTGATTTATCTGTGTGGAACTATAGGGGCTCCCTGGTACTATTGCCTCAAAAAACCCTAAGATCACTTGTTCCATTTAGTCACTAAAGCTTAATCAGCACAACAAGGTTTCATACCACAACCCATACACTGACAAGACACATAAGGGATAGAGAGTGTGTTAGTAAACAGAGAGGATCTTTATACAAGTATAATGAAAACCGGTTTGGATCTCCAAACTTGGTCTTTTCCTTAGTCCAATGTACCAAAACTATAGTATTTACTCAAAAGTCTTCTGATGGGTCCATACTTCAATTTTCTCATTTAAATAATTCTGTCCCTCTGTGAAGGAATAAATTTCATGGGTGTGGCTTATAATTTCTTAAAATTATATTTTCAATTTATTTAAAGAAAATCAACACATTTCTTCCTAAAGCAGCAGGACTAAGATTATAATACTTCTACCCATGATGGACAAATATCATGTCTATTTTTAAGAGTTTTCAAAATGACTTTGATCCACTTAACTAATTAAAATAATCTTATTGGGGAAACTACTCGTGATAATGTTAGCTGCTTGTTCTTAGTATCCCTGTGGGATTACCACCGCTACAATAGGACCCTTATGTATATCAGGAAGCATGTAAAGTGCACTGTGGTTGGAAAGGAAAATATTGACATGGAAACACTGAAGATATTAAGAGTCAATGCCTGGGCTATAGCTGAGGAATATGAGGTCAAACAAGGGGAAACTCTCAGCAATAACATTTGTGTTTCCACAGTACTGGAGCAACTCTTCATGCATAGCTTTCTGGCAGACAGTAGTGGATGTTTATAGCCCTTGCAAAAAGACTTTCTAGCCCACCACTAATCTTGTGCATGTCTGGACTATAGAGAAACCTGGGCCATGCACATCTTTTCCTCTTCCCTATGCTCCTCTCCCCCTCTTCACCCAAACAGTAGGGATAGATTGCAGGAACATCTGTGGCCCAAAGAGAATTGTAAGGCAGAACTTCTGGAGAGGGACTCTGCTATGTTTATGGCTTTTGAAATTTAAAAAAAAAAAAAGAAAAAAAAAAAAAGTCCGTCTCTGACACATTAGATACCCTAAGTTCTTAACAGGTATTCTGGTGCACAGGACATGAATGGGAGCTTTACACACTCTAGCATATAAAGAAAGATGCAAATAACACATGAAAGAAATCTATATGCACAAATACAAGACATTAAGACAAATTCTATTAAATCCTACTAATTCTACTAAAACCCACTTGCAATCTTGGTGTATGTGTCTTTCATCCTAAAACCTGAACTAATTCTTCAACTCCAGTCCCCTAGAGATACATATTTTCCTTTCAAATCCCTCAAGATCCATGTTTCTTCTCCCAGCTTCATGGGACTACTCTCATTCCTCCTGACCATAATATAAGAGGGACTGAAATATCTTTGCTTGATACTTGCCATTTTGAGTTACAGAAGAAAGAGCATGGAAGGCCACCAGTCACACAATCTATGCATAAAAGCCATTTTTTTCAAATATGGTCAAAAGTTTCTGCAGAAGTGAAAGGACAGGATGTTTTCAAGTGGCTAAGTTTTGAGGGAGTTTCCATAGTTTGCCAGGTTTGGGAAAAAAAGGTAATACGGAATTTACCTGTCTTAGTAGTAATTTTGTACTACTATGGGCACTGAAATTTATAGATTGTTCTGGGGGCACTGAAGAAATACAGCAGGTGCCACTGATACTACAGACATCCACTTTTTAAGGCAAAGACTTACTAAAAAAAAGCATCACATATTTTCTTCTTGGGAGACATAGCACTGGATATCAGAAGAGCTGTTGTATAATAAATGGTTGTAGTAGCTTCTGGCAAGAATATGCCTGTGGCCACAAATACTGAAGTTGGCCATATCAGTCAGGAAGAGAAGGCATTTCAGAAGGAAACAGGCAGGTGTGTGGTCCTTTGTCACCCATCCTGCTCAACATCCATCACCATCCTATGAATCACCCAATGCTTTCTGCCAATCTAGTTGTGTTCTTAAGGGAACATTAGGGAAAAGGCAAATGTTTTCAAACAGGCTTTCAAAATCCCCAGCAGGCATACTTGCTGGGTAACAATGTCAGTACAGTAGTTCTTCATTGGCAATAGGGATGAAAACCCTATGAAAAGCAACCTTAAGGAACAATGATATTGATGACATTGAGTGATGACAATGTTGACATTGATGCTCATCATTGATTTTGGTCAGACAGGGATACAGTATTTAGGAAAAGGACTTGAGAAGTTCCCACTGCTTTAAAGTATATACTAAAATGCAGCCGCTGAAACACAGCTGGTGCTCCACCAGCTAGAAGCGTTGGCAATCTTTTGCTGGGCTTCTTGAGAGATCACTGTAGACAGTGAAGAGTAGATCAGTAATCACTACCTAATACATTTGGCAAGTTTCCCAAGGTCTCCAGGAGGTGGATATACTCCTCTCCAGAGCTTGTCCTGTGGGAGTCCAAATTTGCAAGCACCATTTTTTGTAATTCTCCCCAAACTCTCTGCTCTTCCTTACCAGCACCATCCGTCCATTCAGAAATACTTTCAAAAGCCTCCAGGGCTCTTTTGCACTCAGCCACACCAGTATGGCATCCTGTAGACAGCCTGCTAAACAATCGTTCAGGCAGAAGGCTTATGAAAGATAGAGAATTTAAGACCCTAAAAATGGTCACTTTTTCTGAGTATTGTAGATACATAGACACCACCTGCTCTCTTGCTCTCAGTTGGGAGCTCTTGAATCATGTTGCTAAGGATTTTGGAACCAAAAGACAGACAGACAGTTGTTGGCTTGCTTCTCTCCTGCAGTTTATGGCTTAGGCCTGGATCTACAGCTGCCCCAAAAAACTACAACAGGTCTTCCTAGCCCTTCAGAAAAACTACGTTTTGGGTTGAATTTATTTTGAGCCCATCAGAGTATCTTGACCCAATTACCAGACTCTTGCTGAGCTAGCTCACGTAACCAGCAGAGCTAAAATTTCCACCTAATGTACAAAAAGTAGCTGTTTTCAGCAACTTTGAACATTCTGACGTGCAAACATGAAACTTTTTTTGCAACGTTAAGGAAGAACAGATACATGGAACTTTCCTCCACAGTGAGTTGTTCAAGTTTCACAAAGACTTTCCCAAGCAGAACCACATCAACTCAAATTTCACAGTCAAAAAAAGAGCAAGCTGAACTTCATTACCAATTACAATACCTTTGATGATTCCATAGTAGTCACAGATAAAATCAGGTTAGGGAAAACAAGTTCATGTCTTTTGAACTGGAAAGCGCATAACAATTACTTACTAAACAATTAAAAATTATTAATTATACCACTGGATGTAGGCCTTGCAGGGCCTAAAGAATATGCGCCGCTTGCACTTGTATATGCTCATTAATCACAGTCTGTTACTGTAATTTTAATGAATGTTTATCTTATTTTCTTTGTGTAATCCAATTACTTTTGTTTTTTTAACTATCGTCAGGGATCTCTCTGTCTCCGGCATCCTGCCAGTCAGCCCCCTTTAGATGTGAACAATTCAATTCATTATCATTAAGTTTCTACTTTTAATCCCACTTCTGGGGGAACCATTGAAAGAAAATCCAGGAACAGAAGTCCTTGCACAGCAGGGGGAATGAAATGTGTTCTGAACACCTGAGCAATTATGTGCAACAGTTCTCCAGAATGGTACTCTAATGTCTTTCTAAACTTGTACCACATTAACAATTAGATCATCTGTCATTTCTGCTTTAGTATTAAATTAATTGCAAATTGACTCTAGGATTGAGAAAAAAAAATTAAACTGCTGGAGTGAATCTAAACATTTTGTGTTTGTTTATGTTTTAATTGGCACATTGCACCTGTCCAAATTATTTCTGTGATGCAGATGTCATACTACAATCCCAGTCGATTGTGACAGCACCTCATACTAAAGACAGGAAAAATCAAGCCAACAGACTACTAGATTTAGTGAACAAGGTATTTCTAACACCTGTAGACGTTTTCATGAGACCTACATATAACCATGTACTTAGACCAGATGACGAGTAAACAAACAACAGCATGTTACTTTTAGCAAGAAATATAGGATGGTGAGGACTTAATTATAAAGGCAACTATTTAAAAGCATAAATAAAATTTAAAAAAATTTATTTCTTTTAGTAAATCAGAGGGTAGGAGGCAGCCAAGACTGTCAGAGTAAACATGAGGCAATTGAGAAACTTAAGAGTACGACCAATGATTCTTTGTTAACGGAGATAAAGTAGGAAAAGACAAGCAGCATCACCAGCATTGTAAGCTCAGGTCCCAGCATCAAAACAGCAGCACTAATGTGGTGCTAGAACCCAACTAGATCCACTGCCCTGCCTTGCTGATATGGCCATGCTAGTTCTGGTGCTGTCACTTGACAGCCGCTTAGGGATCTCAGGACTGTGCAGCGTGGCTGAGGTGCTGGAGTGCTTGTTCATACAGCCATGATGGGAGTGAGCGAGTGTCTATCGCCCAGTGACACAGCAAAGGCCTGACAAAGAGAACAAGGATGGCTACAGCTGGCTGAAAAGTAAGGCTGACTTTTTTCCCAGGCTGAAGCATGCTTTCCTTGAGAGCATTCTCTTTTCAAATTTTCATCATGTTTTCTACTTCAAATAAAGTCAAATTATATTACAAGTTTCATGGGACAAAGATACTGGAATACTGAAAACACTCTACAACACTGCAAGACAAAATATCTGAGCCTGACAACCAGAGAGCGTTGATTTGGAGCTCTTATTTTAATCTTCGGTTTAGGCTTAGACATTTTTCTGGCTGACACTGGACTGCCTTCTAACTGTTAATATGCTACTTGGTAAGCCTCAGATTGGTTCAATGCTGCACCTGACAAATGGAAAAATATGGGGGTTTGATTGGTCTTTTATTCAACATCTTCTGATAGATCAAAGGGGGTATGTTTGGAAATAGCATGATCCCATTGGCTGACAAAGGCGGTGAGCAATTACCCATCTGGATTGGAAGGTTGTAGAAGCCTTATCTATCTCAGTTTGCTTGACTTCTGCTGACCGCTCAGAGGCACTACAGTGATAAATGTAGATAGCAGATAACCAAGCAGACAGCAAGTAAAACAGTCTGTCTTCTGAAGCCTTACAGGAGATGCACAACTCTGGTAACAAGATCTTTGCATCTTGGTGTTCCGTCTTGAGAAAAGGAAGGTAACCTACTGCAGAAGTTCAGGTGGATTAAGCCTCTTGATGTTCAGCGTGTTCATAAGTTTGTAGAGTTTACAGGCTCCTTGGTTTTTTTCATCCCTTGCATTTTTTTCCAGTGCTTCATTCAAGTCTGGTAATATATCCACTTGACTAGGCAGCTATTTCTCCTACTTTACTTGCTATATGCCCTTCTTTGTCTTTCTAATTATACTTCACTCTACTTTCCTTCTCTCTCCCCTGTCTCAGGGAGCCTCAAATCAAACAATGGTTCAACTCATTTTTTTTTTAATCCAGTCATAGGTAGCTTATGACAATGTTTTTTCATGCCACCTATAGGTTATTTGGACTACAGCTGAGGGGATGAGGAAGAGTCAGGTGGGTCACTTGACATTCTCCAAAGTACTGTTGACAGTTCTAAATCTGACAACATTTATTTGTAGTAGCAAGCCACGAAATTACATCTTCCTACCTCCTATGTGGTACTGGGGACTCAGAACATTGTGTGAGAGACCATATAGCTGAACCAAAAGGTGCCAGGGAATAATACAGGATTTCCTCTGCTTCTGTCAATCTTTTTCTGACTCCTTATCACTTGGTGCTTTGCTACCTGTCTGAGGAACCAAGTGTAAACTACCTGTACCTATGGGTAGCGGGTTAGCAAAGGTACTTTTTACACGAACTCTGGAAAGCAGGAGAGAGACTCTGGAGTCACTGTGGAAAGATCGGAAGTAGCAATTGCAGCATGAGACTGGGAGACAGGACACTGGAGTTTTCCCATGTTCAGCTGGAGGAAAGAGGAAGAAGTTCCTAACCTGATGGGTTGGTCTATGGGCCAGGCTTTGGACTTACGTTTCTTGGTCCATCTAACCAATTTTCACCTTCTGTGAAGACTAACTCCATCAGTGCTTACCCTTTAGTTATCTGTACAAGTTGTTAACTCCATCACTGTGTTGTCACACACAACCAAAGGCCCCTTCCACCTCTCATGTCACTGGCTCCACCCACAAGTAACACTTGCCAATATGTGCTAGCCATGGCACTTTCCATGGTAAAAGTGCCCTGTTTAACCTTTCCACCTCTTCCTTCTTCTCTGAGGAGGAAGGAAGTGCAGTTCATTGTTATTTTTTCCAAAAAACAAGCAGAGAATCTGGTGAAATTAACAGTTTCTCATTGCCAACAAATACATCATTTATTTAAGGACATATTTTTCAAAACAATGCCTGGGCCGTGACTATTTTTTAATCCAAGCCTGCCATTCCTTCCCATTGCAGAGTACAAACTCTTTTGTATTTCACTTAATATAAAAGTAATTCAGTGGAAGGTGCCTCATCAGGATGAGTTGTGCATGACAGGCAAGTCAAAGGTCAGTGAGCAGATAGAAAAAAAAAGAAAAAAAAAGAATTGATGCCCCTAACTAGTTAAGAAACAAGCCTTTGTGAAATATACCTGTTTCAGCAACAAAGCTAGGTAGGCATTTTTGCAAACTATAACTTCTGCTTGCTGCCAGCAGGACTGTGGGTTCTTTGACCATGGCTTGATTTACAGGACACCAGGCCTTTTGGTAACAGATGGGAAAGACCTATCTCACAGGGGGAAAGGGGTTCTAGGACAAGAGTTATCAGGGCTCATTGGGAGAGCTTTAAACTGGATTCAAAAAGTGATGGGGGTCTAACTGGCCTCACTAGAGAGGCACCCAGAAGTAGTAGCCCAGCACTTGTGGGGCAGCATGCTAGTATTTTTGCGATTCTGGGAAAGGTTTTAGGAAAAGGGACCTTTTAGGATCTCTACAAATAGCTCTCCAAACACATTACACCCACCGATCCAAAGGCTTCCATACTAAAACCAGAGCCAGACCAGATGAGAAAGAAATTATAAACAGGCTACTCAGGGAATTGTTCTGTGAGCGTGACACTTCCATAACGATAAACAACCCAAGGCAGAATAGATTTGATTGGCTTCTCCCCAGATACAGCTGTGTGAATCTAGAAAATAAAAAAGTGTCCCAACCACAGTGCAACAAATGGTAAGTAACAGAGTACAAGGACTTTGGTTTTGTCCCAGTTTTTTTGATGAAGAAAGAAAAAGTGGGAGTGTGTATGAAAGAATCAAGATGTGGTTTTTTGCATAGCCCCTCTCAGCTTCCTGGTCTACCTCGTGGCAACCTCCTCCTCTCATATCTGTGATGACTTTTAGGTTTCTTTTTAAGTTTTGAAGACAAGTTTATCTTTCCCTTTCTCTGTAAGAGTAAAAGCCCCTCCATTCAGAAACATATCTTGTCGATTTCCTCCAAGTATATCTTTCAAGGATGTATATAGATTAAAAAAAGAAATCACCTCTCCCCTACAAACCTGGTGCTTACTGCCACAGGATGTTTTACATTTCAAAAGTCTATGTGAATTAAAATGCAATTAGACAACTTCATGGGAAAAGAGGTTAATCAAGAGCTACTAAATGCAGCAGCTCAACTCTCCTCTGGAAGTTGGAAATAGAAATGGGCAACAGTTACTGTATACTTTGTCATCATTTGCTCTCTTCTTGGATGGTGCTCCCAGTTAATAGCTCCGGGTGGGAGCTAGTGACACTAACGGACAACTGAGCCTCCAAAAAAATCAGTTGCCTTAAATATTGACTTGATATTATCAGTGGATTTAATGCATTTTTCCTATTGGTGAAATAGGAAAGATTCTGAAAGATAATGTCCTTTTTCTCTCAATTCTTAGAAACATATTCAGTATGGTCTTTGTGTTTCTGATATTGCAAGGTAAATTGGTTTAACTATTCCTCTGGGAATAATAAGAATTTTTTTGAGCAACCGTCCTGGTTTCATTTCAGTGAGAAGCCCATGAAAAAAACAGGAAAAAAAAAAAAAGAAAAGAGAAAAATAATCTGACTTGGCTTTAAAATTAACAACTTTATGACCTCATTAAAAGACAGAGTTGCAGTAGTCTGAGCGTCCAAACTGCATCTTTATATTCTTTGGAGATTTTTGTTAATTCTCTTTAAGTTTATCCTTAAATATTTTAAGCCTGGGGAATTCATAATGGGTTTTGTAAGTTGTCAAAAAATCTTAATTATTGTAATATTTTACTTCAAGCTGTGTTTTCAAAAATCATGGTATTTCAATGTGTTTATGAGGGAAGGAATATAAAAAAGAAGTCAAGCCGTGGAAAAAGAAAGTTTGACATTCATGAACCTTTGCAAATGCTTGTATTTGCAAATGTATTGTTTTTGCAATATGCAAAAAATGCAATTGCTTGTGTTTGCCCATGTACTCTTTAGCTTTTCCAGACTTCTTAATATACAAGATTTTCTGTGGTGAGTTACAGAAACAGACGATCATGCAGTATTTGAAGACAGCAGCTAGCCCAATACTGATGGCCAGATGTGGTGTAATCTTGGCTGGGATTAATGGGATTTCTGAACAGCTCTTGACCTCACTGAGATCAGGTCAGGGAAGGCCAGGTGAAAACAAAAGAGGAGCCCTGCATGAAGAGAGTTGAAACGGTCTATTTGTGAAGGTAATTGCATGAAACCAGGGTTAGGAAGTAGCTGAGTGAAGTAAGGCATGACTTAATACAGAACATGTGTGTATGAGGAGAGGTACAAGTAGGGGTACAAAAATGCATTAAGATTGCTTGAAAGTATTGATAAGGTAGTGGATAAAGAACTGCCTAAAGCAGCATGTAAGAACCTTCACAAAGTCTTTGGAGAGGTCCTTTTGCTGAAGGTAGTGTTGCAGCAAGTAGCATTGCTGACAAGAAGAGGGGGAATAAACAGTAATTTTCATGGTGGGAAAAGAGTGAAATCAAGATGCCTCAGTGTCCTGCCCGAAGATCAGCACTGCTCATTTGTATTCTAATGATCTGGAAACAGAGAAGCATGATACCACAAAGTTATTTCAGGTTTATCCTCACAATGATCTCTGAACTTGAATATTTGGAACAAGTTAATCTGGTAAAGTGATCAGGAACAATGAACCAGAAAATGAAAATCAACCTTAATGAGTACTATATAATATACATTACAGAAAAAGGTAACTACTCTTATGTTAATGCTTTCTTAATTAATTGCATCAGGACAAAAAAAGATGCATTTTAGTTTGAGTAGCTCAAGAAGATCTTAGCTTAGAGTTCTGTAATAGCTAAGTTACTCAACAAAATGTGTGCATGTGAATGGAATGGGAAAATACCAAAAATTTACAACGTTTTGATATACTCTGAAGAGTTAACTTTCACTGATAGCTGTATGCTCAACCCTATCATGCATGAAAACAGACATGTAGCAGAATTAGAAGGTTAAAGAGCCTCATACTGTTTCTATAGACGCAGTATGCTTGAAGAAATAAAAAGGCTATTGTGAAATTCAAAGCCTTAATCTGCAAGACAGGGACAGTACTATTTAATCTGCAGGAAAAGTGGGAGGAAAAAGAAACGTGCTGAAAATGAAAACAGACACAGAATGAAAACTCCAGTAAAGGTGAAGCATTTGCAGAAGACTGAGCGTCCAGGAAGGGACAGCATGAAATGAAGTTGGCTGACTTACAGGAAATAGGATCCATTTTTAACAAACGATCTTTTATTGAAAACATTCTTTTATTGCAATGTTCTTTTGTTGAAAAACTTTAGCTTTCATTAAAAAACAATCTAGTCTAAGTATGAAAGGAGTGAATACATTTGAATATTGTAATGCATACAGAGCCATCTACAGCCAGCTATCAGAGTGGGAGACAGCACATACAAAGAGAAGAAACAGCTGAATTAATCTCTAAAGAGGTAAAATTTCATAAAATTTAAGTCTACTTAGAGGAACTTAGTACAGAGAAAAAATCTTTTTAAAACCAAGCAAGTAGCAGCAGATTTTTGTTTTAAATTAAAGATGTGGGGGTGGAAGGATAGAGCTGGAGAATTCTGAGAAAATGGAGGGTATGACCATGAAAAATAAAGAAAAATAATCTCAGATCCTAAAGTATTACTATGTCCATAAAGCTTTGAATCCTTTCTACAAATAGAACCACAAATAAGAAACTACTTTGGAGAGAAGACAGGGTCAAATGTTTCACAATCTGTCATAGCTTGCTTTAGGGTAGAGTAGGAAATGGATGATACTAAGGACTGTCTTAGAGCAGGAAATGCAACCTGACTTCTTAAATGTAAAGAAGAAACAAAACAGGACAGATATCTTCATAAAAATAAGACACAGAAAACTAATCCAAAGTATAGTTTGAGTCACTGAAACACAGCAGCAGAGTGTAAAATAAGAAAACAAAAGACCCGAAAGAAAGAAGATACCAAAGAAAAAGAAAACTATGGGTCTGCAAAATTTCCCAGGTTCTCTGACAAACACTGTACTGTGTCACAGCTTCACCCAGTTCACTATTTGGGTAAGCAGCAGCTAAACAACCTCTTTTTCAAAGGGATTGGGTGAATTTCCACATATGATGGAAAAAAGTAAGTACAAAGAATATAAAATTAGATATTGTTTCAAATTCAGGATGAATAATAGTGGAGGTGAGGGAAAACAAGGAAGGAAAAAAATTCAGACTAGTTGCGTGTCAGATACTAAAATTTGAGGGTTAAGATGTATGAGGGGTTATACAAGAATAACAGTAGTATGAAAAATACCCAAAAAACCCCTGGATTTTAATCACTTTTTATACTGTAAAGAAACATCATCATCTTTATTCACTGCACTTAGTATTACAGCTGATAATGATAAGCAAGTTAGAAAAATATCATAAGGTTCATAGTGTCAGAGGCAGAATTATGCCCTGGAAACCAAAATAAAAATACAGTAATTTATGACGGGATGGGTTAGCCAATGCACAGCTTTGTTACAATCACTGAAGGATTCAAAGACCCCACAAGATGGTTCCATAAGCAAGAGAAAGATAGAACCGTTCTGCTACAAAAAACCCACTGTGTTCTTAAGAAAAATGTCAAGCACAGCCATATTGCTCATCAGGCCATATAAATAGGACAGGGGTGGCTAATAAGTTGACCAGCACCACTTGTTTTGTCTTAAAAGTCATACTTCTGGATGTACAATACACTGTGATTACTCCCGAGTCAGAAGTTATTTAACAGGAAAACTAACAGCAGTCACTCTGCTTGTCCCCAGAGAAGGTCACCTCCCTCCTTTTCTTGATTTCTTAGGATTCTTCATAAATGTTGGGAGGGAGATCAGAAACCTAACTCAAGATTCATCTGAATATTCAAGAGCTGCACAAGACAAAACAGATAAAAACATAACAATGTTTTAGAAGAAACAGATATGAATATTGAGCCTAATTAGGATACTCATTTTTCTCTATAATCCATACATAGTCTTATATGTTCCTGTGACAGGACTTGGTATCGACTGCATCACCTCTGAAAAGGATCTCCAAGAGGAGACCAAAAGGCTTCCAAAGCTTCTATTAGTGACACTATTAATAATAATCTTCATGATAATTGTAAGAAACATTCTTTGAGTGAACTCAAAGCAAGCAGGGAAGACAGAACGGAAACAAAAATGATTTCTACAATCAGCTTCCTGCCTGCCCACTGTGTGTCTTTCTCCTAGGCAAGCAATTCAGAGGCTATCTGAGTGTCAGAAAGCTCTGCCTCTGTCCCCTCTGGGCCCTGCTACATTATTTTCATCCCCTCAGAAGCCTGCCTGTTTGATCCTTGCTCTTTCCCATGGGCTCTCAATCTCTCTGCAGGAGCAGCACACTCCCAGGTTTATGTTATTTCCACCACACCCTGAGGTCTTCAAATCTTTCTGCCCCAACATGCTCTTTTGCTCTCTAAGGGAAGAGGCAGTTTCTCCCTCCCAGGATTACACTTGACCCAGTGGTTTAAAGGAGTGTAACAGAAATAGGAAATAAAATCTGCAGAAAGACTGATCATCACAGAATGATGGTAAAACCTTTCTGTGGTTACTTCAGCATCCATAGTTGTGATCACCAGTCTAACTGCTTAGTGGTCGGGCTGGCATTCAGAACCAAGACATTAGAAATAACCAATATTTGTGGAGACTGGATAGACCACTGCTGTGTTAGCCTTAAGGGTAAAAGGATTGTGCATATATTTTTTAAAATAGATAAGAAAAACTGATGAAAATGAAACAGAGAAGAAAATACGATGATGTGCTACCAGGTCAATGGTGGGAGGTAGACCAGAATAAAGTTTCTCATGAAAAAGAAAAAGAAAAGAAAAAGAAAAAGAAAAAGAAAAAGAAAATGAAAAAGAAAAAGAAAAAGAAAAAGAAAAAGAAAGAAAAAGAAAATCTTACACAAAGTGGCTCTGAAAAACTTACATTTCTGACTTGTATAAGGAGTTTCTATACTAGTGAATGAAGCTTCTCCTTGCAGATTTGAGTTAACCAGAAAAACTAGGCAGGGCTGGCTTCTTTTGTTTCTGCTGCTCACTCCAGAGAGAGCAGTGAGACAGGTTTTTCATTAAAACAAACAAACAAACAACCAAATAAAGAATGGATTAATGCAAATAATACAATAAAGCATGCTTTTAAAGAATGGGTAGGGCTTGACATTTGTCAGAGGAGTGGAATAGCTATTATTAAAATACATTTACTCTCTGAACTTTAAAAAAAAAAATTCAGTAGACACTTACATGTATATTAACGACCATCTTAAAAGTTTGCCACACTCTTCTCAGAAACTTCCTCTAGAAAGATAAGAAGCATGACATCACTGAACTCATACTCTGCAATCTTCTGTAGCTCGTTGTTTTGGGATTCCCTTCTTAATGACGCACATCCCACAGCTCTTCTGACAAACGTTGAAAATTGCAGTGTGAAACCTTATCCAAAGGTATAGACTGAAAGATGCTTAAACTTGTATGAGGACTTTGTTTTCTCAGTTGTGTGTTGGGAAAGAAATAAATGTAGTCTAAAAAACATTAATAGATTTTTTAAATTAAATAATTACTCTATACCCTTACGATTGGTGCAAATTTGCTGATCAGACTTCATGCTCGTCACAAAAAGAAAACATGTAACTGAATACTATTTTTCTCCTAATGCCCCAAAAATCTGTGTTGATTGTTTCTCTAGAAATATTCTATGAGGATTTTCGAATACGCTTAGCTGGAGCAAGGAAGGGAGATATAAGAAGGGAAATCTTCTTTCCACCCTCCCCCAAAAAAAGCTTTTATAAAAGCTACACTTTCCAAAACATTCTCTGCTGGTGCTGCTGGGGAGAGTGGCTCCAAATTGGGGTAAATGCTTGGATATTAGTGACTAGAACAGTAGCTGTCATTGTACTTGTTACAATAACCTTTACATACATACGAATGTACCACTTAAGGAAGTTCACTCTGTGCAGAATGATAAACTGGCGTCCTCATTACTAGCAATGCAGATTATGCATTGCTCCACAGTGTGAGAAGGTGTCCACTGGAAGGGAACACATGAATGCATGCAGGAGTGTTGCACGCAAAAGAGACGGATACTGGTAATGAAAAAGCTGCTGCACCATAGAAGACTACAGAAAGGAGGCAGAAGAAGGCCAGCTGCACACGAGTATAACCTTTCCAGTGCCAGATACTAAACCTTCCTAAAATAGACGTCTGGCCCGCACTTGAGTTACTGAGACTCATTACAGAATTAAGCGCCGAAGTAATGGATAGAATCTGGCCCATAATTATTTTAATAAAACATGCATATATTGTAATGTCTCACATACTCTTTTAGCCTGTTCCTTTTGTACCAGACAAACACTGATTTAGTTTCATTTTGTTAATTAGTATTGTTTTCAGGAATAAAGGTGGGCAGTTAAAATAGCTTCTTCCTCTGCAGGCCATCCTACCCTCAGGAATATTTAAAATCCAAAGGCCAGGTTTTGAAACTTTTCCAAGACACACGATTTCATTGCCACCCTGGAAATGTCAAGGGTGCACAAGGGTATTTCTTCAAAGAACATCAGAAAAAATGCAGGCTCAGGATCATGTCAATAAGAATCTAAATTGCTTATTTATTCAAATAACCACTATGTTTACTTGCAAATCCAAGAGAAAACTAGGACTTTTAAGTAACTCTGCCTTTAAAAAAATAACAAAACAGAAAAAAAAACCCAGGCAGTATTGTCATATTTTAAATATTTCGTCCTTCGTCCTAATCAGATGAATAAAAACATTTCAGTTCAACTATACATTTTCTACCTTGACCTGGACTCCTACCATCAGTTTAAAAATTGAAAGATATTAAGAAATTATTTTTTCTCATTATTAAACTAAACAACGATTGTTTCACTATGGAAAGTTATGTAGTGTCTTCATGACGAATTTGATTCTGCTTCTCATGAAAGCTAATTCCCACTTCACCACTTGCTTTAAAGCACAGTATACTCCTACAGTTCCACAAGGATGGCTCACAAAAAAAAATAGAAAAGGCTCTTACAGCCGTGTGCCCGGAGACAGAGCAGGACTACAATGATTTGTTTTTACATTTCCATCAACCAGGAACAATAACAAACGCAACAAAACATACTCTGTAACTTGTTTCAGTAGACAACAGAAATGTGATTTTCAACTCCCTTTTATTAGTGGTCTAAGTAGGCATCTCTTAGATTTCCATTCTCAATACCACTTGGTATTTCAAGAGAACATTGAAAACCTACTTACACAAGCGAAGACACACTCCACTTCTGACTTTGGGAGGTAGATAAGAAAAGGTTTCTCAAACCATTTCCAGGATAGGGATTAAAGATGGGGCACAGAATTTTCCTAAGAGGAAAGAAATAACTAAGACCTATTTCAGTGGTCCCAGACCTTTAGACAGTCAGGAGAGCGGGACAGATATTGTGGCCACCCCTTTTCCTTCTTCATCACTGGAATGTTTTGGGTTGTTCTGTGCAGGTTTAAAAATATATATGAAGATGCTTTCGTTAGTGTGAAAGCCAAACTTCAAGGAAATATTTTCCCTATATTCAACTTTTATCTCATTTTCTACAGTAATAGCTAATGTTTTGCTCTCACTTCCTCAAAACATCGCTCAATTTTGACTTTGCTCCTCTGAGCTTTGCCTGCCAGTGATTCATGGTTGTTTCTGTGAGAATTTATTAATGCTCTCACTGAAGTCAATACAGGAAACAAATGCAAACTCCTAAAAACTTCTATTGCGATTAAGACATGAAGTTTCTGATAATGTAAATTTGGCCTGCAAATCAGTCACTTCTATCTACTGGTTGATTTTTATTTATTTTTTTTGCATTCCTTGAAGCCACCCACAATTTCTCATTCTGTTTCTAATAATGAAGTGCTCACAAAAGAATGCAATGTTACAGTTTAAGTCACCTGAAATGGACCGGCAACAAAGGTCTCTAAGTACACAATTCAAAACTGTGTTAAATTTTTCCTGCCCCTTATTGCACATTTTCTAGGTTTCAGTTTTCTACGAGCTATCTATTTATATTAACTTTGGATTACTTTTGATCAGGTGGATTGCTTTACTCTTGCACTTTTAAAATCATGATTTTATTGATGGTGTAAAGGTGATGTAAAGTGTTTTTACCCTACCTTCCCTCTGTTTTTACTGACAATATCCGAGGGGTTTTTTCAGTTTGCTTCTCCATATATACCATCAATACGCTTTTCAACCCTTTTACATAGACAATTCAAGACAGCATTAAATACAATTGAGCCTAACAGTAAGTTAGTATTTGTAAAGTTTGGAAAATTTTTACCATGAAGATTCTTTATGTGGTTATTTTCAAATTTATATGATAGTATTATTTTCATATTTAAATAACTCATGTTTTGGGCACTGTGAATTTACAGCTCTTCTCCATAAGCACAATGAATTTTAACTTACATGAACTTATTTATGGCAGTACAAAGCGCCTCTGTTATGGGAAGATCTGACTAGGTTTTATTAGTCATTACAGACAACAGAGTGCCTGCAGTGCACATAGAGAACTAAATGGCTCACTTTGTGATGCTGAGGAGTTCAGTTTGAANGAGAAAAAAAGAAAAGAAAAGGAACCTTTGATGTGTATTTTCTCCACCTTACCTGATTTTTACCATTTAATTTTCAATTTAGGGATTTTAGATTTTTTCTCACAGTATCTCCAGAAATTTATTATCATTTTCACTAAATTTCAAAAAGGCCATTAACCTGTTTTGCTAATTACTTACCTTATTCCAAGTTCTCATGCATTTTAGCTTCTGTATGATGTCTCTGTCTCTCAACATTCAAAAGCGTTTCTCCACTGTGACCAAAATGAGTAACAGCAATATTCAAAAGTCATTTGATGAAAATTCTGTATCCCATAATAAAATCTTATTATTACCCTGCATTCTTAACTTATCAATACAAATTCCAGCCGCTTCTGTCGGATCAGACAATAAACTCATTGTTGATAACATCTTTGTTAAATATTGCAAGTATTTATGGTTATAGATACACAGTGTTTTGGAAGATTTAACATGTTCCCCACCATCAAAATGAAAATATTTAGTATCTTAAGACTCAAAGATGCATGTGCACATATATAAGTATATCTTTAAATATAATATATGCAAATATAATTATATTGGTACTGGACTGGAGTTGAAAATACTTCTAGTGACTGAGAAAAACTTAGACTTTTTAATTTTAGATGTGGCCTTACTTTGCAATTTTAAAAAAGTTATTATTTTTCCCGGGCTTTAAATAGGTTTGTAATTCTACCAAATACCATTACAAGCAACAGTAGTAAGACAACTGTTCAATGACAGGTCCAGCTCTACAGAGCAAAAGAGGTGAACAATCTCTAGCAAAGCAGTAAGATATTACTTACTGTTGACTGACCATTCCCTAATTGCGTATGCTTTACAAATAAACCACAGGGACAAGGGAGGTAGGAAGGCCCCTCTTCTGCATCCTTACAAAATGAGTTTCTTTTTAAAGTGAAACAGCATTATTGATCAAAGCAAAGGGTAACACCATATGTAAAGAAGAAACAGCTGGCAGTCACCTTTCTGTCACTCACTTACACACTTGCACACAGACCCACACTTATTAAAAACAGGTCAGATCAGATTCCAGGTTCACCCTGCAAAATTAATGACAACCTTGCAATAAAGTAACAGCATGAATTTGAGCCTTGTAATACAACGTGATTACTAGCGTTTTTATTAGCCGGGTTTGAGCAGCAGGCAAGGCCGGCTGGTATTTGACACACAAACAGGGATGTTACCAGGTGCGCTGCTCTAAAGTGTCACATCAAAGTCGCAGCCCTGCTGGCTTGGTTTACACCTGAGCCAATTAGCCTGGGAGATCAGACGAGGCTGAAAAAGAATACCTCTTCTTATTTTTGCGCTGGAGAGAATCACTTGATCCCAAGTAAGACAATACAAGGAGAACAATAGCAGATAAAGTGTGGCAAAGGAGGAAGCGGGCAGGGGAATTGGTGAGAGGCTGTGATAGGAGTACAATCATCAAATAAAAAGCAAAGTGGAAAGCAAAAGTGCCATATGCCTGTCCCTCTCTCAGTGTGTTTGTCAGTCTTTTGTTGGCAACAAAGGGGCTAATTGAAATGAAACAATCTCCAGTCTGTTTGCTGGCACATCAAATATGCTGTAAGATCTGCTGGTTCTTGCTCCTCCTGAATTATTGAAGAATCATGGCTTCTAGAGGGGAAAAAAAAAAAAAAAAAAAAAAAGGTGTGGAGGGATCTTCAAAATACACTGCTTTTTGGGGGGGATGGATTTTGGTTTTTTAAGTGCTCACTCCCACAGATTTTGTTCAGGCTAATGTAATAGCAGGCCTGTACAAAAGATGTGAAAATTTAAACTCCAGTAATTAACTGGGGTAACCCCATTCCAAGTTAAGTGTGTGAGCCTCAGCCTTCAGATACTTTGAAATGTCTTTAGCGTGACCAACTCCACCTTTTACTGTAAGAAAACACGTTTTCAGCTGTGAGTTTTGCCTTCTTTTTGCTTTCTTTTACATACAAAAAGACTTTAAGAAAATAGAAACAGGAACTATTTCAAGGTTGCAAAATCAGAAAGTATGATTCTTTTAACCAGTTTATTTGGCAGTGACATTCTCTTTACATAAACAACAAAAGCAACTGCTGCTGTGTATTAAGGCAGACTTTAAAAGATTCAGCATTAAATGCTGAATTAAATAAAAACTGACCTGGTTAAAGTTGAAAAGCTGACATAATTGAAACAAGTGTTTGCAAATACTGTGTTTTAGTACTCGTAAAACTCTATTTTAAATTTTCTCCAAATTACTCAGAAATCAGATGAAACACACACACCCCCCACACCCCTCCCCCCCCCCCAAACTACGAGAACTCTTTTACGTGGAGTAGAATTACGAAACTATTGATTAAATGAAAATTGATCTTTGTACGGTATGAGTTGCAGGTAAATAATTTTACTTTCTCACATCTACCTGAGTAGATCATCACATTTGTTCTCAAAATGTCTTCTTTCCAGCATAGATGGAGACCAATTGAAGTCATCAAAACTTCAGATTGAGTGATCCTGTAAGGAAGGGCTGGAAAAGAAGTAAAGCAACTTGTTACCCCATGGTAAGAGGGGCAGATGCATGTCTCCCATGAAGGGGCAGTATTTCTAGTTGGACAATCTCTTTGTCACTCAGTGTGACATAAAAGTGCTGAGACACAGAGCAGCCATGCGGCAAGGGAATGCACCAGTCTCACTGGTTGCCGGTGTGTTCAGTAGACACTCTCAGCTCATCCTCAGCAAGGATGGGCCACTGTGCCCTCAGCAGTGGATGGGTGAAAAGAAGCAGCCTAGTTGCTGCTGGGACAGAAAAACTGTGGGATCTGACCTTTTCCCTAGTCTGTTTGTGGTTTCCAGACAAATATTTGATAACCCTCCCTCCATTCTTCCTCAAGTCACCTGAAGAGCAGCAAGAGCTCCTGAGAACTCCCCGAGAAGGGTTGTGTCTAAAGCCCATGCCTGAGAATTGGGTTCTCAAGCCCCCTGACTGCTGGAAAGCTTAATAAAAGATGGGCGGTCTTGCCATGGCCAGGACACAGTGCGAGTGAATTACTTTGACTAAGATCATATCTCACAAGTGCCTAATTTTCTGTACCCTGCATTGCTTTGGCTAGGGATATGCAGAACAGAAAACTCCACAAAGTCAGCCTCAAGCACCAGGATAATTCTTGTCAGTATGTCATGCACCTGAAGCAACACAGGGAAGTCTTTCCCTCCTCAGTCCTTTTGAGTGTGGGCTCCTCCACTATAGCTATATATATGGAAGTTTGATTGAGATTTCGTGACCTAACTCAACATAAATGAGGAGGCTTTATATTGTGCAGAGGAGCTGTTCCCCTAGCTTTGACACAGACAACTGTCCCTCCTCTCAAAAGATCTGGAGCTTTCTCAGGAAGGGTTCTAGTTCTTCCATGATTATTTCCTTCTTTTAGGATCTCTGTCAGAAACATAATTATGTTCTCAGTCAATATATTATGCAAGGCTAAATCTAAGGCATGTTTTCTGGATGCCCAAATTACTGCCATTACATGCCACAAAACACATTGTGTAAGAAATCTGAATTCACACTCATTCTATTAATTGCAGCCAACTGATATCAGTTCAATCAAGATTTTAATCAGTTCCACTAGCATATAAAACTGGTCACATATAGGTGTGAAATCATTTTGCTGCTTTTTTTTTTTTACTGCTTGCAATCTGTAAAGAATATTTGCAAGGTCTTGCATAGGAGTCTTTAAAAATAATTTATTATGGTCTTGGCTTGAAGGACTTGAAAATACAGTCAAAAATTACTAGGATAATTTTTTCTTTGCAAAATTGTTAAATATATTTATTGTTCAAAATTTAGATTTTGGAAATATTTGGGTATTTCACTTCTTTCTCGACAAAATCTTACTATCGCACATGAATATACATGCTTGTCTTTCCTCCAGTAATTTTTCATTCATTGGCCAGTCACCCAAATATGACAGAGGAGTAGATTTGTTAGAGAGAATAACTCCTATAAGCCTTGTCAAAATAGACATTGGTGGACATTTATTACTGTCCCTACTGAAGGCTCACGTGGAGAGAATCCACACAGAAGTAAAGCCAGTAAAAGCTCCCACTGTGGGAAAACTTCAATCACGTTTTCCATCAGAGACTGCACCTTCTTAAATGCCAACTTCATCAATCTTTGGTATGAATCCATAAAAATGAGTGTCCATGTTTTTTATGCAGAGAACTACTTCCATACTTTTTTTTTTTTCCTCCAGGCTGTTACTATATTTCCCTTTGTTCTTTTAGCTTTTTCAATGCATGTAAAAGAGAAGGGTGAGAGGAGAGAAAAACAAATTATGAAACAAAGGACATTGTCCTCCAAGTATACTTTAGAATCTGAGCTGCAAAAGTTTCATTGGTAAATGTAGAAATTTTCAGCAATTTTAACAGTGTGTGATTTTTAGTTCGTTACCCCAAAAATATCCAGACAACTCCAGAAATATTTTTTCTTATTTGTTTCAAGATTGTCCTGGTAACACTACATTTCCATAACATGTAATTCTCCTTTCTGCTCCATGCTACTGAAACAGTTTAATTTCTTAGTACTAAAGACTAGTTTTTCTGGAGTTATTACCGTTATGTAAAAACTGACTTGTTGCTGATTACTGAAAGTTGCGATGTTTTAAGTCATTTCACTTTAGTCACTTCATTGAAAAAGACATGTAGTTATGTAATATATATGTGTCAACATCTGCTATTGGATTTTTTTTAAAATTAAAGACAAAATACAATGTATATTGTACTATTGCTCAAGTAGACTTTTTTCAATATAGTCTAAATGAAGAGTGTAAACAGCAAGATCATGTTGGCTGGAGTCAGAACCCTCCCAACAAATCAATTAATGCTCCTCTACTCCCCTTAATGCTTTTAAATTAGATTAACAGAATGTTGACCCTCCTTTAATAAAGCCTAGTTTCTCCCTGTGGTATGCATCTAGATACTAATATCAAAGAAACACGCCTGACAAAGGGAGGATAAAACTTACCAGTAGGCCTTGGTTCCCTGCTATTAGGATAATTGCTCAGGCTGTAGAGATGTTAAATTATGTTAAATATGCAGACTTTCTTTTTCTTTTTCTTTTTTTTTTTTAACTGACAGTGTATGGAAAGAATTCACTGGCAGAAACTTTTGTGTATTCTCTGACTGTTCCATTTTAAAGAGCTCAAAGTTGGAATTAAATAACAAACAGTATGTTTTCAATATGAAGTAGTAGGAAAAAACACTATAGGCAGCCAGTTCTTTAATGTAACTATTTCTGAACTGTCATATTTCAGATGACACCAAAAAACCTCAGAAGTTGGAATAACATAAAGAAGGCCCAATAAACAGCTGAAAATAACCAGCTGCATCATATATACATGTGATTACAACGTTTATAGTATGTACAACAAAAAGCATAATGGACTTGATCTCTGAAAACAACGTGCTGAGATTTGGAAAAGGAGAAAACAGAAGTGAAATGCCAGGTCCAGGAATTTGTTCTCCACAACCATGCAAATAAAACAGTAATTTCTTTACCTGCTCTGTGATTGCATATTGCAAAAGTTTTTCCCTGGAAACATTCTTTCAGCACAAAGCAAGACTTTGTTCATTAGAGTGGACTTGTGGTCGTGCTATACTGGAGTCCCTACCACTATCTTTCTATGGAGTTTTTTTTCCCCTCAGTATAAACATTCTCTCTAGTATTGATTCATTTATGATGGTCAGAAGTTTGTAGTGAAAAATCCATCCTCTCCTTGCCTATTTACAAAGGGTAATAAGGAGAATTTAAAAATCCTAGCCACAAGCTTCTTCTCATATTTTCAGAAATCTGGTAAGAGCTAAGTGGTATTTTTCATTGGTAACTTAGAGTGAAGGGTGATTATGTCCTGTGTAGTCCAGACTTATGCACACAGAAAGCTCAGTTTTCTTCTCAGTTTTCTTTTCTTAGTTGGAGATTTAATTTATATGGACAAATTATCTTTTCAAGTGAAAAAACAACAAATAGAAAAAATGTTTTAGTGAAAATGTATTTATGCAGATTCGGCTTAAATTAGGTTGATTTTTTTTTACATCATTGAAAAGCCAGTTCAAAATGGTGGTTTTGAACAGATGTTTCTAGCCATTTTCACACACCTTTAAAAATAAGTGGTTGGTAGGCAGCCTCAAGCTATTTGTCATACTAAAGAAGCTGATGAAAGGGACCATGAAGCAGTAGAGCTCCCCAGAATTCCTCTAATGGCTTTCAGAGAGTTCCCACTATTAACACTAGTACTGGCTGCCTGGTGAGATAAAGATATAGGACCATTAACCCCATATACTCCCAGCCTGGATTCATCTCACCAAACCTTGAACGTTTAATGACGGGGCCTCAGTTAGAAATCTCATCAACTGTGTTTCCCCTACAGTCAATAGATAGACACGCTTACCCTTGGGAAAATTAATCACATCTTAAGTGGGCTCAAAAGCTGCTGGAAGAATCAGTCCATTCTCCCTGAGCCAGGGGAGCCAAGGACCCTGAGCCGTGTTCATTACTGGTTGCTTAAAGGAAGGACTCTGCCTTCTCCTGCCACCTCCGGAGTACATCAGATTGCAGCCTTTCTGGTGCAGTGTACCGCCCTCCTTTTCTTTTTCTTTGCTGACTTCAACCTGAGGTTTCCTCCTCCCTGAACCTTCATGCTGGAAGTTTCTCTCCATGACCATCGTATCACCTGTTCTTCACAAAGCTCCACTTTACTGCTGTTTTTGCCCAGCTTTTTCTTACATTTGGGTAGCATTTTAAGCCATATGCAAATCCCTTCAGGTCAGCATTGACTGTTCCCTGCTGGGTGCTACTGTCAGCTCCCCAGTGAGTACCTTGCTTGGACCTTCTACATTGTTCTTTGGAGGCTCCAGGCTATCTCCACTGACTGGGTTTGAGGACTTAGAGGGAAGTTTAATTGCTGAGTGTGACATGCTGGGCTGTTGTATTCATTATTTGTCTCCCTTCGTCTCTGTGCAGTGGTTAGAGGAACATGCTGTCCCTTTCTAAATTCATGAGGACGTAATTTAAGACTGCTGCCTTATACTGCCTGTGGCATATCTGTATTGGCACACCCTGACTAGAAGTCTATTGACTTACTGTACCATTAATTATGACCCGCTAAGTTAACCTGACAATGATGGTCGATGTTGCTTGCAAAAAGTGTACGACAAGAGAATTATTTGAGCGGAGTATGTCAGATAGCGTCTCAATAAGCATCCTACATTTCTTCCTTAACCAATCAATGAGAGATGGTATGATGAAATGTTAATAGCTGGATACATTTTAAATAGTCATGCATAAACTTATTTACATCAGGCTCTGAAACCAACCATGGAATGATTTATACATTTTTTTTAATTGTTTATAGCAGTTGGAGTGAGCTATGAAAAACAAAGCTGAAAAGGAAATAAACTGTTTATTTTCAGACTAAAACCAAACGCTATATGAGAGGAAGGCAAAAGGACTAAGGAGAGGAAGCTTACCCACTCTCCTTCACTCAGAGTCAAGAGTAAAATAATCTTCACTTGTAAAAAGGCACCACACTATGTCAGTAATTGCTTAGGTTTCCTCAGAAGACAAATGGCATCCATTCAGGTACGCTATGGAAAAAATAAAGGGTTTCCATTACATGTTCTGATACAATATTTTAGCCCTATTTTAAAAATTCTTGGAAAACCAATCCTACACAGAAGATTTAGCTAAACCACTTCCTTAGCTACAAAGACTAAAAGTGAAGATTAATTTCAACATTCTCCTGATGTCCTTGAATCCTGGTCTTCCCTTTAGGGTTTTCTATGTTACAGAGTGAAATGTGGTTAACACAGTCACTAATGCACTTGACTTCCTTATTCCCCTCTGGAACATATTTTACTTCAACAGATGTTTTCAAAATAATTAAATGGTGGTGAGCATGCATTATTGACAATGTCTGATGCCACACTAATGCACTCCACATTTAAACATTTGTCACCAGCAGGGCTGCGTGTTCAGGAATGTTGTGCTCTTTATAAATAACTTGTGTAAAGTATCTGGATTGTAAATGTGAAAAAATAGGAAAATTCTGGTATCTGCTAAATATTAATAAGCTGTGAATAAAATTGCACCAGCCTCCATTCTGTAGCCATGGTAACTGAAGTTTAACTGTTACCATTTGTATGTTGCTCTTCAAAGTAAAAGGTAATGCACCTCGAAGATCCTGTCTTGAGCCACTATGAATGAAGGTATTTACCCCCTGAATTGTGAAAGGACTATTATATTTTTGCGAAAAATTATGCAATGGTTGCTAAAATTTTCTGGTAAAGTGATGTGCTAAATACTGATGGGAAATCTACGGCTGATATTAGTTAAACGGTATTAGGTCTTGTCCACATACCTATATACTATGAAGAGGTTTTATTTTTCCTTTTTAGTTGTACTTAAAGGAAAAAAAAGGAAAGGAAAATGAAAATTATCCAGCTTTTACTGTTACATTATCAGTTTCTCTAAAAACTCAGAAAATATCCCTACTCTACAGTAATAAAATTATATTAGGTGTCCAAGCTAAAATAAAGTGAAGTTAGACTTTTTCTCTTATTAGGATTTAACGATATTATTATAATTAAGCTTCTCATTAATTTTTTCATGCTTTATATTGAGTTACTGTCCCCTGCAGATTTGAAATGAAATGATCATATAATTACAGCAGACCATTTTTAAATGAGGATATTTGGAATGTAGGTTTGCACCTAGGGTTTTCTGAAATTATAAATCATGAGTAGAATTACAAGTTTGCCCATTTCTGTTGAACCTCATAATTAGAAAGGAGTGCAGAAAGAATGTTACACTTAAAATTCATGGATAAAAGTGTCTGATGCCCAAGTAGAGGAATAATGAGACTGAATATGTATTTGTAGATATGTACATGAACATTAAGCACAACTAGTACTGATACCTTCTGCATTTAATATTGCAAAAGCTAAATACTCAAAATTATGAAGTCTCCCATCCCTGTCATGCCTTTAAGTGAAATGCTGAAACTGAAGCTATAATATGCTTTGGATCTTCTAATTTTTCTCGTGGCCTTTGCATCGTTGGGATTCTGCTGATGTAAATATGAGAACAGAACAGCATTTTAAAAGTAAGATTCCAAAGGAAGAAATTAATAACGTTTGTCAATAATTATTATGTACGCCTAATAGATAACAGACAATGCATTTACCTGTTGGACATATATATTCAAGTACTGTATCCCTGTATGTACATGTTATGAATTACCCATTAACAGAAGAAATTAAAAATTAAACACTTGGACAAAGTAAATGAACCATATATTCTGCCTCAGATGACAGTAATAGCACGAAAAAAATCCAAATAAATATCTTCCTGAAAAACTACGCAAAACAAAAGGCAGGTGTCAGTTCTCAACCCTAAAAACGTCTTTGCATGACATTCTTGAAGAAAAAAGTCGATGGTGGAAGAAAGGTTTCAAAGCATCATTATAATAACAACTAACAAAGTAGATTAATCTTCCCTAATTAAAAAGTCAGCTACAATAAATTCACATAGTCCATATTAGACTTTAATTACTACCTAATTCATATAGAAATCTATGGCAAAATGCTAATTAATATCAGCTGATACAGAAAAGGTCTGTAAAGTGACAGGAGTACAAGTCACCAATTTCTTTTCAAATCATCTCTGAAAACATTAGCAGTGTTCATGCATGAAGAAAATTCAAAGAAGATTTTTTCCCTTAGAGCCAGATTAAGTCAGCTCAAGTTCATTGCCAAAATGAAAAATGGCGAAAACAATGAGGAAGTAGGGAATATGCAGAAACAACTTAAAACAGTCATGGAGGAGTTAGGACAAAACACCACTGCAGTCTCTGAAAAGAAATGAAAATAACACTATTAGGGCATACAAGAAAGGTAAACCCTTTAAATAGAGCAAGAGAGTAACTCTTATTAGGTCTTTGAAGAGGAACTGGAAACAGATATACACCTTACAGACACAGAAAAAAAAAGTAAATGTGAAGCAATGAAAGAATTTAAAAACAAAACAAAGCAGAATAGGACGATCAGTTTAAGAGGTAAGAGACAATATTCCCATAGTAAAATATTAGCACACAATTTAGTCCACTTAAGAAAAAAAGCAGTGGCTTTCACTTTGTGGTCATATCTTCTCTCCAGGAAGAAAAAAATTTCTTCCTAAAAATGAAAAGTCAAAAAGACACTGTGAAATCCTTTCGAGACTTCACATGGCATCAGGAAAGACAGGTGGAAACCAGAAAAATGACTGTATTAAGAACCCAGAAGATCTAAAGACCATAATAAAAAAACACATGCTACCATGGATATTACTTGTTCAGTGAATGTATGTTTGACAGAGATACCAGCTCATGAACAGAGACTGGAGACAGTGTGGAAAGCATAGATTAAAGCAATGACAATTGCTACAGATTCTTGGGGACCACTGGCCAAGGCCCTGTGAAAAGCAACTTCACTGACAGACAGATATTTCCATCAATACCCAAGTCTTACTGAAAATGTTAATTAAAAAAAAATAAAAATCTTCCTTGTTTCAATGAAGTCCTCAATGTGCATGCTGGTACCAAGCTTCATAAAAAATATTGCTGAACACAGCCCATATCAGCCCATGCGACTGTGTACATCTGCTTAGAGTTCCTCAGAAGGTGATTCTTGAAAATGCTGATCATCCCTTACTGCCTTGCTTTCTCCTCTCCTTTGCAGATTGCAATGGAGAAGGAAATGTTGTGGCAGAAACATGCATTGTGTTCTGACTGTGCCTCACATCTTCTCAGTGAGCAAAAGTTAAAGAGTATGTGTGGTTTTCTTTCATTTCAATGAATGCAATAGGACCAGAGAGTCAGAGGTATATGGTGTGATCTGTTAGTGTACAACAACAAACTTGAACACAAATTTTAAAGTTTAGAAATCTTAGCTCATCAGTAGCATGTCAAACAGTTTAAAATTCATGCCAAAGTTTGGAAATGCAGAGAATAGTAAACAAACAAAAAATTAAAATAAAAAGGCACAAAGTATTTTCCAACTACCCCTTTTTCAGCAAAAAGTCTCTTCTTCAGACAGAAGACTTCAGGTCAATTTTCTGTGTCAAGCTATCCTTCTTAGTGAGAGGAAAAGGTTAGTTCTGTCATTCAGTTCTAAATGTGACAAAATACACAAGGTCCCAAAAGAGAAAAAGGAGAGGAGAGATCAGGAATATGTGTTTTTGTTGACATTCTCAGGACACAGGGTAGCCAGGCAGTCAAAGACAGACACCTGTCACCAACAAGATCAGCGATACAGCTGATGGGCTGTACCCTGGCTCACTTCACTGTTCAGGCTCAGGCAGAACAGATTTAGGCAGCGGCAGTGAGCTGGTGTCCTTTGACACAGCAGGCCTCTAGATTAGGTGACAAGATAAGAATCAGATGGAGAATCCACTGAAAACATTACACGGAAAGAAAAGATGCGCAGAAGGGAGTCTTAACATTTTTTCAGGCTAGTTCAGAGATGATGGTGACGCCTTAACATATTGAGCAATCAGTCTCGTAAAGGCAGAGTGCCATAATGAAGAAGAAACCCACTGATTTTTCCCTTTTAATACAAGTTCTTTGGTTTTTACTTTCTTCTGAACATTCTTAAACAACAATAAAAAACCCCCAAACTAACAGAAAGAGATTACAACATATTGTCCATTCATCTTACCATAACAAGCCATTTTTCATTTACGCTTTCTAGTCCCACACTCCTGGTTTTATGAGAGACAATCTCAATGCAACAGTAAGGTTACACACATAATAAGCTCCCTGACTTTTTTTGGTTTGTTTGCTTGTTTTTAATTATTTTTGGCTATTCTAATCTTTGTCTTCTGTTCATGCCTTTCCTATGGTTTTTTTACAACTGAGATAGGACTTCTAAGCACCTGTTATTATTAACAGGGAATAGAAGGAAGAATTTTGAGTGTGTATCTGCTCTTCAAGTAGGTAAATGAAGATGAATTGATGAATTGATACAAAAAGGTTGGTGTTGCAACTCCAGCTTTATGGCAGATTGGCAAAGAGACAGTACTGAGGTGGAGATGAAAAGGTGTGAAATCCTATATGACAATATATAACTCCTCCTTTCCCGCTAGTATAAAACAAGACTGGTTTCTAGGGAGAGATACAGATTTTTTTCAACAAAGAGCAGGAGGTCTTCTTATAAAGGAAAATTATTTTCACAAGAAAAAGGCTAAAAGACAGGCCAGTCAATAAAAATTCTTTCTGTTTGCTCTCAAATTCTTTGCTCTTACATCTTAATCATATCCAGCATAGCACACAATTTTTCTCCTACTGGTTTGTAAAGCAGGCTTATAATTAATTTATAAGCACTTCTAATTAGCCAAGACAAGCAAGCATTGAAAACCCCACATGATGAGGAAGCTCCCCTTTAAAAAATTCCAAGTTCTCAAAGTTTGTCAGGAACATACTGCTCCAGCACAAGCTAATTAAAAATCACAGCCCACTTTAAAGTTGGGGATAAAAATAAAACAGTGACAAACAATAGAAATAAAAACGTGAGGCAACTAGTTCTCTGATTTTAGCGTGATCTTAGAGCAGTCCAGATATTTCTGATGCGTTGCGAAGGAACCGGAAAAAGTTTGGGTCTTACCCCTGCTCCTGCTGACCTCGGTGGAATTCCTCTCAGTCGCCAGCTGCATCACGTGGCTGGGCTGGACCCATCCTGAATGCTGAACTGGTTTCCACAACGAAGGGGGCTGGAGGCCAGGAGCACATCCACGTGCTGAAAGCCGCAAGACTGCTGAGGTGTTACAGACCTGCAGGCCAAACCTGCACTATATAACCACTTCACCTCTCTGGGTGTGGATGCCATAACCGTGTACGTGCCACTTACGCCAACCACAGGTGGCATTCGTTAGTGAGGGAAGTCAAGGCTAAGTGTTAAAGAGCTGTTCATCTTGAAGTGAAGACATGCCAACATTTACGCTGACAGCTAAAATGCTGATCACCTGTTACATGACTGAAGGAAGACTTTCCCAACCATGTTGAATAGTTAGGAGTGGTGCAAGAGGAGGTTGAGGTGATGCTAAAAAGGCAAAATAAAATGACTGCTGAGAATGTGAACAATACAGAGAGGAAGCAAGGGGCAGCAAAAGCGATGAAGGATCCTGAGAAAACTGGTAATAGACAATGTCGTCCCACCTCAGACAACTTACAGAGTTGTATTTATTTCACATCATTCTTCAGTTTGCCTTTCTGTATTTGCTTGAAGCTCTTTGGTGCCTTCAAATGACATATTCAGGCGGGGCTTTTTCTTCCATGAGAACAAATCTTTTAATGTTTGCATTTTAATGAATGAATGCTGAGATTCTGGCACTATCAGCAGGGTCTAGGAGATGGGAGTTTTAGCAAACACTTGTGAAAATCTTACAGGAATTGACAGCCTTTACACACAGCTTTAATTTTTCACCTAACTTGTTAGTATTTCACATTCCTTAGACATATCTGATGCTTTATTGGCTTCTAATGTCCTCAGTCGCACCCGTAGAAATGCAATGTTTGTGTTTTAACTGCCCCATCTAATCCGGGAAAAATACCAGATCTAGCATTATTCTTTCTATACATCCAAACTTTTTGCCCAGTTTGGCAAACTATTGATGCATGTCAGAAGACAGAGGAAGAGTGTATTAAAAGGAAGGCAGGCAGGAATATAAGTGTCATACCAAGAAAGATAAGCATGTAGGAGGTTAAGGAACAAAAAAACCCCAAGCCAAATAAACCCAAAAACTGACAGATGGTCAAGTGTGAGGGAACTTTTTATTTTGCATTCACACGATTATATGATTCATGCTTATATTTCCACATGATGGTTTGAAAGTATGCTTCAGTCTTCATAAGCAGACTACAAGTTAGCTGGCTGGCTGTGTGGAAATACAGGCTTCCTTTCTACAATTACTGCTCACGTTAATTATTTCAATAATGTCACACTGACTGATGTCAGCATCATTTAAATTATTCATTGCAAAGGTAACAGTCAAACTTCAAATCCTGGACCATGACACCATTCAAATAATTGGAAGAATATGAGCAGCAGAAAAAAGACAGCCATTTGCAACACACAATTTCTCCACTCGAAAGCTTCATGAAAGGACAACAGAAAGATCGACAAATAACAGAAGTTTGTTAAAATTACACACAATGTTTGGTTGGCTCTTTCAAAATCTTAACACTTGGAAAGTTTTGTAATGATAACTTTCTTTTTTTTTAATTATTTTTCCTTTTTTTCTGCTTTTGTTTGAAATTTAGTTGTACCTTCATATGATGTCTGTATCTGATGTGGTGTTTCTGAAGAAACTTGTAGTTCACCCCTGTAAAAAACCTCATCAACCTTTCTCATGATAAGTTAAATATTTTACAGCTTTATTTGCCTTTTTCCTGGTTTCTGTAGGAATAGGAAAGCTAGTGCCACTATAGCATGAAAAGTTTAGACTTTCTTTTCAAAGTAGCACATTCCCTCTTTCAAGTTAGCATAAGAGTGCAATAAAGTGAAGGACTATTTTCAATATATATATATTTTTTACATGTAGATTAATACTTTTTTACAAAATAATAGTACCAAAATTCTTCAGAAGCTTTAGTATAATAAAGGAATAAGATCTCTGGGAAATGTTTTCTTTTGCTTTGATACCCAACAGCTTAAAGACCTGGCTATGGATAGGGTTTAGGTATTCGTGTAAGGGTAAGATGATGAGATTTTCTTTCCCCTCAACATTACCAGTCAAGCCAGTTGGCTTCCCACACTGTGGGGCTACCACTCTTACAAAGTAGTTTCAGAGGTTTGACCACTATATCCAACGCTATTATAACAAACACAAATGCACATGGGTTAAATGTTTGTTCCACTTGGATATTAATAGCATAGATTTTGGCAATTTCCTGCACCACAATATCCAGTTTGGACAGAAATCATAAATAGTATGTTCATTAAGAATACTTTCTATGGATCAACATTCATTAAGGAAAGCAGTTAATAGGAGGACAAAAAGTAAAAAGGACACTGATATCCTAAATGATCAAAAAAGGAAACCGAAAATTAGGAAGGTTAGATTTGCAGTCTTACATCAGTGTAAATGCTTGCTATACAGTGCTAAACCCCCCATCAAAAGGATGATTCCTGCTGCTGGGTTTGTCATTCCCATGTTAGCGAACTGGTAGGCACAGTTCATTCACTGGACCACTTTAGGTCTACAATACACCTACATGGTTTTACCTGGTATTTCTTATTATTCATTCACCTTTTGCCCACAGCAAATAGCAGCTGCAAGGACTTTAAATCTGGATGACTGACCCCTCTATACAACTGACTGATCTCTGCCCCCTTCTCCTCAGACAAAGGAAGCCAAGGAAGCAGAGCTCTGCATCAGTCTACGCTGCCCTTTTTGTGGCTACTTTAAAACAGAGTACTCTTTCCTTTATTCTAATAATTCTGAAAACGGGACAAGTGCCTTAAAATTTCAGCGTAAATGTAATCTTGACTGCTAACCGATACTTCAGATATCATCCAAATATATGTCAGCTTCTCTGATAATATTTATCTTAATTATTTGCTTTAATCTGAGTTCTTTTTTGTCTTAGGATAAATTAGAGAAGTTGTACATTTTCTGTAAAAGAGAAAATTGCGGGGGCAAACTAAATGCAAGGCAAGCCCTCAGGAAATTCATCATGATTTACCTCTGGAACTAACAGAACTTGCTGAGAGTTTTCAACGCATGATTTTTATTTATTCCACTATCAAGATAATTTTCTTCATAAAATATTGGGTTATAGTGAAAGGGGTTCCTTTAATGTACTACAGTTGGCTTAGATCTTTCACAAATTCTTTATTTTCTGAGAGTAATAAGGCCACCAGCTTGTGCAAAATGGCTCTTTATTAAGCTCTTCAGAGTTCCATATGCAGGCAGTAAAATGTTTTATTTACAGTTGGTTGACAGGTAGGTCTAAAAGGTGATTCAGCTAAACCAAGCCAAAAGACTGCATGGATATTCTCACTGATTTTAAACCAGACATATTTGGTTTCAAGTCACTTAAACAACCATATTGAAACTTTAAAAACCTCCACAACTAATTCAAGCAGAAGTAAACTATTGGTACTGTCTATTTATTAGTCACCCACCTATATGTAAAATCACACTTTGTGGATGGAGTCGTAGAAGACTCCCATTTATACAATCACTCCGCACGAGTAGACAAATATGTCAGAGAGCTCCTTTCTGATTTCAGAGCAGAAAATTGCACAGTATAGCAAACTAGCTGACCTTCATTTTGGCAGACTCTTTATTCTGTTTTGAAAATCTAATGTTCTGAGATAGTCTCCTGACAGACTCTTATCCTTTGACCATTGTCCTCTCTAGCACAAACCAATGCAACTCCACTGAAATCAATTTAAAGATTTTTTTTCTTCCCTGAGAACTAATAATTGTATTAGCACTCATGCTGGTTTACCATACTTCTCACAGTGATCATCTTAAAATGGAAACATTTTCATTGACACTATTCATTTTTTAAAAAACAGATGTAAACACCTTTTTTGTTTCTTTTCAAAAAATGTGGATGGTAAACTATTCATGTAAACCTGGAATTTTTATCTAACCAGCTTACTAAGCTAACCATTCTATTTTTAATCTATGAAAATGTTTAAAGTAAGCTATTTTTAAGCAACCTATTAAGATCTCATCCACTATTTCAGTTCTTACTCGAAGAGGTTGTTCTCCCACCACACACAAAGCTCTTTCTATAAATCACGACTACAACCTCTACAATGTTAAAACCAAAGCACAGATGTCAATTTCTAAAAAGTTAAACAATTAGGGAAAATATCTAGTTAATTCATGTGACGTCTTCTATGCAGGAAATAGATAGGGCTTTCACCACTAGCCTCAGGAGAAAGGAGACCAATCACACCATTAATAAGGCAAGTGATTTTTGATCATAGTTAAAGCTTCAAAATATGTTTCCTCATTCAGTTGTGTTAGCGGTGCCTTTTGTAGTTGCTTGACAACATTGCATAGCACTCTCTTTGTCATCCATGGGGAAATCATAGCTGCAGCAGAAAAATAAATACATTTCCTCTTCTCCCTCCACTTTGGAGAAGAAGAAATGATGAGACAACGTGAGAAATGTGGGAAGCAATACATAACATGCCTCCTAGAGAACTGCAGCAAAGGATCCCGAAATGAACATCTCCAGATTTGCTGTGGTTGCTGTACTAGTAAAGAGGTGCTGATTGAGTGAATTCAGCTAGCTGTCTCACCATTTTAACAGCAAAACTTCCTACAGTTCAATTATCTGCAACAGCTTTCCATAATATCACTGAGAAATAAATTACCAGCGTTCCTACAAAACAGCTGCTTTTTCTGTAAACTGGCGGAAAGACTCTTTAATGAACATTTATGAGCCCGTCAGCTGGAGCGATCCCTTTCCCCTGAGCAGCATGGCTGCCGGGGCGGGCGCCCCGAGAGGCGTTCTACCTGAGTGCACTTTGCCAGATTGATGAGCCTCCTTCCGACAGTTGACTTTTTATGTAGAGAATTTGTTTGGCATGCGCAAGCTGCTTACATCAATATATTATTGAAAGGGGAGGAGGGAAGGGGCTGCGGACACTAACTCGGAGCTGTACATCAGCTTTTCTAGCTGTGTTTGTGTATAAATATATACATTTTTTAATCTTGCATTTCTTCTTTCCTCCCCCCCCCGCCCCCCCCAAGAAGCCAGTTACCCATCCGGTGGTGTCTTTCCACTTCCCAAATATGCATCTATTTGTTCCTCCCTGTCTGCCTCTCCCCTCTCGTTTTAACCAGCCCTTTTTTCCCCCTAAATTCTCAACGGTCCTTAGTACAAACATGCATAGAAAGGTTACTCAGCGGGTTTGCATAGTAAACACAAATGGATATTGTTCTTGACATCTTGTGAACTTGTCTCTCTCCCTTGTATCTTGAGAGAACATAGGACCTTCTGGGCCTGTACGAGCCTTGCTGCATTTTTAATGACAGTCCCTGAAATGCAGAGGAGCAAGATGTTGTCACCTCGGCATATTTTATCCCTGATCAAACATTAGTTGGCAGCTGTTCTAAACTTGTAACACTGTCTCATCTACGCCGGCTGCTGGCTTGGTGGCAAGGGTGCAAAATCTCACCCAGCTTCTTCTTTTTCACATCTTTCTCTTGCTTCCTCACCTACACCTTGGAGCCCTGCTCTCCTCTTCAGCATCATAAAATCATTTCCAGCAAGCTTCAGTACATAGGGGGGAGAGTTAGCAAGGGGAATATCCGCCTTATGAAGTAGTATTTACCAAAATCAGGGTAATTATGTCAAGACATTAAAATATTTATAAACACTGAATGTAATTTCATATGCATAGATAATGGCAGACATGAAGGCATGTTCTCTGTGTTACATGTGGGGTTTGGGTTTTTTTCCTGACTGGTTGGTTTGGTTTAAATGCTGTTACTTTTGCTCTGTTTTTTTTAAGATTCTTTTTTTTTAAGAGCATAATAGTTGTTTCTGAGAGAGTACTTACTGCTAAGAAACCGCCAATATGCAAGATTCTGGTAGGTGTTTACAATCTTCCATTAAAAAATAATTGCTTAAGCCTTCACCACCACTTCAGACTGACTTAAAGTTATTTTGACGGTTTTGAAATAGCATGATCTCTGTTTTGCTGTGATTTTTCATGATCTGAGGGTCTTCATTATTAAGCTGTAGCCACATAATTTGAAAGTGTTGCTTGTTAATATTTGAGTGTCATTCAGCAATTCTGCACTAGCAGGGAAAAGATGAATGCTTTTTTAAATGGTATTTTTCAAGTCAATGTAAGAAGTAGGATTTATGGAAGCAATCTTTAATCCTCTCGTTACTATTCTAGATTAGAAAAAGGAGTATAAAAACTCAGAAATTCCATTTAATATATCTGGCATTCACAGAGCATTATATAACACAGCTTCTCCATTTGAAGCCCCTTTACTACATAATTAGGTATTTTTTTTCTTGATCCCAAACAGGCAACACTTGTTCTGCTGTCAGAGACCTTGCTTCAGTATCATCTTTGGAAATGCCCAAGTGACTTCTGAGTGTTACACTTACATCAGCTACCACTTGGTACTGGTGACCAGTGATTACAATTAGTAAACACCTATTTTAACAAATTAACTGCAATTGTTTGTGTATGTGGTCACTGGACATAAAGTCATTTTTTATGCAAGAACATATAAGACAGATAAGATTGCCGGTGACATCATAAAGATCTTGACGCAATTGTGATCTTCTTTCTAACAACGTCAAGATGTTGTAGAAAAATCATTCTCCTGCACAGGCCAATGAAATGTCAGGCAAGTTTAGAAATCCAGAGAGGATATGCTGAGATTATGAATTGCTTTGGTCAAAATTTAAATCATTTTGAGTATTATGTTCTTTTCTCCTTACTGCATTGGGGGGAGGTGGGGGGGAGACTTTGCAGTACTTGAAAAGGTAAAGAAGGGCAACAAGGCTAATCCAGGATTAAAGAAAATGAGCTCTGAGGACAGTCAGAGATATCTTTAAACCATATGGCCCAGAGGGAAGATATTTAAAGTGGGAATCTCTTGGAAGTGTACACACTGCCAACTCAGGTTATTTTTTTCTGGATTTGTACACAGGCGAGACATATATAAATGCAAATATGATAAATGTAGTTAAGGGGATCACAAAAATATAGTACGCTTGGGATCACAAATAGTTCCCCGTAAAATAAACTGAAGTACAACGTTAAAAAGAGGTCTTTGCTAAAGAAAGCTAGGCTAGAGTTATAAAAGCTTGACAACCAACTAACTCTCCCTCTAACTTGTTTCTCAACTACTGTGAAATCATAACAATTTCATTTACAAGATGATTGCAAAATCATCTTGTGAGACACTGTTGACAGAAAAATGATTTTCTGTCTGAAAAGAATGCTGCTATAATCCAATTTCAAGTAACATCTAACTTGATTGAATTAGTAAACGCAGTATGAAAATATTTTTCCCCCACTGTATTTTTGTTTTCTAACAAGCATTCACTGTTTTGTCCATACTCTGTTTCATCTGTTCTCTCTTTCACTGAAACAATAACATCAGCCTCAAGGAGAGCTTGCAAGAATGCTTTTTTTCCCAAGCTTTCGAAGCAGATATAGCCAGAGAAATGTCAATGAAAGTGCCATTTCTGAGTTTACAGCTGCGAAAGTCCTTTTCAGGGAAAGGGAATAAGAATCTGAGGAGACTGTGGGCAGAGCTCCTTTCACATGCTGTATGATTGCTTGCAGTGGAGCAGCAAGAAGAGAAAAAGAAGCCTTCTCTATATAGTGTCTGGGAATAAAGGGAGTCTAAGATGAGCTAACAGACTATTTTGTCACAGGATTTCTGAATAAAGTGAAGTCATGTGAATTTGAACAGTTAACAGATGGATTAGAGACCCAATTATCTGTGGTGCTGTATACGAACTCCAACAAAGTTACTGTGAAAGAGGCAGCCTGTGCCCTAGCAGATCTGCCTCCAGCTTGGCAAAATGGGCCGCTGGTCTCTGTGTGAGCCCTGGGACACAAATGGTATAGTACTTGTTGCACTAGTAGTAATGCTGGTGATAATAAACCGAGCTTTTGAAAAGCTCTTCAAAAGACTGTTTCCCTTTGACTGACTGATCTCTTAGACTGGTTACAGCACAAGCATTTCACAGAGAAGGTTTGAATTAGATGAGGTTACAAACCGATTCAGTCAGGTCTCATGCCTGCTCATCCATTTGACTCCTCAGAAGCCTGAGTGGCAGCCTGATGGGGGATCTGTAGCCTAAATTCCCAGGATCTTCAGCTCCTGCACAGTTTGGCAAACTGTTTCACGTCATGATATACTCAAAGATTTCCAGGTCTGCCAAGCAGACTGCACTGGGGGATCTTAACACAGTCTCTCCCTCTTCTTTGTCACTAGTAGTTTTCCAAGTCGTGTAAAACACTGCAAACCAATTTCAGGTTTTGAAAGTTAGCTCTGCACACAAACAGTGGTGAAAGTCCACTCATATAAAGAACCTGTTTTATGTAGGAGAAATAAAAGAAGAAATTAAAAAAAAAAAAAAAAAAAAAAAAATAAAAAAAAAAAAAAAAAAAAAAAGCAAAACCACTTAGTTTCAAAAATACTGAAATGTTCCACTTTGCTATTTTGACACATTTGACAGATGAGGACAGTTAGTGAACACCTATATTTAAAGAAGATTGGGAATTCAGGCTGAAATAGAGATGTCAGTACTAAACAAAATCACAGACCTTTTAGCTATTTTTGGTAAATTTCAGTGACTTCATGAAAATGATCAGGTGTTTAGAGAAGTAATTGTTAAAAGTCTCGCGCTTGTTAAAAGTTTACATGTACTTCGCTAGCTGATATTATTAATGAATAAACCACATTTCCAGTGGAGTAGTCAGAGATGCTAGACAGATTTACTAACAAGGTTTTGGTAGTGCTGGAGGTCAGACAACCTCTGTACTTGAGAGCAATGCACCTGATGGCTTGCCAGAGCAAGAGAGGAGGTTCAGCAACCTGAGAAGTCCCTTCCTCCATTGTGTTCTATCTGCCAGTAAATGTTATGGTCCTTCTGAAAAATATACAGGCCCCTGTTCTGACAAAGGACAAGGGCATATTTCAGGTGGGTTTATTACCTCTGTTGCAGGGAAATCCAAAGCCAGACCACACAAATGAAAGAAGGCATAAGTTTTTGTAAACACTGCCAGTGAACAGTCACTTGATTAACAGAATGATTAACTTCCTATTCCTCCTTGCCTTCAAAGCGAGACTGCCGATTTTGCTGGAAACGATGGACTCAGTGTGGGGCAGTTGTGTCAGATACAACGTTCTGCAATAAAAGCAGAGCAGAGTAGAAAGACCAGTGGCTCTGACTTCAAACTCAGTGAGTTTGAAGAGAAACAAGAGCAGTAGATGAAGGGGGGGTTGTATCTTAGAAAGTTACACTGTAAGTGTCACAGAGGAGTCCAGTCTCACTAGGCACTGCAGGAAAATAAATTTGGCCTTCAGAGTGTGTGAGAAAAGCTTGGCCCATCCCCAATTTACAGCTGAGGAGACTGAAGAGAAGTCAGGGGAGACTATCTCTTTAGAATGACATGATGGCTGACTCTGATAACTTGATGGCTACTCCCAGGTCTAGGAGTCATGGCAGCTGATCCAGATACGTCATAAAATGTGCAATACATAACACAACAAATCAAGATAAAAGCTTTCTTCAATGGACAAAATACTCAGGCTATCGCTACACTGGTGTCAGGTTAAAGTGTGTGTCAAACATGAAACATTGTTCGATGTAGCACATTGCAGCTGAGCTGAGGAAAGTCTTTATCACAGCCTTCCTTTACCTTCTTTTTTATAACTGGTTCAATAGTATAAAAGCTCAGATGTTTTTTCCACTCTGACCAGAAAACACCTGCAAATTCCAGACCGCACCACAAATCTCCCATCTTGTTGCTTTAATCAAATAGGCTGGTTATACATGCTCACTCTTGGTTGCATTTTGGATCAATAAACCTTGAATTCTCTTCTCCCAATTGACACACCTTCAACAGAGAGGTACCGTGTATGACCATGATGTCTACCTTTTCTCCACTCTTACTGCAAAGCTGAAAATGTTGGCAACAAGAGCTGTGGAAAAGGGAATGGAAACTAGCTCTTTTGCTATATGAGGTCTTAGTCACCAAGCTCTGGCAGGCTTCTTCCCCAGCTGTGGTTTAAAGGTCTAAAGGACAGCAGTTATGTTCACGTCCTGTAAGCAGCCTGGTTCTTTCAACGCGATCAGTTTCCTCTGATAGTATCTACCTAACAGAGTGTCTTGCCTAACTAAGGCCATAGACATCTTTGGAGCACTCGGTTATCAGAACACAAGTATCAGATCAGATAAACCAAAAAATAAAACCCGTAAACCAGTCTCATCTGAAACTTTCATCCAGGATGTGAGAGATGGAGGCGGCAATCTTTCCTGATCCCTATTGGGGCAGTGATTTTATCCCAGACAGACCTATTTTCTTGTAGCACTGAGCCCTGTGATGCAGACTCTTGCTGCAGATCTTTCAGTTTCTGCAAGACACCCAAATATGCGGTGGAAGAGAATAAGAATGAAAACCACACCAGATACCAGCAGGTAGGTTGTTTGCCCTGGTTCCACTGACGTTTTATGGGGTTTGAATCTCGGTATTTCCTGCTGCTGCTAAGTGTGAGTGACTCTTCTCCCAGGTGTCTTGCCAGGTTTTCTGAACCCACTTTCTCACAGACCTTTCCCCACGTGTTGCATAGAAACACAATGCATCCGCCCACGAACTGTACACTCACTGTTGGGCAGCAGGGCACGCCAGAGTTAGGCACTCCATTGCTCCCACCTGCCTTGTGTATGCCCTACCTTGCACATTAAAAGTGGCCTCTGATAATGAGGTCCTTGTTAATGGGTGATACATCTTATCCTGTGTTAATTTATATCAGCATTATGTGTTTATAAAAAATGCAAGTATGCTTCCCTTTGGGTCTTTTAAAAGAATTTTTTTAACTCTTCTCTCAATTTATGGGATTAATTAATGTTAATGAGATTAATGTGCTCCATCTATCACTCCTCTTACTTCATTGCGTGGGCCTTAATCTATAGGTGTACACTGCAAAATAAAATAGAAAGAATCGTTTAGTGCAATCTCGATTCAGAGTAGCTGATTTGACAAGTCATGCAGTGGGACTCATCATCATAGCAATCAGGAGGAAGTATTTTCTGTCCTTTTCTTTAAAAAGCCATAAGAATGCTAATTCCTATTCCTAATTCCTTTTTTTGCTTTTTTTCTCTTTTTTTTTTTTTTTTTTTTTTTTGTCTTTTTGGTAGGGGTTGGGGAGGAAAGGATCTTATGCATAATTTAATTGCTTTGTCTTTCTCCCTCAGGTCAGTATATTATATTATATTGAAAAGTAATTATGCAGCGAAAGTAAAATGTCAAACTGCAGATGTCTGGTAACTAGTAGTACAGATGTGAACGATTCTATTATGTGCCATCTTGCAGACATCTTTATACGTTTCCTCTGAAGCTTCACCCTATGTGCTTATACGCCCTGGATGAGATTTGCTTTTTTTCCCCCGTTTGCAGCATCTAGATCCCAAGCTGGGTTGCCTTGTTGGCAATGATTGATTACCCAATATCTAATTAAACCTGATCCAATCACTTATTATGCAGAGTGGAACAAACAAACTGAAGTCGACTGTCAGACCCGTGATTGATGATACTGCCAATCCAGCTTTTGTTGCGTCTAATGTCCTGACGCTTGTTACAACCAGCCAAAGCTGCGCTGGACAAAGCGTTCTGTCACTCTTCACACAAATTCACTCCCCTCCCCCCCACACGCTCCTCTCTCTCTCTCTTTTTTTTTTTTTAAAGAAAAAATTATTGAGAACAGCAGAGGTTCTGTTTGGGTTAGTGTGTACAATGAGATCAAAGTCCCCTAGAGATCCAGAGTCCTTAAGTGGCAGGGAGTGGAAGAAAAAGAGTATGCGTGTGTGGAGGGGGGGTTGGCAGGAGGTGCACTTGGTATGGTAATGAACCTACCTTAGGGAGAGTGACAGATATGACATTAAAGCAAACCTAGCAGGGTAATAATTTCTTTTCTATTGTCTGCCAAGCAGGATTCTCTTCGCAGCTCTCATTTATAAATTTTTCAGTTTTAATGTTTTAATTATTTAAAATGCAAATAGGTTCTTGAAGAAAGGAGCAGAAAATACAAATTCCCTAAACAAATTCAACTTTTGAAGTTGCATTCACACATTGTAAAGCCTTTCTCTTGTGCCTCGCATTTAGCTTAAGTTAGTTAAGTTTTGGGTTTGGTTTCTTGGGGTTTTCATGAGCCAAGAATTACTCAAAGTTTTGTAGTTTTAAATTTTCATATTTTTATTAGTTCAAGCCATTTTTTTGTTTTGTTTTGAGAACAAGTGGAATAAAATGTCAGATTCCCTTGAGATTCAAAGAACTAGTCAGAAAAAGGCAAAGATGTTTTAATATGATCCTTTATTTCCTGACATTGTCTGTGTTTCAAATGTTCAAATTGCACTTAGATATTAGAGAAATTCTAATCATCTAAAGTGATGATTTGTATCCCTTCACAATTTTAAAATATCTGTTTAGTGGATACGTGCTCGTATAAATTGTTTATACTTAATGTGTGCAAGTCTCTTTGTGGATGTGCATATGTGCATGATTCCCATGTGATAATTGGAAGAACTGGTAAATGTATTTTTCAAAACCTTTTGCAGTTAATCATATGCTTACAGTTCCATCACCTGCTTAGTAATCTGTCTTACAGTGCTAAGATTCATAGCTTCCATACAGCTTCAAACAGCTGATATTGAAAACAAAACTAAAATAAAAGAAACAAAATCCAATAAGAGTTTTAAAATTTTTTCTCTTAAGCTAGAATTTCATTGCAACAGTTATCTTTTCTGGAATAAAAGGAATAACAATATCCTGTTTAGAACCTTTATTTTTATTTTTTTTTTTCCTAGACAGGTAATACAATTCTAAAGTTTATTTGTTTCTTCTCCCTGCCAGGCCAGGCACAAGAGCTCTGCACATTTGGCCAAAAGCTGTGAAAGTGCCTAGGTCAACACATTTTAGTTCAATACTTCTTCATGTCTAGAGAAAACCATGTAGATTATTTATGGGTATGTTTTAAATATTTCACTCCTCCATCCTACCCCTTAGATCTAAATGGTGCAGCACCTGGGTAGACAAGTGAGTTCATGAAATAGCCCCAACATCACTAATGAAAACTCTTAAATCATACCAAAAACATGTCTCTGTAATAAATTAGGAACATAGAAGTTAGGTTATAGCAATAGTTCATGGATTGGTTACAGAATGGTTGAGGTGGGAAGGAACCTCTGAGATCGTCTGGTTCAACCCCCTTGCTCAAGCATGACCACATAGAGCCAGGTGCCCAGAACCATGTCTAGCCAGTTTTTTAGTATCTCCAAGCATAGGGACTTTGCAGCCTTCCTGGGAAACCTGTGACAGTGCTTGATCACCCTCACAGGAAAAACATATTTCCTTATGTTCACACAGAGCTTGCTGTGTTTTGATTTGTACCCATTGTCTTTGATCCTGTCACTGGGCACCACTGAAAAGAGCCTGGCTCTGTCTTCTTTGCACCCTCCCTTCAGGTGTTTATATACATTGATGAGATCCTCTTGAGCCTTCTCCAGGCTGAACAGTCCCAGGTCTCTCAGCTTCTCCTCATAGGAGAGGTGATCTTGTCCCTTCAACACCTTAGTGGTCCTTTGTTGAACTCTCTCCAGTATGTCCATGTCTCTCTGGTACTGAGGAGCTCAGAAATGGACACTGTGCTCCAAGCATGGCCTCACCAGTGTTGAGTAGAGGGGAATGAATTTTTACCACTGGCACTATGTGATGGGCCGTAATCATATATCATAAGTATAGAGCTGCTGGCCAAACATGCCTAACTAGCCCCAAATTGTTATCTTTTCGACAAATATACTCACAAGAATCTCTGCATATAGCTATATTTTTGTGAGAGGAAAACCTGATAAAATATGTTAACATTTAAACAACTTAATCTTCAAAGGATGCAATACGCACAAGGAGTTGCAGGATTTTAAAGAGAATAGACAGGAAGATAGAATATAGCCCTTATTTACTAGCAAAGGAAGACAGTAAAGGAAGTAAACTGAAGAGTGGGAAAGACCAACATAAATAAAAATTTTGTGGAGGGTGCTGAGCTACAGACAGAACAACCATGTGAATGTCCCATCCCGTACCATACCTGCATGGTGCCCTTTATCTTAGTGCTTGCAGCAGTCACAACAGTATTGGGTCCTCTGTCTTGATGGGAGTCTTTCTTCAAGACTAGCTACATTGCACTGACAGATTCGGAGGAAGGAGAAATGGGATTTGTGAAGCATACAACTTGCATGTAGATCATGGTCTCTTAATTTCATACTCGCACAGCTTTAAGGAGAAGGAAAACATCTGTTTTTCTTTCATATGACACGATTTCAACCTACACAGAAATATTACTCAGATAAACTGAGGACCAGATTAAAAAAGAGCTATGTAGTTGTGTAAAGAAACTAGAAGAATTTCCCCTAACATCTAGGTATTTCAATGAAAATTTCATCTTGCACAAAACAGCTGGTAAATGCAGGAGTGATGTCTATCTAATTCACACTAATACATGCAATCAGCAAATCTGATGAGGCTTGGCATAAATAGCAAGAGAAATAAGCCTCTAGCATTCAGGCTTTGTTGCAGAGCTAGAGCTAACGCAATCTCCAGGTAGTGCTGATACCTAGCTAATCTAGTTTATGGCTGGACTCTAGCTATCCCCTCCCTTTCTGTAATAAACTAATAAACACTGCATTGGTCTCCATAGAAGTTGCAGAATTATAGTGGGATAAATAGGAGGAGAATCAAGCCCTAAATATTTTAACTACGCTGACATATGTGGAGTTAGCAAAAAAAAGGAAAAAACATTCAAAGAAACAAAATAGGTTGCTCACAGCATTAAAAATAAATGTTTTACACCAGGGCAATAGGAGGCCAACATTACCAAAGGAAGCTAAATTTAGCCCGTGAAAGGTTATCTTGGGCAAGCACTTATGGTGCATTTCTCTAAATTTTCACTTCAATTAATCTCTAGAAATTCAGTGTCTGATCCCAGTGACAGTAGCCTCTGGCTTCTTCAGAGCGACTGCCGAGGAAAAATTATCTGACACATATCAAACAAGCAAGAAATGACACTGGACAACATTAATCAAAACTTTCTCATTTCCTGAAGAATTAAGCATTAAATAATTAATTCCAGCACTACAGGCAGCTGTAAAAGAGGCCTCGTGCCTCCCCGCTGGTAAGAATTTGTCCTTGTCTAAAAGACTAGATTGATATATTTATTATTTATCAGATTAATCATGGCCAAGAACATTATAGATTGGCAGCCAAGCCCAGCCAGTTATATTGTAGTGGCCCATTATTGGAGCTTGGAAAGAACCTGGTACATCAGCAACATTCAAAAGGGGAAGGGGTAGAAGAGTTTGCCCTCAAGCATTATTTAAAAAAAAAAAAAAAGCTCTAACACTTTTTTTTTTTTTTTAAAAAAAAAAAAAAAGGAATTGGACAAAGAAGATGTCATTGATTCAGCTCCTCAGTGGAGGCTGCTAGCTCCTGGGGTCATTTTTATTTCTGTTTGCTAAGGACTGAAGGAGGCCCTTAGGATGTGGGTCAGAATATCAACTATTCTACGTGAAGCCACAATCATTAGTTTTAAAACGGAGTTTCAGTGGCAGACAGATATAAATCAATTTAACCAGCACGTACAAGAAAAACCACTTCCAACCCTTCATTTTCCTTGTGTTTATCCAAGTTCTGTAGCTGTGAGACTGATCTATGATTTAGGATTTCTTTCATTTTTGCTAGCTGACCGTGGCACCAAATACCAGAGTAACTGGGAAGTTACGCCCTAGGGGATCAGGATGCCAAGTTTCTGTAGATAAATAGATGTTAGACAAAAATAAACCTCATATAATTTCATAAAATTTTACTATGTAGTCCTTTTTTTTTTCTCTTTTTCAATTTTCCTCCTGACTCCTTCCATTCTGCCACTCAGGATAGTAATATCTAATATGGAACTTTGGTTTTTCATTTTGAATAGAGGGTTTGTCAATTCTTTTCAATAAGCATGCACACACAAAGGAAATCATAACTGTGGAATTCATAATTTAAGGATTGTTCCAAATGCCAACATCTCCTCTACATGCTCTTATTTCTTATTTCTATTGTGAGGGAAGGATGAGTGAAATTTCTTATGCCCCACAAGAAGTTTATTTCTGCATGTGTCTCTCAGATTTAATCCTTTCATGTCACCTACATGCTATCTGGCAACAACAAAACAGGAGAGCTGTGTGGCTGGACACAGTAAACATTTTATTTTGAAAAAAATAAAGAAAAGTAAGAAAAATGAGAAAAAATAGAGTGACAGTAAAATATGACCCTCAAAAAGCAGAAAGAAGAGTCGACACCAGTCCTGCTCCTTTGACCTGGGATAGATAGTGAAATGTTTGATAAACATTTTGTGAAGGTCATAAGATTGTCCACACTAGGTCACATGGAAAACCCATCCAGTCCAGTCATCCCCAACAAAATCAAACGTGCATTCCTAGGTAAGACTATAAGGCCTCCAGCTTTGGGGGAAACAAACAAAGGGTTCCTAAACTCTATAGATCATGTAGCTATGGGGTTTCAGTGGTCTTGACAATCTGGGGGTCAAGGGTTTCCTAAGCTGGAAGAACGACCTTTGCATATGATTAATCTACATGGACTTTTCTACCATGAGTATTTCTACCTGTTTCTTTATTTCATGTGTGAATAGCATTAGTAGTGTTCTGTGGCAATTAGTTCCACATTTAATTATGCATTGGAAAAGAAACACCTCTTCTTGTCTGCAAGCAACCTGCTTGCTTGATGCCCTCCAAATCTTCAACAGGAGACAGTGAATATTTCCCTCTTCTCCTGCTCCCTGTGGCTTGTGAGGTTACCCCCACTGCCCACACTGACTCTGTACTCTGCTATCAATAATGTCTGTACACAGCTAAAGTATTTAATGTTTTTCAGAGGGAAAATGTTTGAGAGAACATTAGACACAAACAAAACTTCACAGATGAAAATGTCCACAGGGAAGCAAGGAATACAATCTTAGGGATGAGAAACCATAGGGTTTTTCTGCTGGTTACGGGTTTATATTTTAATTGCAAAGGTTAAAAACAAAGTATAGCAGGCCGTTGTTTTCTGATCTATGTCCAAAAGGAAGCCATGCAGACTTGCTCAGAAGTTGGGGGGTTTTGTGCTTCATGAGGAACACAAAGAGCTATGTTTGAAGTAGTTTATTTTAACTCCGGTTTACATCATCTCAAGAACCCAAGTTCTAAGCAGATAGAATAATTTCTAAAAGAAAGTAAGCAATCTTTCACAAAGCCCATATAAAGAAAAGCTTGCGGTTGATTCTAAGCAAAAGTGTCAAAAGTGTCACATCTGCATATTAGGCTGCTGCTCTGCAAAAACAGGTTTATTACCTGACATCACATACTTGTCACATTTCTCCTCAGAGGAGAAAAAATGTAAAAGGTCAGCATAAAATACTGTGTTGTGGATCTATGAATTGTTCACAAACATCTAACTGTGTGCTTTTGTATAAAACAGAAACTAGTGGAAATACTGAAATTGGGCAGAATTTTATCTTGACATGTATGTTCTTTTATTTACTCCTACTCATATTTTGATGAACTAAATGCAGAATCAGCTTTTGAACATTGCATATTATTTCTCAGATAATGTATCTTTCATATGAAGTTGACTGTATGTCTGAATATTTACCAAGGCTTTATAATCCATCTTTAAAATATATAGTTATTTTCTACTTTATTTTAGCAGAAATAACAAAAACCTCTCCATATTCAGTCATCAAATGTTAAAAAAAGAACCTAAAAGCTAAGTTCTGTCTTGTTTTTCATAAACTTTAGTTGAAGAGAAGTCCCTGGTTGGAATTCTGGAATTTTTTTTCTTAAAATGTCAAGCCTTGCACACTAGATAGAACTTTCGATATGCGTCTGCTAAAGAAGAGACAAAAAAGTCCTAAAACAAAACTTTAGGAAACTGATTGAAAATATTGACCTTATACAATTAAACGTAGAATCACATGGAAAATCTGGGTGTGACTAAGCTTCCGAATCTACCTCAACAACCTGGTCGTGAAGGAGGTAGCTCAGACACCAAGCTTAGGACCAGCTGTTCCTCAGCTGTCTTTTGTGGTTTGTGGCAAGCTCCATGGCATCAAAGCATTCGTTTGGGCCCCGGTAAGCAGAAACAGGTCTAGGGCAAACTAATACTCCTAGCGCTGCTAGAGAAGGGCAAGCAGGACATAGTGCTTTGGTCTTGCCCTTCTGTTTCTTCTGTCTTGACTGTGATAAACAAGAGAAGAGATTCAGAGAATCAGATCCCGGTAAATCCGGTTAGGCTGAAAAAGAGTAGTAACGAGATCTGTGACCAGATTGAATGCCAGAGGAAAAGTAGTTTTACCTTGTGAAGAGATACTGACTGTAATAGCAAGAGAAATCAGAAGCGACAAACAGCCAGGGTAACTGGTTATTTGTTTGCTGCTCACTAGATATTCCTTTCAGCAACTTCTAAAGTCAGAAGAGGGGAAAGCTGCCTATTGCAGTATTCTGGGTAAGAGGAAACTTCTGAAAGTGTAAGAAAAGAGAAGACTTTTTAAGATGTTAAGGGGGACATACAGACAGAAAGCATCTGATGCATGTCTAGACTTTAGAAGGGATGGGAGGATAGAAAAGACTTTTCATAAGGACAAGACGAAACTGTACAGAATTGTTTGCATGTTAGGACTCCATTGAAATGCTGCTAGAATCAGATCCAACATTAAGGAGAGGAGGTGTCCTGGCAAGGTATGGTAGGCAGAGGGAGGGATTTATTTGTACCTCTTTTGTAGTTTCTTACTCTTTTTTTTTTCCCCCATCTTGTCTGCATTCCTGTATGTCATTACTATCAATCTTTCGTTGTCCTACTTTGTATTCTGACAAAACCTAGCTCTAGCTCTTGCAAACCCTATTGCTTACTTGACTTTGTGCTATGGTCAGATCTAAACAAAAGCCTGGATTATGTAAAATCCGGACACAAGTGGCAATATTTGAGTGAATGTGTAGACTGGAGGCCCTTAGTTGTTACACATCCACTCATCAGTGAAAGCATTATATGTCTGATTGAAGCAGGAGTTAGAACCATGTTATCTGCTGTATCCACTGCTCTGTAGAATTACATCCAATAAGGATTTATTACTTTATGCAAAATGGAACAGATGGGAACTATTAAAATAAACAAATTGAACCTCCAGAGTATCTCCTACAGGATAGTTAAATCATTCATATGAGAGCTGTAACAACTAGGCTCAAGTGCTTTCAAGAGTGAATTGACTCCTTGTCTTTCACACATTGGGTGACAGTTCTCACCACTAGTCAGTTGATTAACAGTCTCTGACCACCACTTCCATTTCCAGTTGTGACACAAACTGGGGAGATGTGTTTGAACTCAGAAGGCACCACAACAATACCACATAGCAGCTTCGGCCCTACAGGCAAGACAAATTGGGGAATACATAATTCTCACTAGAGCATAAAGATAAGATCCAAAAGTTAAATGAAGGATTAGATGCTCTAGATATCACTTCTCCTAACTTCAAAACTTCTGACCCTGGCAGGTGGGTACTGGGGGATTGTCTCTGATGCTCAGCATTAGCTCAAGGGTCTTGCTCTGTTAGCTTTACAACTGAAGGTAATATTACTTCGTAGATCCAGTGCTGCACAGCCACAGCTGTATTATCTAATTTCCTAGAGTGAGCTCAGCCAGTTTCTGGCCTGTCCACCACAAAGATCCTCTTCGTCCCTGACACCACCTACCTACTTGAGAGGAAGACAAACTTCCTCATGTTGTCCAGGTTAGCTTTTGCTGCAGACTAAATGCTCTCTTCACATTCAGCCTTCATGAACTCTTGCAGTCTCCTGTGAGGAGATTCGATGCTCATCACAAGAGAGGTGAAATTTGTTCCCTGCTTCCTGTGATGTAATTGTACCACAAGCCTCCAAAGCTTGAGCCTATCAGCAAAGAAAAACAGAACAAGGTGATACCTCCAACAAGGAACATTCAGATCTGCTGGGAAAAAGCCAAACACGTGAAATGGAAGTTAGAAAAATAAGACTGTGCACTATCTTTTTGAGAACTGACTTTCCCTCCAGTCTTTCTGTTGGCTTCTTCAGTTACAGTGGTCCCCCACAGTCCCTAGAGAAGCATCTCGCCATCCCTCCCCTTTGGGCGTTTGGGCTGGCAGTTTGGTCTTCGCTGCAGCCAAGACTCCTGTTCCTTTCAGAAGCTTTCCTGTTGGTTTTCATGCTGCAAGCACCCTGTTTGCTGTCTGTCTCAGGACATGACTACAAGATATATTGACTTTGGCAGCAAAGCCAAATTAAAAGACCCTTTTTCCCAAGCAGTTGTTCTCACACACTAGTTCACTGCCCATTCAGCAGCACCCGGACAACGGTTTAGGAGGCCCCACTGTAAATCAGCTCTCTGCAATGATCAGAGTTACAAATAACCTTTTTAAAGGTTATTTCCAACTTGCATCAGTTTGGTGTGTATTGATTTGCAACTCAAAAAAATAATTGAACAGAGCCATCTTATACAGCATGGCCACAGGGTAGGGGCTAAGGAAATGCATGCTCTGAAGCTGGCTTGCTGAGTAACAAAACCTGTTGCCCCATGATGCCAGCCTCATGCCTTGCCCTGCACTGCATTCCCGGAGCTTCCCTGATAGAGCAGAGTGTTTCTAGTTATGGAAGAGCAGTCCTTCCTCCCCCTGTGAAGGCTTGGGCAGAGGTGAAGCACACCAGCTGGGGTAAACAGGCAGCCAGCCTCCTTTCTGCCCCACAACACCACTGTAAAAGAACAGGTGCTTTTAAAGCAAACTGGAAGAGGAAAAATTGCAGAGCTTTCCTTCTTCTCTGTGGTAAATTTGGAAATGTAAATACAGCCCAGCAGTAAGACTGACTTTTACTAGAAACACAAGACAAATATTTGTGTCTGCTGCACAAATAATTTGATAGGATTTTAACTGTTGAGAATGTAGTGGTGTCTTTTAAAGTCGATCTCAAGCACTGGCTGTTGAGCAATATTGAAATTAAAAGGGTTGTTAAATACAGGGTTTGGTAGCCAAACAGGTGGCTTCTGTTTCCTAAAAAACAACCAAAACTATGAAAGTAGGGCAGGCAGGGAGGTTGGAGGGGGCACGGAAAGAACTTTTAAAGATTACATCTTAATAGCAGCTGATACTGGTGGAAAAAAGCTGTCAATTAACTCTCAAAGTCAGAGGAAAACCAGGAATACCTTAGCAAGAATTTGAGATTTTTGATCATACTTATCTTTAACACAGAAATCATGTTGCTAATTTTACTGTGTTTGTCAAGTACTCACCTACACATGGCAGGATAGTTTACCCCACTTTGGCCTTATTGTTATTCTTTTCCCCTTTTTCTCCCTCTGGTACTTGCCCTCATCTCTCTAAGAGCTTTCTATTCCTCCCAAGACTTCTGTGTTCTTTCACTTGCACATGAAATATATGGCTGCCATTTTTGAAATTAAACCGAGTCTAGGGACTATCCTGACCTGAAACACCAATAGCAGCTCTCACAGTCACAGTCCATTGAACATTATTAATTTATGATCACATCTTGCTGTGCCTTAGCCGCTTTCGCTCTTTCTCTGAATTAACCTACCACAGCAAGCCTGCCTGCTGCACAAAATACTACAAAGTAGGATAACATCCTGCTGAGGCACTTCGTACGTCAGGTAATGGGAAAGTATGCCATATCTGAAGGACGGGAAAGTTTTTTTGTTTTTATTTTGGCTCTTGTTTTTGTGATAAGTGAAAGCAGAGCAGGAACATGGATCATTTAGTTCAGCATTTAGATGTTCAAATGCTATCATTTCCCTTTGAAATATTTTTGGCTTTATCGTGTTCCAGCATAATCAATATCTGGTCTTCAAATAACGGAATACCAACACAAAAGTTATTTGCAAACCCACCTCTTCTACTTATTATACCTGAAGTAGAAAGTAACGTTCAGGCTCTTTCACTAGCCAAATCAGCAATTTTCCAATGCATTTGAAAGTGAAAGCCTACACAGCTATATGATATTTTCAGCATTGCTTTTTGAATTTCCAAACCCCTTAAATAAGAGGCAACATAGGGAAAGGGCTACTTGATCATTTGTTAAACAAATATCAAAGATATGCATACTAATGCCAGAAGGAGTGCTTTCGGGTGTTCTATTTACAGAATTGTAATTACATTTGCTGTTTGAATTGGCCCTCCAAAGAATTAAAAATAAGCAGCCATGGCTTTTTATTGCTATCCAGTGTTCCCTGGTGGCATCTCTCTGAGTGTTCTGACTGGCAATTGTTCCAGGCTCACTTGTGCCAGTAATGCATTTGTTAATTAGGCTAAGAGTACTACAAAAACCACAACACAAGCCTCTTGTCAGCATATGCTGATCTAACCTCTTGAAAGGATGGTGATTTAAATAGATGTCTTTTGAGTTTTTGCTAATTTTTTTCCTTAACATGTAAATATTCCCCTAAATATTAATTATGCTGGTTTAAATTTTTATGGGATCAAATATTTGTTTAATTCTTGTTTCCATGATCACTTTTCCATTTCAATGTACTTTCCTCTCCTAATCTCCTACACATACGAGACAGAAGTCTTGAGAACAAACTTTTTTAACAGTAATCGAGACAGTTTTCTGCACCTATACTTATATCCAATGTTATACTGGAGTTCTGCAATGGATGGGCTGGAGGGACACAGAGATTTTGCCCTTTTCTGCACCAGCACTAAGAACACAAGAACAATGCCAGACATGCCAGAGAGTAAAAGGATGATCCACAGTGGAGGGTCACTTTCTAAAAAAACCCGCCTTTCAAACTGCTCTGATTTTGTGCCCCAGCCATTCAGGTGAAAAGGGATGAAATTAATTAGGCTGTAACTTCATTACTGGTTTGAGAATGATCTGGCAACAAAACCTCACTATGCAGTTTGTCAGCCCTTTTTAATAATTTTCAGCTGTCCAAACGCTGCTGTCAACTCTCTAATCTACAAAGATCACACCATTCTTCACAGCTCTTTACGTACAAAATCTGTAAGTTATGGGGACATTGGTTGTCAAGACAAAACCAGGGAACTCAGGACAAGAGGAAATCTGCAGAAACTTGAAGCACTGTTGGCTTTCACCCTTGTGACTGGACACAAAAGTAATTTACATTTTAAAGAAAAATGCATTAAAGGAATGCCTTTCATTTTCATATTAGAAGACAAAATACTAAAATTATCGTAAAGGGAAAGGAAATCTAGATGTATTGTGATTCTTACCTATATTTGATGTGGATTTCTTAAAATGAAAGATGCTCTTTTCACTTCATGCAGTATAGCACTGAGCATTTTATCAAAAAATTTACTTAAATATTTTCTATCATCTCAGACAATAGTGTTCACTACTATATATGGAGAAAAAAGTCGTCTCAATTCGGTATACATCAAAATACTGAGAAAAGTTATGCAGTTAGCAGAACTAACATGATTCACTTGAAAATCAAGCAACTGTGTTTGGAAGGTTCTCTGTTTTGCTTATCTGCCCGAGTATGTACTCAGGGCTGGGGATGAAACTTGATTTTCTGTAACTGCCTCCTTTCACATTGAAAATATTTGCTTTTTTCCCCTCTGGAAAAAGGGAAATATTTTAGGGAAAAAAAAATTCTGGTTAAGATGGGGGGAAGAGAACAGAAATGTACTCTAACCCTTCATTTTTTTCTATATACTGGGGTCCACATGTCTACCTTTCTTCCAATGATGTAGCAGCCTCACCAAATGCATCACAAAAAAAACCCCATTTTTGGTAAGAAGCTGTCAGTTGCTGAGAGTGGATACTATATTCATTCAACCTGTAACATTCATGAGGCAATGGAATTGAATGCAAATTTCCAATAATCCAGTTTTCAGATTAAAAAAAAATAAATAATTTCAGAATGCTTACCTTAAAGAGAATAGGAAACAACTGTCCAGCTACTGATGGTACACACTGCTGACACAGTAAGAATAAACCTGAGGAGTCTTATGTGGCAAAATGAATTTTGTATCACAAAGACTGGTACTTCAGATTAATGAATTTGTGGATGGTAGACTTAAATGTATAAACAGGACTAAGCAGGACCAACAGGCCTGCAAAATCTATTGGTAAAAAGCTCTGGGAGGAATTTAAGAAAGCAAGAAAAGCACGTTTAGGATGTAATACCATCTTCATAACATTGCAGTACTGCTCATCTAGCATTAGACATAGCAGAAGAATATGATGACCCTCTGTGAGACTCTGTCACCCTCACCACTCAGTATCCCAGCAGAAGTTAACTTGTTTTAGAACAGGAGACGGGGGAGTCTGGCTGCACTGCAGATGAAAGCGTGACTATTGCTGATTGGTCTTACGGCCAAATGAGCTGGGAAGAAGCAAGCTCGGGTACCAGCATCACTCCTCCCGCCCTGGCACAGCTCAGCACTCCCTCCTCGGTGAGGTAACTGAACTCACAGAATGGTACCTGGGACCATGAGGCTTAATTTAAGTTAGCTCATATGTTGCTACACTTCACTGCACTACAGCAACTGCAGCATCAACACGCTAAAACATGGTGGGGGCAGGGGCGGAGGGGGAGCAGTGTGAGGAGGAAGCCCATGAGCAGGCCTCACAAAACCTGTCCTTTGATAAATTCGCAAAGTACATAAATGAGAAGGGACTGAGATTCTGAACTACAATGGGGCCTAACACATTGAACATCAAAGTGCCAGCCAACTCATTAACTTCTGCTGTGAAACATGAAGCAGGAGTACAGCACATACTTGCCTTTGCTGAAAATATTTTATGAGCATTTCACTCCCGAAAGAAGTGTTACAAACGCTTACGCAATTCACTTGCATGTGTAATTGCCTTTATGAGCAAGCAAACAATGTGACAGCATCACTAACTCTCCAAAGTCTGGGTTTTGATGTTTTTGCCTTAAAGTTGAATTTTAGTATGGACTGAGTTTCCAAACTATGACTTTTTCCCTACTTTAGACTGATGTCAAACAAGGTCTGAGAAAGAAAATGAAAGGGAAAGGAGCTCATGGAACATGCTTTTAGCTTTTGAAAGTGTAATTTAGGCTGCCACAAGTAAAATTCTGGCTCAAGTGTGGCCAAATCCAGAATGCTTTTCGAACTCCCAGGGAGATCCTCAGCCATCATGTGACAGGGAGGAAAGGTGCTAGACTTCCGAAGTGCAGGAGGTGAAACAACCCTGTGCAGGCAGTAAAGAGAGGGAAGAGATAGGAGACAAGGCAAAGAAGTTTAAAATTACTGAGTATTGCAAATTTCACCTAAAGATAGCCTACATGCAGGTCTTTTATGTCTGTTTATAGCCTAACACAGTGTGTCACTCACTTGGGTTAACTATTTGCAAGAGCAGGATTTTCCCTTGCAGCTTGTAGCTATACTAGTGTGGAGCCCAACTTCATCTATTCCAAGTTGAGGATTGCTGATTGCTAGCCTAGACCTTGGCAGGAAGGAGCATTGACATACTAGGGAAGGTAAAGGTGGTGGTTGATTCCTTGACTGCTGCAAGCCGTGGCAAGTGGCCCCGATGCTCCCAGAGTCTGTTTACACTAACACACCTAACACTAACAATCAGGTCCCTTCTACTGCTCTGTAATGTCCAGGTTGCAGTTTTGCCAAGTAGTTGCATCCATTCCAGCAATCTGAAGCACCTACTAGCACCCTGTGCACCCTGGTATACCTGTTGTCTCTGGTATATACAGCTATGCACCGTAAGGTTTGTTACGGCTTCTCTGTCCTCCCCCCGCCGTGGCTCAGAAAGGTTTTATTGACTATGACCCTTCATGTCTACAGTTGCACGGCCCTTGGCAGGTGTCATCAACAGAAAAGATGTAGAGTCACTGTAATGTAGAAGTTAGGAAGTTGAAGGAAATAACATCAGGGAAGTAGTAAAAATTCTTCATTTCTGACTTTCTATGTAGAGAGCTGACAGTTTCTCTCACTCCTGGGACAAAAGAGAATAACCAAAGTCCTCCAGCATCCAGAGATCAATGAGGCTGTACTTTGTACCTGTATTTAGGGCTGAGTTTTGAACATGAAATAATCACGTAGGTTCAAAAACATCCAGAAGCTGAGTAAAAGAAAAGAAACAGACAGTTCATAGCACACAGACAGTTCATAGCACTTGAAGCAATTTCAGATTCTCAGATGTCATACTTAATTTCTGAATATGTGGTGTCAGCAATATACAAGAAATCATCAGCTAGCTGAAATCTTAGAGTAGAAGTACAAAACCAAGGATACATTAGAATGGCTAACACAATATTTTTCTGATATCATGTCCATCAATTTCTCTGTAAAACTTCTGCCTCAGATGCTCTTGGATAACTCTTTTTCCACTCCAGTGTCTTTAAAATAGTACATAACTTTTCACTGGATCCTATATAAGGATGTAGCTTTTCATACTCTAGGCTGGGACTCAGCAAGTCTTGACAGCTATTCACAGTATAGTGGCATATTTCCTTCCCTCGTCCTCTTTGCACCTCTTCGCTCCCTCTGAGAGGTACTGAGTGGTGCATCCTAATATATTTCTAGAACAACAGGTGAAAGATGCAAGATAAAGCCATTTGTGCAATATATTCAATGGTCACCTCAGTGTATGTATTTGTGAATACTATACCACTGACACTAGCCAAAGCTCAGTTTCCATCCCAGAGGAGGTGCACAAGAAACATTTTTCAAAAGTCAATCTACAATGGTCATTCCACCAGTCCATCAGATTCATCCCTACTTCCTAGAAAATTCACCTCTACTTGGTGGTAAATTCTTGTATTGATTTCTGGGTCCTCCATGGACTATTATTTTTTCTTCCAGAGAAAGAAACAAGATTTCGCATGAGTACCCGTGCAGCTGAGAAATGCTTTTATTATTCATTTTTTTCCCACTGCATAATTTTTTTTTCTAAAAATAATCCTGCAACAAGGTATGGGCCTAACCAGTAGGGAAAACTGGAAAATCATCTATGAGAGCCTCAGAAATGCTGAGGAAGGCCAATGTAACAAGAACGGACACTTGCAAATAGTAATGTTGTAGATTTGTGGGAGGCATTTACAGTGACCTTCTGATGGTATTTTCAACATTTGTCTATGTATTTGCCACATTTTACAGCATCAGTTTCCTTCTATCTTGCCTGAATCCTATAGAAATTCTTTCAGCAGCCTCACAAATGAAGTGGAAAAGTTTGCTAGTAACACAGTACTGTTCAGGATATTCAAAACTATCGTTGGCTGCAGATCTGGAGAAAGTGTTAGCAATACCAAAGGACAAAGAATTAAAATGGCAGATGAAAATCAGTCATGAGAAATGTAAAAATACATAGTGAGAAGCATGACTCTACCCATATATATACACTCACACACAACTGTGGGCTTTGAATTGGATATTTCAATGCAGAATATTAATCTTGGAGTCTTTGTGGATCATTCTCTGGAAACATCAACTCAGTGTTCAGTGGCACCAAAAAGACAAGCAGAAAACAAGGAATTATTTGGAAAAAAATAGAGAACAAAACGGCAAGCATTACATTACTGCATTATGCATAAAACTACAAAGAACTTGTATCTTTGGCATTGACCACAACGTTGGCCACTCAATCTGAATAATTATGTAGCAGAACAAGGACAAGTACAGATAAGGATGATCAGAGATCCAGAATTACCTTCATATGGGATGGCATTGAATATTCTTGAATTCTACAGTATGAAAAAAAAAACCCCAACAGACAGAAAGTGACTGCATATATAAAATATTTAGAGATGCCAATAATATGAGTGGAGAAAAGTTGTTTACTATTTCTTATAAAACAAGAAAAATAGGAGTCTCTCAATACAAGAATCAGAAAGAAGTCTTAAAAACAAAAAATGAACATTAATTTTTTAAAAAGTGCATATTTATTTTGTGCAGAATAAAATAGAGAATAATGCACAGAATTCACTACCACTGCATGTTGTGGATGCCAAAGGTATGTGTGACTTCAAAAACAAAAGGACACATCGTTGTTGCAAATTCTGTCTCAGGAAGCCCCTGACCCACTGATCCTCACAAGTAAGGAGGCCTCTCTGAATGAAAGAAGAAGCTATAGTTGCTTTGGTTTCTTATTCATTTCCTCAGCATCTGTTACTGTTACTGCCAGGGACAGAACAATGAGAGTGGCTTTTGACGCCTTTGTGGGTTCTGCAACTGTGAGTGTTAATCCTTTAATCTTTTTGATTCACTTTGTCCTCCTTAAGCATATTTCATTTTATATTTACGGGCCTAATTCAAGGTTTGTGAATGAAGTCTAGTTTCTTTTGAAGTCAGTGGGAATAGCAGACTCACCTTTTCCCGTTTACGTTCTAGAAAGCAATTCTCTTTCTCAGATCTAAGTTTACACCACATGAAGTGATGTAAACAACTCAGATTCCTAAATGCTTCTTAAATTACATGCAGCCCCCTCATAATGCTTCTGTCAGGGAGAATCTCTGCTCCTCATGACCATGTTTGAAACAGAGCCAAATGACACCAAGTGCCCTAAGACCCCAGGGTTCATCTTTGCAGAGGCTTTTTCCAGATTCATCACTTAAGAGCAGACCCAAGACCCAAGAAAATGAAATGGCTTCCTCATGAATCAGGATGTTACTTACTCTTATATGTTTAATTATACTGATAACCAGTTCAGTCAAAACTCAGCCAAAGATGTCACTATTAGAGATGACAGATACCTGCAGGGCAGCTTTTTTTTTTAATTTGAACTTCCTAAGATCTATCTGCTTTCAGTTAAGAATAACTTTCAGGTTTTGCTAAACTATTAAATGCATGGTTTTTATTTCGGTTTAAACTTCTGTCTTGCAAAAGCTATGTGCACTGCATATTTTAGGAACATTTGGGGAATTGCAGTTAAGTTTGTACCAAGCCAAACAACGCCCCTGCAAGAGAGCACACCTAAGAACAATTTGAGTAACGTGCAGAAATTACAGCTAATTCTATTATATTACATGTCTCAAGTGCAACTTCTCTAACTAAAACCATGACTGCTTTCAATACTTTCTTCACAGCTTCCCTTTTCTTATCCCAGAAAATCACAGGAGAACTTACTGTATACCTAACTTTCTCAAGCAAAAGCACAAGAAAGTAGTTTACAGCAAGCCACTTCTTCTCTATCAACAGTATCTTTTTGTTGTTATTTTACAGTGTTAGATGCCAAATCTATAAATAAGAGGGGAAAAAACATTTGGTATTTCTCAATCTCTTTTAGGAAATTTTCTTCAGATCAAAGTATTTGTTTTTAACATTCCTCACCCGAACTTGGATCTGTGCTTCTTGCTTAGAGGCATGAGTGCCATCTATAGAACAGTCACTAGCAGATATTTACTTGAATGCTGAGAAATAAGAGTTTTGTCCCTGTTGTCCCAGGAGACAGTTTTGTCCCTTTAACAAAAAGCTTTCTTGCTATTCAGTTAATGTTTCACAACAAATTCAGTAATTTTCCACAAGTGGAGGTTTAACATAAGTAAACAAGTGTCATTACAATTTTAAGCAGAGAAGGAATCCCTGACAGAGATAATGATATTGATATTTGTTCAAAGACTGTGATGATGTTTTAAATTAAAATAAACTGTATATGCCTGCTGCAACAGCAGTGGTACAAATATTTAGTATAATGGGAAATACATATTTTATTTTTTATGCTGTGCATTAAATCATGAAATAAAAAGAATGAAAAACAAACAAATAACTCCCACCCCACTCTGCTAATTCCTTTACTCTAAATAAGAGCATTTTGTGATGGGTTATTTATATAATGATTTTTCTGTGATCTTCCTTTCTAGTCCCTAATAAGATATATAGAGGTATTGAGTATTTCAGTTCCATTTCTATCATAAAAGCTTTCTTCTCTAATCCATTTCTTTCCTTGTTTCCTTTTTGTCTGATGGTAACCACTTTCTCATGATGAAAAGGATTTTAATTGAGTCACTAGGAGTATATTTGTAATCCTTTATGTGAAGCCTTTCTTCCAGTTACGTATCTTTAAGTTGCAAATATATCCAGCTTGTAATTTAAAACATAGTTGTACTTTGTATGGAAAATACGGTCATGGAAAGCAGAGGGCACCCTATCACATGCTAACTCTCCTATCATGAAAAATGAAATGAAAAAAAAAAAAGAAGAGAAGAAAAGAAAAGAAAAGAAAAGAAAAGAAAAGAAAAGAAAAGAAAAGAAAAGAAAAGAAAAGAAAAGAAAAGAAAAGAAATAAGAAAGAGAAAAGAAATAAGAAGGAGAAAAGGTAAAGGAAAGGAAAGGGGAAAGTAAGGAAAGAATGAAAAGAACAAAAAAGAACCTGCTTATGTCAATCTAAAAAAAAAATCCATTTGTGATCACAAATGAAACATTTCCAATCTCATAATGGGTAGATTGCTTGGTTTTATTACCAGCCATGCAAAGCAAGACCTCATCAAAGGAAGCACTACGCAGAGGTCCCATCTTTCCATTAAAATAATTTCAAAAAGCTTTTTTTTCCCCCCTTTTTCCACTGAAAGAACCCATTTTGCAAGATGATTTAGCTCAAAATCTGCTGGGAGTAACCCTTGACATAAAGTCATATTGTGTTGGAGTTTAGTCCTAAATTCATACATCAATTATTTACTGTCAACGCAGATTGTATAAGTGTAGAAAATTACTAGGAATGATATTTTCTCTCAGGCAGAAAGAATGTGATACAGCGGATACATCCCACCTAATGTGCTGTCCCACTGTCCACAGGCCAGAATTATTTATGCATTAGAAAACACTGTGCCAGGGCAAAAATAAGAGGAGAGAGAGAGAGACAGACACATTATTTTAAACCTTTCATAACATCCATAAATATTTCATAACAAATAAATAAAGAATGTTGGGCTTGTTTGGAGGACAGCTGTAGCTGCATGGTTCAGTGCTTTGCAAAGCTCCAGAGACCCCACGCTTACCCCTCAGTTAAGCCCCCATTTCTTTTTAATCATCCACTTAGTGCATTGTGGGTAGGGGAGCTCTCCAGGTGAGTTGAAAAGCTGGAGGTTATGTATGTGAATACAACTTTTTATTTTAGATTGTTAAAGCAAACAGCAGAAGGAGAGTTTCTCTCTAATACCCTGTTCAGTGCTTTTGTCTTCTGATTTTTTATATGTGAGGGAAATGACTGCTTTGTCTCAAACATTACTAAATGGTTACTCTACTTTTTTTTTCTTTTCTTTCAAACACTCATGTTTTTAATACGTTAAACATACATTTCATGGTGCATGTAGAGAAATTATGTTTAGACTGAAGAGAGTCATATTTTCATGTTTCTAAACTGTTACAGCTGAGTCCAAGACTGTCTTTAGGAGCTTTATTTCTTACTTTGGAGTAAATGGCTTGATTTCCTGCACCTCACACCGCTGTGCTGCACTCATTAATGGTGTACATGAGGTACAGGGCATGTGAGAACAGTCCTGGTGCAAGTGAGAGTCAGCTACCCCAGACTGAGGCTTAGTGTTCCACTTAAATTTGCTTTTATGGGGAATTAGTAATGGACTCCTGATTTAGCTAACAGAACAAAAAAAAAATATTACAGAACAGAAGTCTGGATTAGATCAAATTAATTTTAAGATCTCACAGTTACATTTTGGACTATGTTATATCATAGCCTATGGAGACACCCTTAAGTGATTGCTTTGTGTGTTTTTTTGAATTGCTTCATGTCCTGCTACAGCCCTGAGGAAGCATGCCTTCCATCCACAAAAGGTAACTGTGGGAAGTTGTGTTGCAAATATTCCTTACTGGCTGATGGTAGAGGCTCCTCAAGAACAAGCGTTGGCTCTGGATCCAGAGCCTACAGCACAGCAGCATCACTCCCCTTTTCATGGAATGCTACAGTGTGTCTCCAGAGCCCTTCTTGAGGTCTGACTAGTTTGGCATCTGATATCCTGTTCTCTAACCAGGTCTGAGCAACACTGCCATAAGCAAAGAAGCCCTCTGTGACAGCACCACAGCTAGAGCTGAGCTGGTAAGCCCACACAGCTCTGAGTCAGGTCTTGGGAATGACTTCTATTTACCTGGGAGATGGGTAACCTATGTTTCACGCCTTCTAGACAAAATGATAGCATTTGCTAACGAAAACTAATGCACCTCCAAGCTGCTGTTGAACATATCAGGAAGCGTGCAAAGGGCCTGAGGCATAATGTTAAATGCCACCGCTAATCTCTGAGGTGACACACTACAGGATCTCTGTCCCTCCACTGTTTAGTGCACGAAGGGCTGTGAGACAACATTCACTTGACCTCTCTGGGGTTTCCACCCCCAGGACTGGCATGACAGACTGGCTTTTCTGTACTGTAAATGCACATGGATGGATACCTGCTTAGACATCCTGCTGGGCTGGAAGGTAACATCCAGACCTTTCTGCAACACATGCTGCTATTGTAATCTCCAGCCCCACAGTGAGAGGACTTGTGGCCTCCAGTGTGACAAAAACAGTAACTATCTACATCTGCAGAGGTGAAGCTATAGACAGAAAACTACAAATCAGAATTTGTGAAGTGCATTTGCAGGAACACGTACCTGGCAGCAGAAGGTTGTTGTGGTGTTGACGGAATGTGAACTGGCAGCAAAAATGTTCACAGTGATTTTGATCTGCCTACACACGTACTGACAGACCCCGGAGTGGGGAGATCCACACAAGTGGAATATCTTGTTCAGGACATCTCATTGACAAACTGGAGTGAGACCACAGAAGTGCAACAAACAGAGAGCATCGCTTTGGAGGGACTACAGTACAAGGGAAGACCCTGGTCACTCAGTCTGCCTGCGTAAGACAAGCTGTAGCCCAGCACAGAACTAAATATTCATTTGAACCAAGAGATGGATTTCAGGTTAAAAAAATATTACAAACTTGTCTTTGAAATTGTATCTGGATTCTCTCCACGACAATATATGAACAGTTGTCCCAGAAATTGACCCTCACCTCGCTGAAAACAAAGCCTGAGTTTCAGTTGTTCTATTTCACTGAATCATAGACTCATATGAGACTCATTTCAACTCATTAAATTGTATCAAACATCTGTGAGTGAACTGAAGACCCCATTTCCAACGTTACCCTTAAATACTCTTAGGCTTAAACCTGATACCTCCCAACTAACTCTCTGACACAGTAAGTTCCTAAATTGTGCTTGGGGCTTTTCTGTGGGCATTTGCAATGTTATCAACAGCTAGTCTGACCTCTGGACACTAAAGCGGGGACAGTTTTCCAAAGACAGCAGCACCAGCACTAAATGCAGAGATAACATGACCTTTCCACTTATATTCAGTATTTTCTTCTATATACCTCTAGGGATTGTGTTAGTTGCTTTAGTCAAGAGCTGACTATGTAGAGGCTAGTAAATGAAAACTGGTCTGAGGGGAAAAGTGAATCTTCTAAACTAGTAATCAAGCAAGAGAATAAGAATTTTTTTAGGTGTTACAGTGATCAACAAAAAGGTAATCAATTATCAGTGGAAAATCTGGTAGTAAAAAAAGTAAAATTAAAAAAGTAAAAATGAACCTGGCCACATCTTCATAAATGGAAGTATTCTGAAAAATGCCTGTGTTTCTACTTCAAGAAATTACTATTTGTCTTTTATTTACCTTTTTACTATGAAAATACAGTCATCCTGTGTTGGAGAGTTTGGAATTTAATATTATATCAAACTACCATGATGTCCTAACCATTGTTTACCCTGCTGTAGTTGGTGAGTTTTAAGAAGGACAAGTGAAAAAAAGTATATAACAGGTGGTGTTTTGCTGCTTCAGTATTAACTGAATTTTCATGGCCAGAGTACTCAGTTATATTTTGAGTAATAAGCTACTTTGTAAAATAAAACAATAGCACAAAAAATATTTTAAAAGTAATATAGTTTTAGGGTGATCTGAAGTGAAAAAGGAAAGTTTCTTAACAAATCCAAAGGACTAGCTGAAAAACTTTCCTAACTTTTAGAAGAAAGGTTAATCATGTGATTTCAGTATAACTCGTTCTTTTCGGACTACCTTGAAAATGTTTATAGTATGCACGTTTAAACTATTTTAAATGAACATTCTTCTGCTCAATCAGGTTTTACATGTTGTTGCTGCAATATCATGAAACTTTTAAGGGTTTCTTTTTTTGTGGGGGGAGGAGATTAGTGATCAGCAGAGTTTTCAAAGGCAAGCAAATTGAGAAAATTTTTAGACAAAGAGGTAGAAAAGCCCCATTCCAGAAGGTTAAGAAAATAGTGTATTGCATTCTACATCTTTTATTAGATTTCCGTGTTTTCCTCAGAATCAGCCTGAAATGATTTTAGAAATGACAGGCAAATGATGGCCTACTATCTGCTGAACGGCATGATAATTCTTATTTTCTGCTTCTCAAGAGAAAAGAAATGGTGTTGAAAACTTCCAAATACTCTTTATAATTTTCATGAATGGAAGAAATTGGTGTTCTTTGCTGAAAACAATTGAAGTGATTATTTGTCTGAAAATTGGTATGTTTGTTTTGTTTTGCTAGTTCAAATATTCTGCACGCACTCTCCCTGGAAACGTCTTCTGATGGAAGAAACTGATTGGAGACTGAGGCACCAATTTCAGAAGCACCCTTAATTCCAACCAGCAGTGCAAGACCCCATCAAAATGTAAATTTGATCCTGAACTTGGATACCCTTCTGTTTCTTCCTTTTGAATGAGGGACACAATAGTGATCTTCAACAGAAAGTGTTTCTTCAGAAACTGGCCAACTAACTATGCTGACATTTTTACAAGATTATTTTAGTTTTGTCATAGGGCTGAAGTAGAGGAATAGTATTTCTGTCACTTTCTACACCACCCAAATTATTTTCAGGAGGAAAAAGAGGAAACAAAAAGCAATAAATATGAATTAATACAATACCTGTCTAGCCATTAATGGAACTTCTCTAATTTAATATATAATGTTAGTCTTTGATTAAAACACTGTATTTGCAATATTGTACATGCCGCTGTGCAATCCCAGCATTTTGAAGCCAAGCATGGTAGTTATTTTTCTCTTGCTCATGTACAGATGACCTTCAACTGAGAGAAAGCAGAAAACTGAATTTTTTTATATATAGAAGCTCATGAACAAAAGGTTTTTCCTTGGTATCCTTTTTCACAGGACCCATGCATTTAAAATACTGTAGGCTTCATTTCATTTTATGCTGACTTAGGTGTTTACTATTGTCATGTTATTAACCTTGCTTTAAGAAGGCTTTTATAACATCTGTATTAGAGTTTATTACTAGTCTTAGCTGTGATATACAGTTCATGGCCTTATTAAAGGATGTGTCCTGCCCTTGGAATTCCCTGGAATCAGGTAAATAATGTAGAGGAGTGTTGCAAGGAAAAAAAAAGGCACACTTTTCTCTATTTAAACAGTCGAAAAACCCCACGGACATATGGGTTTTCTTTACTCTGCTCTGTACAAAGAGAAGTTTGAGGAGGATTCAACTTCTCAGAAAATTAATAATAGGTTACAAACCCTTTATAATTAAAATCTGGCCCATGAAGTCAACAAATGACAAGTACTACCTGTTGTTTGTCCATTTTACATGAGTTTATTGCTGTCAGGTCTGTTTCCAATGGATAAATTGCCGCCTAACACCTCAGAGTTGTCATGTTTATACCCTCTTTTTGGCCAGATAAACCAAGAAACACAGCAAGCATGGGGAAAGTATTACTTTTTGACTGTATGTTATTCATTAAAGAAAAAAGAGAAGAAACTTTCTGAAGGGTCAGGTTCACAATTCTGGAGTACAAATAATTTTCTCAATGGTGTAAAATAGTCACAAAACTGGAAAAAGTAGATCTGTTTGAACCTTGGGAGTCACACTGAGTAACAAGTCTGAGATGTTTCAAGATCCCTGTGAGACAGATGATCCCTGCCTCTCCTTCCTATCACAAAGAGTACACAATCAGCAAGTTTGGTACTCAAAACCATCTATAGAGATACCTCTAAGAGCAGGGTGTAGGCACCTCACCATGAAGGGCATGAGCTTTCTACATTCTTCACTTTACATACCAGCTTCCACTGCGAATGCCAGTGCCTCCACATGCTCTGCGCTGAAAAAAATTGGCAGAAGAGCTTCAAGTCCAAGCAATGCCATCTTTCCTATGTCCGCTTCAATGTCTTTGGCCTTACCTACATAAGCAATTTTCCTGCAGTCTTCTCCAGGAAACATTCCTATTGTGACTGTGGAGAAAATTTACTTCTGCACACTGCTGAGATTTGCCTCTCTTGGATGTTTTCTAGCCGTCCATCTTCAAAATGGCCATCATGCATGAAAACATTCCCATATATTTTTAATACTGTCCCTTTAGTCTTTGGCTTTAAACCACTGCCTTTAATCTTTCTACAAAGCTGTAAGGATATTATATAAAGGTCACATATGAATCTAGCTTACTCTAAGGAATCGCATTCCTTAAGGCTTGTTGTCTAGTTAAAATCAAACATAGCACTTGGCAGAAATGTTGGGTTAGTGCTCTATTTAAGTGCTTTTCAGCCTGTAGCATCTGAACTTTATACATGTCTGCACTCTGGTTGAGAAGCGTGAAATACATACCATCTCCATTACTGTGTTCAGCTTTGACATTGCCTGTGCCTCTCCAGTTCTGATGCAATCCCTCCAGACCACACATTGCATACACTGAGGTTTTGAGTAATTGTAATTGGTGTATGTAGCAGTAGGACACCCCAGACACATTGTGAGACATACATAAATTAGACAACTTGTGTTATAAAAAGGTGCCGCTAAGACACACTCTTTCTAAGATGGAGGAGTCTTCTTGACCATCTAGATCTGTCAAAACACCAAGATCGGAGGTATGGGGAGGAGAAAAATAGCAAGGAAAGTTCACTTTGCAACAGTGTCTCTCTCAATTCCTTCACCAGAGACAGCAACCAGTAGCCCTTGTTTTCTCCTTGTCTGCTCCCTATGACAATTTTAGTATGACCAGTCAGAAATGAACAGAGCAAAATCAGCGAGTATTCGTGAAACCTCACCTAGTTCCCAGTTCACATGGCAGTCAGCAATGACCTCCACACTTGTATATGTCACAAACCTTCGTGCAGGTTAAACGGTTCACTGCAGCACCACGGGGAAATTACCCTTTCCACTGCTTGTGCTACCTGCCACCAAACACGTGACTGCCTGTAACGGAGGATTTGTGACTCCAGTTCCTGTGCAACTGCAAGCTAGTCAAGGGCACCACACAAGGGTGTCTCTCTCCTCCTGCAGAAGCAGCAGAATGCCTGAAATCTGCTCAGTTTGCTTTTTCCCCAGCTATATCAACTAGTTTAACAAGATACTGCTTCCCCCTGTTCCTTTTTGCCTTTCTTTACAAAAATAGCACTATAACTAATGAAGGGTAACAAAAGCAAAATAAAAAAGCTCACTGTTCACAATAGGCAGAAACAGGTTTACTGGGACATGTAATATCTTTTCTTTGACTTTATAATTGATATAGCCGGAAAAATTAGACAAGTTTTCAGGCTCATGTGTTCTTTGGGCCTTGAAGACAAACCTCAAGGTCTTGTACACTTGACAGTTTGACCGATTATTCCTAATCATACCAACCAGTCTTAAAATACATTGCTCCTATTTACAAACCTTATTCTGACTGTGTCCTTTGACAATTACAGCTACGGTAAAATATTGGGGCTTACAATGACATTTATGAGGTGCAGAAAGTGTTCCAAAACACTGTAATGAAACAATAACTTAGCATTCCAGTGTGGTGTTTTGGGTTTGTTTTTTTTTACAGTACCAGCTAGTGCTGTTGAATGGCAACATCCTGCATCTCTTATTTTGCCATCCTTTTCTCTTTTAAACAGATGCAAAGTTGTAGAATAGAAAAATCTTCCCTTTAAAATAAAGGAAATTGGACTTCTGAAGACTCCTAATAAAAGAGCTGTATGTTCATATTTCAAACTAAAACCAAAAACTTTCATCTGGATCTGAAATGCCCAAATTAAAAGGGAAGTTGTGCCATTAACACCTTGAGTGCAAGTATGTGTTGTCTTCTGAAGACTGCCAATGCAAACAATAATGGATTCTTAATATAACAGTAACTTTTTCTAAACACGTGTGACTTATATGCACAATCTCCACTGATTAATCCAGAAACGTGTCAGCCACAATTCAGACCTCAGCTGGTGTGATATCTCAGAAATATCCATTTAACTGAAAAATATGTATATTTCAAATGAATTTCTATAAAATGTAATAATCTCATTTCAAGCTTGATTATCAGCTTCGTGATTATCAACTCCACAAGTCCATGGAGGACTTCAGTGAAAAAAAGGTGAGGGTCAAATATTTCGTTTGAACACAATGGTTTTCTAGGTACTCAGGATTTATGTTAAAAATTAATGCTCTACAAAAAATTTTGAATTAAACCAATTCTCTGTTTGCATATCTTGGCTGTCTAATAAAGATCTCAGTTGAGAGAACAACAGGAATTGAATATAGTTGAAGAGAAAAATTATTTTCAGTTAAACAGATAAAGTTAATAGAAACAATAATTTGCACAATTTCCTCAGTTATGGTAAAGACAGGATCTTCAAAAAACCAAAATACTTCATTTTATATGAAATATTATAACAAGAGTAAGATATTTTTTTTCCTAAATGGCACCCAAACTGCAATGTAATTTTTAAAATAAATTTTTAATTTATAGTAAAACAGTGGGGGTTTTCCTATAGAAAGATGGGTTACACTTTACAATTAAAGGTGGTAGGCCGGACAGCTTTAATTTGCTGAAGAAACCGTGTACAGAGACCCAGTGAAAGACTAGAAAGGTAACTGCAAAGCTGAAAATTGTCCTGCAGTAGGAACACATCGAAGTCAAGAGTAAGAGTCTTAAGTGTAGCTGTTCTTTTCAAAGCAACCAAGATATATCTTCATGCACTCAAATAAATGTATTTTCTTCTCAGCTGCAAAATATGACTTTCAGTGCTGTAGGCTCTTACATAAGAAAAAGGGTGGGGTTTTTTTTTAATATCTGAAGGTGCACAATCTCTGGAACTTCTCAGGTGCAATTTATAACACTTAAGGGCAAAAAGACCTTATCCTGCTGGTAAATTGAGAGAAATTCCATATAGCTGAAATGTGTTTTGTATCACCGGAATCAGAAATGCTCTCACCATCAGTGAATTTTGTATCAGCTGAAGTAAAAACAAGGTATGATGTAATTCCCTGTCTTAAACTACATTTCCGTTTCCCTGGAGTTCCACTAATGCTCTGTGATGAACCTTTGTCAACCATGTAAGTACTAGAGTTGCAGCAATAAAGCAAATAATTTTTTGTCTTCATCAGCGTATGGAAATATTTTACCATTTAAAACTCTTAAGAAACCATTCCTCTACCACTATTTGAAACCTTATTGTAACAATATTCAGCAGTTGTTCTGCTGCTTTAATCTTTGTTCTGCAGTCTTATTTCACACAGTACTGCCACTTTAAGATGGGGCTTCCTATGAATTTAATTTTAAAAGATCCTTCCCTCAATGTCAAATAATCCAGAGTGAAGATTGTGGAAGAAACACAAAATATAAATGTAGGATAACAAAATAATTAATATACACACAGTCAGTCTATACGCCACCATAATGTTCCAAGGGTATCTCACAAATGTAATGACAACTTGCCTATTTCATATACTAAAACATCATGCCAAGTTTTCAGCTTGTATGTGTTACTAGGCTATATTATGGTCAAGACAAATGCATTTATCACAACTGGCCCATCAGATGGACTTTTTAAAAAGTAGTATAGAGGCAGTAGACATTGTTTTTTGTATGGATCTGTAATGTATTTGTTAGGACAAGATTTGTTGTTAATGAATACCTCAGTAGACTCCTATGATTCTGTTAGGTTTGGTGCTCTGCTGTACTTTCTTTCTACTGCAAAAACCAGGAGTGAAATTGATCCCCTGCTTGCGATCTGAGACCGAGATCGTGCACAGATGTGTTATGTGATTACATTTATGTTTTCTGAGTGGCCTCAGAGACAGTACAGCTTAAGGAATGAAGGTTGTCATGAAGTCAGAGGCACTGTTCCTTCCCCTCCAAATTCCCCTGCACTGCACAAATCCAAATTCATACTCTGCTGCTCCGCATTCTCTCTTTCACTCATCCCATCTCACTAGTTCTGCACAACAAAAAATGTCATGAGAAGCTCATTTTAGGAAGTCTTGACCAGATAATGCAACCACTGAACAGGTTTTTTGACCATATTCTTTCCCGGTTTTGAAAAAAATACATTATGATTACATTAGCTTTATGAGTTACTACTGGTTTTTAACTTCTCTTGCTTTAATTAATGCTAATTTGACCACAATGTTAAATAAATTGTGTGTGCTCTTCAAACTGTCTCTGAAAGCAGCAAGTCAGGTCCTGGAACAGAACTTTCAAAAGGACTCACTCTTAAAAGGCAGAAGTAGAGAGAGGGGAACTGTTCCAGCATGACTGGGTGTACACAGCACCGAAAACTGGAGCCAGAGCTGTTACAAGTCGTTACAGCTAATTCAGTACTTGGTGTTAGAAAATTACAAAAAAAGAGAGTAAGTTTAATTAGCTTAACACATCTAGTTTCACGCTCCCCTCATCTTAGACCTGCACCCTCATTAAAAAATGAAATTGGTTTGTGTCCCTTACAGAGGTTTTGCTGGATTCCTTCAAAACCAAAAATATCAGTAGAATGAACATTCATCATTCCTAGACTGCTCTCATTCTCACATTCTAGTTTTCAGCTTGCTTTTATATGTATATGTGAATGATCTGCCCAAATATTCTGCTGAATACATACTAATAAACTGCATTAGTATTTGCATACCATATGCTCACTAAGGGCTTAATTACACTTTGTTCCACAAACAAGTATTTTTAAAAAATTAACGTATGTCAGCTAATTATTTTTCCTGACTTATTTACTTTTTCATTTTGCTTCATTTTTAATTTATACAAGACCTCTTTGTGGCCTTGTTTCATTTTCCAAAGAATGATAATAACTGAGGCTTTTATACCTCAAGCACTCAGGCACATCCTTTAGTTTATCCACCCGAGCAGTCATCAAAGTTTTCTATGCACAAAGTGAGGAAAGTTACGCATGAGCATAAATTGTTCCAGTTTTAATGCTGAAATATACCCATATACTATACATATTGCATAAACTACACCCTGCAAAAAGTGGAGCTTAACCAGAAAAAATCCTCCACCGTAGCAATCTCAAATTACATGTTTGGCAGGACTGACAGAGGTACATCACTTGTTTTCCTTTCACATTCTGCAAGATCTTTTAGGACATGTTCTCACGTAGTCATAAGGGTCCATACTAAATGCACGAATGCATGCTTCATACACTCCAAATATTGATTAGAAGATAAAACTTCCTACACATATAGCTGCTCACCAGGATATGAGAGTGTCCCTGGCTAGAAGAGCACCAAACAGTCAACCTCGTCAGGCCCTCAGGACATGCGAGTATTGCAGATTCACTCATACGGTTCAATAAGCATACTGACAGATCATTTCAGATAATGTAGTGTCTCTAAAAAACATGTCCCTGGGACTCACAGGACACTCACAAAGAAGTTAAGAACAAGTAAAGAGAATATATTTTAAAATTTTTTTAATTACACAGAAGAATGATGTTTCATGTGAAATTTCTTCCTGATCTAATATATAAAAATTTCACAGGAAGTACAGTTCTCACACTGAAAGTCACAACAGGCAGAGCAGGCTCTGGATGGTCAAGATAGCTCTTTGGATCACAATATCTTGATACCAAAACTCTCCAACAATACTGGAATCCAAGGATATGCTTGCAGCTTCTATAGAGACAACCTGGAAAACCCAAGAACATGTTTCAAAACAGCTTGGATTTCAGCACAGGCTGTCCAAGCCCACACAGGATTCAGCATAAATACTTGCCAGCTGAAATCCATAAGAAATATGAAGGTAGCTTGTCTTCAGTTCTCTGAGCTTCAAATCTGTCTTTAGATTCCTGTGTGTCTCTACACTTAGTACAAGTGCAGCTGACCCTCCTCTACCATTGTGCAGGTGTGTTGCTGGCAAAACCAGGAAACCTATACATATGGGTTGGAAGAACTTTAAGCAGACACCTACGTAGGTCAACTCCCTATCCGTGGTAGTATCTACTGCAGGTGTCTCATCTGCTTTTACAAAACCCCCTGTAAGGCAAAAGGACAGTATTTTGCTGGGATGATAATGATTGCTGTATGCAAAATACATAAAGCTTCTTTTTTCATCGCTGATAAAGGCAGGACATTAAGAATGGCATCTAAAGGGAAGCCTAATGAAGATCTAGAATAGACAGCCAGGGGATAGAGAGAGAGCTCCCAGAACAGGTTAGACACAAAACTGTGGCAACCATGTTGACAGGACTGATTGTCTCAGTGCAGAGACTGGAATAGAAGGTCCCCTCAAGATCCAGCTTTTGTACAGGTCTACGCAGACACTGTAACCTCCAGCAAATCTTTTCCATGGCTTCCTTACTGTCATATTGGAAAACAGGGATTATGTTTTGGAACATTCTTACTGCAGTATCTTACTGCCATTCTCTTTTGTCCCACCACCTGGACAGCAATTTGACATCTTCTCTTTACAGCAGCCCTTTGCACATCTCATCTTATTGTTGTGTTTCTTCCATCTTCTCTCCTTCAGCTTAACCCTGGTTGCTTCAGCCTTCCCCTTTCAACTTGTTTTCTCACCTTGTCATTCTTGCCTCTGTCCTTTTTACTGTAATCGAAGGTCTGTAATAGACCTTCATCTTTCTTCATTGTAGCGTCCAATGACGTTTTCCTGCCTGAAAACTAGAGGGGTTTCATATTAGATTTTTCAATTTGCTTAGATTTTTCCTAATTTTATGCTTCCCTTTAAGCTTATCCACAACCCCTCAGCTAAATAATTTTTATGCAAGGAGCTTATTCCCTGTTATGAAAACCAAACTATTAATTAATGTTTTGAGTAAAAATAGACACAGCATAGATCTCTGGACAACCCCAATTCTGTGACCAAACCATCAATAACTTCTTTTCAGTACTTTTTGTCATTATTTTACACTTTTTCATTTAGTGAAAGATCTATGTATAATTTTTGTTCTCTATATTAGAATGCAATTTATTTCACATACTATCTTTAATACAAACTTCCTCTGAAATCTCTTGGAAGAACTCTGCGCAAAGCAGAACCTGTATTGCATTCAGCAGAAGAAAAGGTGTAAAAAGTGTTTAAAGACTAAGTGAGAGCATTGACACATCTGGGCAATAGGAAAAGGGTACAGAACATAAAATAGTTATCTTTTTGCCAGGTTTATTTCATTTCCAAGTTGTAAAAATAAGGGAAGCTTATGAGGCTGAGAAGTTTAAGCTGTTCCAAAAGGTAGGCACTGTGGAAAGAAGTATGTTGGTCTTATTGTGATAAGGAATAAGGAAAAGGAAGGCACTGAAATGAGCAGAGGGAAGAGAAGAAGACAAAGATAAGACATTTGAATTTCTCCTTTGTGCCAGGTGGAGACAGGATATGCAAAGAAGCTAATTGCAGCTCTCAGATTATGGAGTCTATTCAGGACCTACTGAAGTTAAGGAAAGCTTCACAGTGGTAAGAAATACACTCACCAAAGGATGCTCACCACTGAAGAAATGCCAGAGTTCTTTAGCCTCTCACTGGTGGTTGTAGGAAAGTGATGTTGGGATTGGCCAAATGCTAGGAACTGAGTACTCAGTGTGGCTGCTACCTTTGTAGGGCCAATGAGAAGAGACATTCTGGGTCCTAATCCCAAGACAGGCTAGAACATCTCCATGGAGATTTAAAGCAAGTCCCGTTAAAAAGCCTAAACAATTCTGGGCTCAATGAAGTACCTCTGATAGATTCTCCTGCTTCATCCCAGGACTACTTTACATAATACTGCTGGAACAGCCCCTAGGAGAAGCCCATGCATGAGGAGAATTACTTCATACACAGTGAAAGGTTGCAATAGCAACATTAGACATACTAAGAAAGGGTTGAGAGGTGTGAGAGGTCTGGCAGAGGCAGAAGAAAGCAGAATCAAAGTACAAACCAAAGTGGTTTGTTAACATCTGACCGAACCTCCTTCAGCAGCTCAAGTAATTATAAATAAGCAGAATAAAGTTGCTGGAATAATGATAGAATCAGAGACATCAACGGGGAGTCTAGGAGGTACATTATACATAAAGCAGTCTGAAACATCTCTATATTTGACCCTTGGGAGGACTGACACGTTAAAGGTACGTGAAGCACCCCAACCCAATAAGCTGAAGTGAAATCTCATATTCTGCCTTTATTAGCGCAGGAGAGTAAAGCAAGAACAACAGCAAGTTGCAGAGAGACAGCATCACCAAGACAAAACAGCTAGGGTGCACAGTAGGTGCAGGGTGTGCTGTGTTGCACGCCAGAGCTGTGTTTTAATTCTCCCCACACACTGTTTATAGGCTCTGAGCAGCAAACTCTGGACTATGAATTGCACTTCATAAGCCTTGCACCAGTACAGGTGCTGCAGAGCCTTTTCTAGATGAAGTCACTACTGACTTACTGTGTCTGTGGTCTGATGACAACTGGGCGGAGATTATCCAGATCTGCCCAGCAATGTGCAGTGGTAGCTAGCTAGAACTTGAGTGCCAGCCCTTTTTCTGGTTTTAACTTTTCTTTGCACAAACAATTTTATTTTTGTTTCTTTTGAACACTGTAATCTTCCCTTTCTGAAATGTCAGACCTTTCCCTTTGCTTCATTTGATCAAAACAAACATACAGATTTCCAAATTGAAAAGTTTCATCTAGACACAGTTTAGCATTGAACTACATTTTCTCATTTTCCAGGGAAGTTGGAGCAATTAATCCCCTTCCTCCTTTGTGGGCTGAGGCAGATTAAGTCTCTCCTGTGGTTTCCATACTGCAGCCTTACAGTTCATCATAAGGCACAAGTGAGATGCCTGAACTGCAACTTCCATAAAGCACTGGGGCAGCTGAAACAGATGTACAGTTTCTGGTACTGGACCCCGAAGAATAATATTTGATCTGACTTGAAACATGAACAAAACCCAAAATGGACTATTTCTATTCTAGTGGAAAATTTTGGTTTTCAGATGGAAGGATCTGGACATTTTTAAGATGAAGCCAGAAGCAAATTTTTTTTGACAAAAATTTTTCCAACCCTGAGCTTATTAGAAATTGTCCATACCTGTTTCCCATGTAACAAAAATTAGTTTTTGTGATCATCTCTGCTACTGTTATGAACCAATACTGGGCAATATTTCAATCATTCTGATAGCAGTCTGCAAAGTCGTTTGTCTTTCATCTTCTGTGGTGGGGACACCCAGTCCCTAATTTCCATTAATTAGGTTGTTTAACAACTTTAGATTGCTGGCTTGAAGTCAACATCAGCTTGCTGTTCTGAGATCTTTCTACAATTGTGACTAAAGATCTATTAATGTTTGTTTTCAATCAGCCTCAGAATACTGATGCGTGCTGCCCTATTACCTGAACTTCCTGACTTCCAGATGTTGACCTTCTGTCACTGAAGAGTACTCTTCTCCTTTGCAAGGTCCTCTTGAACTGCTGAATCTGTTGAAATAAACTCATGAGATTTTAATTTTCATGTATGCTTTATGCCCCACTAAAAATGTGTTTTGTTGGCACTGTACTTAAAATACTTACTTGATAAAGATCTGCTTTATGAGGAATCTGGTTTTGTTTTCTTTCAAAAAAAAAAAAAAGGTGCTTCTTATTTCTCGCCTTTCCACCCAAAGGTTGAAGCTTGTGATGGCTCTCTTGTTACATATTCTTTCATAAATTCTTTTTTTCTGATTCTTGAAAACAATTCTAACCCTTTCCATACTTCCTTCAACTGCATGGCATCTCCACTCTAATCTACATAACAGACTATAATTCCTCATTTCTTTTGTCATCAGCAAAACAGAAGCCAAAGTAGAGCAGCAAGGAAAAAGCTAGAATATAGAAATAAAGTACTTTGTGGATATGTAATTTTCTTTTCGTTACCATGTCCCAAAATGTACCCCAGATACGGAGAGTGCAGTGAGCCTGAATGAAGCTGTAACCTGTCACACTATGCATTAAAGTTCTAATAAAATTATACAAAATTTGATAAAGAACATAAGAAAAGCATGAAACAGAAGAGGAGCATGAATACAGTAAGAAATCAAAAGTTAATGAAAGAAATAAAACCTTTGAGCCCTAGAGAGTTTATTTTGGGGTAGAAGGAGGGAGGTGAGAAAGGAGGAGAACAAAAGATAAATAAAAGATTGCAAGGGGGAAGGAAAACGGTGCTCTGCTTTCATTGGGAATACTTAAATGCCTCACAAGATGAGCAGAGCATTAGGATATGAAAACCTAAAGGGCAATATAATCCCAAAGGGGAGGACTAGTTTCAAAAGAAGGTTTATTAAAACTTAGCTTGCTTTGCATAACGTCAGAAAAAGAAATACAGTGAAATTCTAACCTTTTTTCTGTTTCAACTTTCAGTTCCTTTCCACTCTTTTTTCTCTATGATTGCTTTCCCTACCCTGTAGCTTTACTCCTGCTTTCTGTTTATAACCTTTAGAATACTTTCATGAGCATATGCTATAATTCTCTTCCCTTTTCTTTATCTCCTTGTTCCTACAAGCTGGCTTGAATAAAGAAGTCATTATCAGCAAGCCCACAATGGGTCCAGACATCCACATTCAAGATGTTGTATAGATGATATATTGATCAGTCCTCAATGAGTAATAGCGTTCTAATGAAAAGAGCTTACAGAAGTTAATGTATCTGCTCATGCAAACCACAAATGAAGCATTCTGTGGCACAAAGGGTCTGGCCCTGTGAATTATAATTACTCCCTACAACAATAAAAGTCAGGAGTGGTTTTATTTATTTACCGCAATCAATGATAGTCTGTGGGCTACACATTGAAAATTCATTTTACAAACCAGCACCCAGACTGTTTGCTTTTTCTGTGTCCATTGGGAATTAACCCTTCAGCTGCCACTGCCAATCCTGAGGTAGATATCCCTGCAGAAAGGAAAAGGCTGCAGTTTGTTCCAGTGTTGTTCAGGTTAAGAAAAGCAACTACAGGCATTCAGAGAGGAGTAGCCACATGCGACTGCTCCCAGTAGAGACAGCATATATTAAAGCAGAGTGAGTACATAAAGACAAAGACTTTCTGTCCTACATGAACTACTTGGGGAGTCCCTGGTTTGAAAACTGCACCACAACACTGTGTCATGCAACTTTCCACAGACTGATGAGAATGTTTTTAATGCTTTAGAACCTCCTTTTCTGTCCTCAAAGCAATGTGCAGTAGAATAAATACAATCTATGCTAACCCATACAGTATATAGCCAAGGAAAACAAAAGGAATACCATTCCACTTATTAATTAAATTGCAGGAAAAATAAAATTAAAATTCTGTTGACATCTATGCTAAAGTAGAATAAACCTTTCACTGTACTTCAGTAGAAGAGCAAAGATTAACAAAAAAAAAACCCAAACAAAATTAAACATAAAAAAAAATTATGCTACTTTGCAAATTATATTCTGCATATTCAATACTGGTCTGTCACCTTCTCAAAAAATATTCAAAGCCAGACACTAAGAAACTCAGAGAGAAAGCCAGTGTGGCTGATCAAAGGTGAGAAATAGTTTCCGTTTAAACAACTAAAAGAGAGGACTGATGAGCATGGAAAAGAGATGCCGGGGTGGAATAAGAGGTCCATAAAATCCACGTGTGCCTTGCAGAAGGCACAAACCCCCAAAATATTTGTTTGCTGTTTCTCTGGATATAACATTTAGGTGACAGCAAAAGTGGCTAGTAAATTGAAAACAAACAAATGGAGATACTTTTCCACACAAAGAAGAGTGTTCCTTGACTCAGGATGATACAGGTGTTGGAAGTTCATGTGATTTCAAGAGGCAACTGAGTAAATTTCATGGAAGAGAATTCCCTTGAGGTCTCTTTCTCAAGAAACCCTAAATCACAAGTCACTAGAAGCTGGAAAAGATTCTGCAGGAAGTATCATTAAATGATATTTTTACCCATCTATCCTGGCTTCTGAGACTGACCACTGCCAGCTGAGGTTGGCCATAGCCTGGGCCAGTGAGCTAGGTATACTGGTGATGTTAAAATCAACCACTGACCCGTAAAACAAAGCATTATTTTATGCAACCAACCAATTTGCTGAAAAGTAAATTAAAAAGGTTCTTTTTCAATGCTTTCACTGTAACTTAGATCAACAAATGACCATGTGATGGAAACAGTGTCTGAAGTAAAGCCTCATTTCCTGACAGAGGGCTGTAACATTGCATTTGCTCACATCCACCCATCTGTTTTCTTTGTCCCTCATATTTCTTATGCTTCTTAACGTTAAACTGCATGGACTTGTATTTTTGTTGGCTTGTGGCACCTATCATGCTGAAGAAACAAAGAGCTTCCTTCATGAGACGCCAGAATGATACGCAGCTAACTTTTAATTGGTATGGGAGGCCTTTGAAGAGGAGAAGTGAAGGCTCCAGAATTTCTGTCAAAAAAAAAATTACCTTCCAAGAGTCCAGGACTAAAATCTGCACTGATAGGAAAAGAAAGCTACCATCCCTCGAATCCTGAATAATCTGGGTTCTGAATTAATTATATCTTTCCAAAGCTTAACCATAAATAGGAGTCGTCATCTTTTTTTTTTTTCCTTTCTTGTCTGTTCCCTGCTGTGTGCGTACATGTGTCCTTCTTAAGTCTTGGTAAATCTCTCTGATTAAGAGTAGGATTAATATAGAAGAATTAAACTTTTAAGATCAAAAAGAAAAGACATTTAACTTTTACCAGCAAGAAATTGTTACTAACAAGCATTCTTTGAGTGAAAGAAAGGCTCCCTGGGTACAAAGAACTGTTTAACTGAAAATATGAAGGTCTTTTTCCTTAAAAGAGTAATCTTCAAAAGGAAACATTTTATTTTTACATTTATTTCCACTTTAATCCTATCCCTTTCCTGCCTCAATTGCTGCCTGCTTATGGAGAATAAAATTTTAAATGGTTGTTCTGTGTGATTTCCATTCATCATGTAGACTCTATATGGAAAGTGATAAATCATAGATGAGAAAATATATTTTAAAAATCCATGATGTTATTTGCCTTGCACTCTTTTTTAGTACTTTTTTACTATTTGGGACCACACCACAAACTATGAAATAATTTCAGTAGTATTAGAGTGTAAATTCTTTCTCCTTGATACTTAATATCAGGGGAAAAGAAAGACAGGAGAATGGTTAATCCACTAACGACATTTTCATTTATTATTTTTATTATTTTTATTATTATTATAATTATTTTTATTTTTATTATTTTTTATAGCTAGATAATTTAACTGACACTGGAGACCATTTTTTATAGGTAGGTGCAAAGGAGTGCAACCTATAAATGCAATACAGAGTGCTGATGCAATCTGATTTATCTTAAGTTTCTAGATATTTTCAGGAATAGAGGCAAAATGATTGACTTTCCCCAGACTCCACAGGAATCCTATAGCTGAGCTGCAAACTGATCAACAGGGTTATGCTTTTCAAAGACACAGATTTTGTTCTTACTTCTTTCCATAGATCTGGATCAATTTAATTGTCTTCAGTGGCATTTCCCTGAATTTCCTACCCTATAATGAGAAACAAAATGACAAATATTGCAAACAGAAATGTCTCTACTTATTTTTAAACATCACAATGTAAATTTTTATTATTTTCAAACTTTACAATGTAATTCTGAAAAGCACATTTCTAATAAATGCATTTTTTATTCTTGTTTCCATTTTTACAACCCCATCTGGCGATAAGCTTTTCTATTTCTTCCTGTAATTCAGAAGATAATGTGCATGTGACAAGGTAACAAAGGTTATCAACGCCAAAATCTGAGGAAACACCACCTAGATTTCAGAAGATAGAAGATTCACTTCTCAGATATTGCTGTAACTGTGCCAGAAGCTGGAGGAAACTTTTATGTTTCTTCGATATATTTACATGCAGATTTCCTTTCTGAATATACTGTCACATGATTAACATTATCACTGATATCAGCAAGTCAATTTGCAGGTTTCATTAGATTTGAGAGAGAATCACACTGGAAAGGAATTGTAAAATAGGTGTTAAGTTTATGCAAGGTCTTCCATAAAAGCCTAGATTTAATTTGGATATGGAAAGGGAGCAAATGAGAGTTACTGGAAGTCAGCCTGACTTTTGGGCTTCAGGTCTAAGGTCTGCAATTGAATTGCATTAAACTTGAATTAGGAAATTAAAACAAACAATAGGTGATACTTTACCCATACCACTAAAAGACAATAGAAAAGAAACAGGGACAATATATGGAAAGGGTGGGACCAAGAGTAAAAAGTCTGTAGGAAAACAACATAAATATACTCATAATGAAGACAATGCAAAAGATTAACTTTGTTTTAGAGCACCCCAGGGATGACTAATGGACCAAAGTCTAGCAGAAAAGTGAGCTGACCATTCCTTTGGTTTCTGAACACCCAATAAATGGTTATAAAGCAGATTACATAGATCTTTTAGAATATACAACAAATTTGTTATCTGAGATTTTGTAGATGCAATACTAATAGAGGGCAGAATATATGCAGAACAAAAATTTACTTCTTATTTTAGGAAATATTTTAAGTTTTCTGTATACCTTGTCCATCTCCAGGATCAGAAATGAAAGATTAGAATCTTGCAGAATGTTTGTTTTGCAACCTACTGTTCACTAGCACTACTAAGAACATACCAGTAGCCTAAATCACTACAGTCCCCTACTATTCCTACTATAATTCCATTTTTAAATTTACCTACACCCAACTTAAAAGCCGTTTGGTTTCCTTCCTCCTTTCTTTCTAATAGTAAGTCTGTTCCAAAACTTTACTCTTCTGATGTCTACAGACCTACTTCCTAGCTTAAATGTCTCAGCTACACCCTTTTTATCTTCAACCAAGTTTGTCCTTCAGTTTTCCTACCTCTCTGGTGTTTATTCCTACAAAGTGTTTATGAAGAACAATTTTGTTTCCTCTTACATTTTATTTTTGATGCTAAGCAAACCAGAATTTTTTATGCTGCCATTATAAAGCAAATCTTCACATCCCTGATCATTCCAGAATATCTTCTTTCCATGCATTAGTTTGAATTCATGCTTTTCTCCCATAAGTTACCAAAATTTGCAGTGTACTCTACAGAAAGTCATACCAGGGACTTTGCATGATGCCATTCCCAATGGGGAAGCACCTTTCAGGGCTTCCAGGCCTGTCAGACTCCCTGGGTGAGACTCATCTGACTTCACAGTTAGACACTGTTGGCTGTGGTTACAGTCAGTGGAAAGAAACATACTTTTAATGACTTTCCATACAGGAGTTGATGACAGAAGAACCACAGAACAAAAGTAACTGTCCTTAACCTCTGGCTATAAGCAACCTGTTAGCTCAGATGTAGATAACTACCTTCAGGTGATATGAATCCATTCCCTTATTTCTGGGGAGACGAGGCTTTTTGAGGACAGGAAAGCTATCCTATCCTATTAGAATCTAGTCATTGAAATGACAGCAACATAACACTGAACTTGTGCAGAGGAAGGATGTCCCCTTCAAAAAAGAGCCACAGTGCCTACATACAATGACAGGAAAAGTCCTTATTCCTGGAGTCAGGTATGAGAACAAGAGCAATGGCCCATTTACATGACCTTTAAGGATCTCATCTTGAGGTTGATCCCACAACTATATATCCACATTTCCCCTTTTTTTGTAGGAGACCTTTTTTTCAAGACCTTCAGAAACATTAAAATGGAGAACAATGGAAAAGGCCTTCCAGAAAATTGATATTTATTGCAATAAGAAAGTGCTTAAGGGCTCAGGAATAACAGCTGGATGAATTAGTGGCCAAAGTGGGAGCAATAATGTTCTGTGGGTGAAGAAAAAGGAATAAAGATCTAGAATGAGGGGCTAGAGTAGACCTTACATTGAGAGGGCACCTTAATGCCTAAAGTATCTTTTCCTCCTCATCTCCTTCCTTATGACAACCTTGCCATAAAACACCTACATCTGATATTCAGCAACTCCTGGACAAGACTTCTCAGCAACTTCTAGGGAGAGCTCTTTCAGAAGCTGTGAAACCCAAAAACATTTCTGAGAAAGCTACGGAGAGATAGCTGGAAAAGTGCAGATGTTCTTGTGGTCCCAGGTGACCATGCAGGACTGAACAGCCATATATCTGCAATCAAGGGCACTGGAAAAGTGCTAGTAAGAGAATTTGGGGATTATGGTGCAGTGGAATAAAGCCAGTGGGTATATTAAATGGGAAATCCCATGGAGCAAGAGGAATTTTGTATGGATGACTGTAAAGAGATGTTAATTCATGAACTTCTTCCAGATCTGGAACATTTTTCCAGGTCTAGGACTTCTGAAGCTATGAGTGTTCCCTACACACAAATGGGAAGGCAGACAGAAGGAGATCTATGATGCACGGTATGGGAGTCAGAAACACGCATCAACATGCAGAATCAGTGGGAAGGGCTGCACAGAAAAACAGACCGGCTAAGAGAAGCAGTGGGATGCCACTGTCCTAGGTGTCTGCCTTAGCATGAGGTAAATTGTACTCCCTAACTCCAAGGAGGAAAAGTCTTCAGATCTTCAGATGAGGTGTTGGGATAACAGGCAAGAGGGAATTTTTCCTAAAAGACCATAGGTTTAGTGGCAAGAATTTTTAATGTACTTATCAAATTTTATCTGCCACATTCCTTCTCAGAATGCATCCTGGACATGTGAACTCTCTCAGAACTGGGAAGTCTGGCAGGTAAGAAAATCTTCCTTGCCTGTACTGCATTTTGTCCTATTCAGTTTATTTCTGTTTCCATTGTTCCACTTTTCAGGCTTCTCTCCCCTGATAATTTGGTCTTTTTCTGTACTGAGGATATCTCCTCTGTTTGTGTTTTCAGCTGATTTTATTAACACATGCCATCAAAGGCATTAATAACAATACTATGTAGTCTGGGTCCATAAACATTTCTTTCTGAGAGAGCATGAGTAATTTTCCTCTGTATACTTCTGTCTGATAGCTTCCCTATAGTGCATTTGCTGTACTTTCTTGTGTCACAGGCTCCTTATTCATCTAACAGTTCTTGTACTAATGCTTTCCTTTTTATTTTATCTGTTTTTCCTTACAGCACCATACCCAGTGATTTACTTAAGATGTGCATCTACTGCATTAACATTGATTATCAAATCAGTCATCTTATAAAGAGAGGCATCAGGTAAATCTGAAATGTATATTGGAGTTTATCTCATTTTACATTAACTTCCTGTCTTTAACTATTTTTGTCTTTCAAATGGGTTCACAAACCTGTATGGTACTGCATTCTGATTTATGAGTTCCTAGTTGCTTGTATCACTTGCCACTTCTCAAGCATAAGTAGTTCATTTTCTGCAGTCACACTGTTCTTAAGAGGTGATAACAAATTGTAATAAGTTTTACTATTTCCTGGTCACTTGCTAGGAGCCACAACATTAGCGATACAGTGAAAAGCATTACTGTCACACTTGTTTATCATTAATTTCCTTTGGGAATTTTGGCAGGCCACAAATGTTTTGAGCTCGTCTGTTTGGAGACATCCTTGACATGTGGACAGGTTCAGATCTGGGGGAGTCAGATGGGCCCAGAAGTCTTGGGAGACTGAGGCAAACTGTGGCTTCCAGGTTTTAAGCCTTCAAGGGGCCACAGAGATATAGCTCTGAAACACTTGAAATGTTTTCCTTCTCCTCAGTCTCAGCAGATTAACAGGAAGGTGGAAGCCAAGACACCCCAGGACATGTAGGCATTCCAACTATGCTAATAACAAAATTTTTGGACTTTTATAATTTTTTTTTCACATTTTTTATTTTCCGTTTCACTAGAATGGTCAACTTTCCTATTTTTTCTACACCAAGATGGAAAATTAGCTGTATAACTTCAGTGTGAAAATATCTGTGTTGCTAATATAAGCACAGTATCTTTCTTCTTGGCTGTACAGAAATGAATCAAAGTATGGGTGATAAACTTTTCTCCCCCTCTCAGCGTGATCCATGAAGTTTAACCACTCACTGCGACGCCCCCTCATTCTGTCTGTACTAGAAGTTGAGCACAGGAGTATACAATGTTTCAAGGAAGCTAGCATATCCTTTTCGTAATGGAGTCTGTACATGTAAGCAACTCACTGTGAACAAATTACTCAATTCAGTGTGAACAAATCACTTATCCCTTCCTGTCAGAAATATTCTTCAGGTTGGTCATTTCTATATCAGCTCCTCAAAAAAAAAAAAAAAAAATTTAAAAAAAAAAAATTCATTATAACTGAGAAACTTACATAACAAAAAGCATAGTGGACATCACTGAATGTTTGAAATTTGGGACTTAGAATCATACAGTCATAGAATGGTTTAGGTTGGAGGGGACCTTAAAGATCATCTAGCTCCAACCCTCCTGCCATGGGCAGGGACATTTCACACTAGCCCTGCTTGCTCAAAGCCTCATCCAACCTGACCTTGAACATTTCCAAGGACGGGGCCTCCATAACTTCCCTGGACATCTTGTTCCAGTGCCTCGCCACCCTCAGAGAGAAAAATTTCTTCCTGAGATCTAATCTAAGTCTACCCTCTTCCAGTTTAAAACCATTACCCCTCATCCTACCTCTACATGTCCTTGTAAAAGTCCTTCTCCAGATTTCTTGTAGGCGCCCTTCAAATACTGGAAGGCTGCTATGAGGTCTCCCCAGAGCATTCTCTTCTCCAGGCTGAACAACCCTAACTCTCTCAGCCTGCCCTCATAGCAGAAGTGCTCTATCCATCTTCATGGCCCTCCTCTGAACCCACTCCAATAGGTCCATATCATTCTTATGTCAAGATCTCCAGAGCTGGACACGGTATTCCAGATGGGGTCTCATGAGAACAGAGCAGAGAGGCAGAATCACCTTCCTTGATCAGCTGGCCACGCTTCTTTTGATGCAGCCCAGGATCCAGTTGGCTTTCTGAGCTGCAAGTGCACATTGCTGACTCATGTTGAGCTTCTTATCAATCAACACTCCCAAGTCCTTCTTTTCAGGGCTGCTCTTGATCCATTCTCTGCCCAGTCTCTATTTTTGCATGGTACCCAAGTACAGGACCTTGCACTTGGCCCTATTGAACTTCATGAGATTTGCACAGGCCCACCTCTCAAGCCTGTCCAGGTCACTCTGGATGGCACTCCTTCCCTCCATGGATGACATCAGCTAGGGAAAATTTCCAGAGCATCATAGAAATCAATGAGACTAGGATAACTTACTCAAGCTAAGGATCTGCTTGCTTTTATGGTCTTCTAAATAAAAAATCCTACTCCACTAGATGGCTTTTGTAAAAAAGGAGCATACCCTGAATAAGTCAATATAAGCATGATTTCGTTAGGAGACAAGTACATAACAATTTAAAGTGAGGAAAAGAAGAGAGAAAAATACATAGAAATTTTAATGAATTTTCTTATCCTCTAAGGGAAATATAGTTGGCATTGAACATTAAATATAGCTCTGTAGTTTCATGTTTTAAAATGTTATGCCCTCTCCCTGAATAATAAAACAAGGAATAAAATACAAGAAATGCATTGATAGCTGAGTAAAATGTATGTTCAAATGTTTATTTTAGTACTCCTTGTGCATATCTTTGTGCATAAATATAGCGGTTAGGCAACTACTTCTGAAACAAGTATCATGTATTTTTACATGCGCAGATTCATTCAATAGCGATAAATATCACTGTTAGTAGCTACATATCTGTGCTTCCTGAATACAGTTCCTTTACTATTTCACACAAACTACCTTCATACAATTCCCTCTGAGGAAAGAGCCTAAAAGGTTTTGTTTGTTTGGATCTTTGGTTCTTGTTTTGTTACTGAGTCACTGCTGGTCAATTGTAATTGAAAATTATGCATCTAGTTCTGATAAACTTTAGAAAATACTAGTGAAAGCAGTGTCAAGTTCTTGTCCATCAATACTTTAAAAATTGCTCTGCAAGCCTGTCATTGTCTAAAGACAATAAGAGCAAATTAAAAACAAATAGTTCCAGTGAACAAGGAAATGTTGGTGGAGGGGGAAATGGGCAAGAAACAAGGAGGGGAAAAAGAAAAAAGAATTCAGAGGGACAGAAAGCAAATGTGATGGGAGCTTCTCAGTGTAGAGGCATCAGCAGTACTTGGTTCTGATATAATACTTATGCAAAATACAACACACATTTTTTTTCCTGTAACAAGACAGAAAAATGCTCTCTTTGCAGTGCCTTAAAAACAGATTTTTGTCCAGACTTTAACTATTCAGCCCTTTAACATAAGCAAATTTAATTTTTTAAAAGCATTATTCAGAAAGGACGATCTTTTTCTACTGAAACTGAATGAAATATAGTAAATATGCCCCTTTAATCACATTTGCTCTCCTATATCTCTTATTCTCTGTGCTTGCTATGTGTGCATCATAAGCTGTATTATCGCTACTGCCTCGCCCTCCTACCTGCATAGGACAGGAAGGAAGAGATGCTGTCATGATGCCTCCTCTCTCTGTTGCTGATGTTACTAGTAATAATAGAAGTTCAGTCCTAAAACCAAGTTATCCAGAATGACAAAGCGTCCTCTAAAAATGTTCCAGCAAATAATAGCATTGAGACCATATGTATTTTCATCTGATACTTCAGATTGTTGCTTAATAATATGGTCCCTTTTGTGTCTGCTTGAATATTTGTCCTTTTCTCTGAGCCAGTGATCACCTTTTATATCTTGGGAATTGAAAATACATGGGAATATCAGATCAAATTATCTTATGTACAATGTTTCCAGATTACATTTATGTATACAGAGAGAACTGACCTTTATTCCCACTGGCCTGGAAAGGTTCTGTGTGCAACACGACTTGTAGCTGGTCAGGAATTCAGAATAACACCAGGAGTGAGATAAATGAGGTATGAGTGACATTCATCTTCCCTCAAGTAAGGTAAAATCCATGTAAAATATTGGTAACATCTTACTGCAATATTTGGGAGCCACTTCAGTCCATTTCTTGTTTGAGTTATAAGACTCCCGATCATCTGTCACACACCGTCTTCTCGCCAGTCATCCTCTGCAAGGGTGGTCTCTTATGATCCCTTTCATATGCACTGTTTCAAGGTCTTTTCCATCCCTATGCCTGATATGATCAAAGTACATATGTTTGTGCTGTACTCCCATCTTGGTAACATAGAAACTGTCTTCTTTTTGAGACAGGAAATATGTAGGTCTTCACCAGCACCATTTTTAAAAGTTCCCCATGGTTTTGTTTGTGAACAGCATCTATTTTTCTTGATTTTTGCTCCCAGAACAGGACATGAAAGAATTACATTTTACAATAAACTTTTGTACCTTCTTAGACTCCGTCCTTTTCCAAACCTTTTGTGAATGGATGAGTGTTTAGGCAAATGAGCCTTTTCTAATTTTATTGTAATTTGTTTAGAATATCTCTTTTGTTAAACACACTAATTTTTAATTTAGCTGCTGCTTCTGCAATATGACCATTAATTTTGCTCTTTATCTTGTTTCTATTAAATGTCACAGCCTTCATACCTTTCAGATTTGCTCCATTTTGGGATGAACTCATTTCCTCATCTGATTTAAAACTGCAATACATTGCATCAGAAACTGTAGCAAAGAATTGATGAGTTATCAACATACCTGATATTACTTAGAGTGTATCCACCTGTTTCTTTCCCTTTTTGAATCCTCACAGGACTTATTTCATAGTACTTTCTACATACACATTGAAAAGTCCAACAGGTAAGTATTCACCCTGACATGCGAAAATCTATTCACTGTCACAAACTGCTGATTACTGTGCAGGTGGGTATTAAGTAAGGAACTCCATGAGATGTTTTGGAATTTGGGTTATCTGCTGGCATCTTTCAAACACTGACCTTTTAAAAAAGTATCAAATGTTGTAAACGTAAAATCAGCTAAACAGGTGATCAACAGGTGGTCCCATTTGTGCAATTTTGAGTGATGGACAGTTTGCTTACGCGTGCAGTGATCCTCTTTGGGAAAGTAACAGACTTCCAGAAATCGTATCCCCCTCCTTTTGCAGAGCTTCTGGCTCTACTCTGCCTCATCCTTTCTGATTTCTTGGTTTCCAATGCAAGTTGCTCTGATGAGCACCCAAATTAATACAATGATCAGAATTCACTAGGAAGAAATATAAAGAAATGATAAAACTGTCACCTCAATGTTTTTAATATATTCCACTGTAGGAAAAGCTTTCTGTAAGTCTAAAATCACAGCAATCACACATTGCTCTAAGAAATTGCTCTCAGAATGTTTTAACATAAACAATAAACTCTTGGTTTAAGTTTTTATTCCTATGGAGGTGTCAGGTAAACTAACACAGAAAATTTTTGTTCAAAAAGTTGACATTGGATCAAGTTATAAGTAACTGTTACTTTTATTAAGAGAGCTGTCTGTCACAGCTAATAAAGCATTTTGTTCACATTTATATTTAATAAGCCTATTAACATGTACAAATAATCAAGTAAACAGCCTTTCAGAGGGGTGAAGGACTTCCACCTGTTTGTTGATACACTAAATCAGTCTTTAACTGCTCTTCCCCCTCTCTTAAATAGCCCACAGCTTGGGACCAGCAGTCATTTGGCCCATGTATTTGCAGGTAGTTGCCAGGCTGGAACCAGCAGTAGGTGTAGTTAAAAGCTCATGTCTGCTTGGCTATATTTGAGATCCCAAATTCACCAGAGTCCTGAAGCAGAACAGTCCCATCTCTTCTAAAATGCAGGAACACAAATACCCCAAAGGGCTAGGTTTTATTAAAGCACAAATTAGAACAAGGTAACTCAAAATAGACACGGTTCAAGCAGAGTCAGAGGATGAGACAATGGCAAAACAATGTTTGAAGAAATCTCCTGTCCTTTACCCACAGCTCCCTTTTTTCTTTAGTTTAGCAGCTGGCAGTAGTTCCCTGAGTATCACAAACCCTCCCCCACTTTTTCCTGTGAAGATAATCTGCCTGTGCCCACTCCGGCCTGGACTATGGCTATGGGTCTATGTTGTGTCACAGGGTGCCCTCCCCATGCTTCCCTGACTCCTCCTGGTCTCCTAATGCCCTCTCTGCAGGCACCCCACCTCCTGCACCTCTCTTTCCCTACCCCTAAACTGAGCATCCCGAAATGTCTCCCGGCTGCACACGGGAATTTGCAGCCGCGCTGGACATGTCGCCAACACAGGCACGTAACAAGCCCTCCTGCCATCCACCACGCTAGGACGTGGCTGGGTATATGGCATTTTTCAGATGGTCGGCTTCCTCCTGAGGAGAGATGAATGGAAACTGGCACCTGGCTGAAGGGGAAGGACCAACTTATTTTTGGTGTATCCCCCCCGGAGAGCTCGTGCCTCGGAGTAGCAGGATACAGGGTGCTTTACCTGTAAGCTGCCAAATTGGTATGGATAATTTTAGTTACAGGCCTATTCTGTGGGAGACAGGCAACTCCAACCCCATAGCCACACAACATAACAGTCTCCTTGCAACAGTAGTATTTTTCTCTTGAGCCCACCCTCTCACATGTTTTACCACAGGAGGGAGTGATTTTTCACATTTTCTGTTGAAGTTTCTATTAAATTATATGGGTTTTAGAGTAATTTCTATGGAAACCTATTAATCCCTAGAGCGGGTTTTTATCCCCGTTAAGTTCCATATGATTTTTTTTTTTAATAAGGATAGTCTTGTAGCTAGGGGTAAAATCTTCAGTAGTACCATGCAAGGTGGAAAAAGAGCAGAGATTTCAAAACTGAGGGACAACAGAAATAGTAAGAACAGCAGGAAAAAGGACTATATTTAGTATTTATTTTACTATTATTGGAGTGATATTTTTCAAAGCTTGGGTTCTCACAGTTCTACAGAAGATTACAGGGACCAAACCATTTTTTAAAATTAATTTTTAATAATGTGTAATAATCTGAGTGGCACTGGTCTGTGTGTGGAATTAGAATTCCTCTGATAGAAAAAGAAATATTTGTGCAGAGTTTTATGAGCAAAGTTGACCTGAGGCTTCCTGAGGCTGATTGAGAAATTGCAGTCAACGAAGATCCTTAACCCCTTCCCAACTCCATTTTCAATCTACTAAAGAATAAAGTCTCTGTGGTTTAATATACAAAGAAACTGACAAAGACATGAAAAGAGCAATAAACTTGTATATGATTACAAGAAGCTCATACTCCTTTTAAATTTAACTTAATGGCCAAACTGGCTTTTCAACACTGAAAGGCGTGAACCTCCAGTTAGTATTTCGTAGCTTTATTTAATACAGCACTACATTTCAAACAAAATGTTCCAAGGTCAGTTGTCTACAACCCAGGAATTTACTGTTAATTTCCCTTCATTTCATTAAGAGAAAAGAAGCAGCAATCAGCAAATCACAACATTTGATACAGGCTTAAAATAAGTGTCCAAAAAGCTGAGCGATTCTGAACTGTTAGCGAGGATGGTGGAAACGCTGAACTAAACATGCTTAATCCTAACAATAACCATGGAGCTAGCTGTCCTAATTCTTTCTGGAAAAGCCTGAAACATGGGTGTTAGCAGGGGTTAAGGAGAATATTTATGAGACCTAAAGATAAAGACCCTGCTAATATTGCTGCCTGTTGTCACACATTTCCATTAACCCGCAACAACCTACCAGTGGGCCAGCTCTGTGGGTGTTAATCTCCGTAAACTTTTTCATCCAGTCAAACATGTTTTGCCAGGGCATTGTACTAACCTCAAAGCTTCCCCTGTTCCAGCACTGCTAGTGATAATTATATTTATTAGTGATTTCCGGTTACTCAAGGATACTGAATCTGCAGTGCAAAGAATGCACCTCTTCAAACAAAGTTGAAAAGGAAAGTACAACCATCACTATTAAGGAAAGCTCCTTACCTCTAAATGTTGCCAGATTTAAAATTAAGACTGCCATATTTAAGTCAGAGGGAAATATGATCAGGAAGTCATAACCTAAATCAAGAAATGTACCGTACATTTAGTAAGTTGTTTTACATACATTGTCATTAGAGAAAAATATTTTCAGTGCGGAGTTTTGTAAAGGTAGTAAGGTTTAACACAAAATTACTTTCTTTTTAAAAAGTTATTGCAAATTTTGCTCAAAAATTGAAAATATGGAAATTCACTAGGAAGATATTACTGGAAATTAACACCCCCTTGAATGTGCAGAAGTGTGTTCATTATTTAAGGGAAACAATTATGATGCCGTCCAATTTGATTTTCAGTTTTCAAAATTTCTCTTTCATGCTTTCGATCGCATTTCTCAAGGATGAGGACACTAAACAACTTTGACAGCAGAGGACTTGTGGCCTTTATACTGGAAAATTTATAATGCCATTGCAACATTTTTTTAAAAAATCTGACAGATTCTGTTCATCTACAATGCTTAACTCTGTACTAGCTGATTTAATAATTAGAAAAATAGGGAAGTGGCAGGAAGACCATACTGCTAGGTGCAATCTCTGCCTTTTCCTAGAAAGCCTAATGAAATTGTGAGTGCCCTGGGGTAAATGGGATTTTTGTTGCTGAACTACTGTTGGGTCAGGATATTACTGGAGATGAAGCTTAAAGGGTCTGCCAGGATTAGAAAAATAAGTGATGCTTTATAATACGTTAGCCATCTTGTTTTAATTAATATGCTTTAACGCATTACTCAGCATTTGCTGGTGCTTGCTAGTGGAAGTCCAGACTCACTGGCAGTAGCCTCTACTCAGCCACCTAAGTATTAATACGAGATACTGACACATCTCTTGGACAGCAAAGGTACCAGTATCCCTCAGTAAGTATAAGCTTATCATGAACTTAGCTCTTTCCTATAGTTAGGCCCTAACTAAACTCGCACATGGGAGAATACATTAAAAATATGCATCAGGATAAGGGAAAGAAAGGTTTCCCAGCCATGAAAGGCGACAGAGGGGACATCCAGACTGGCAGGAATGACACGTGTGGAAGAAGCCTGTATGGTTATCACAGGCTAGTCTACAAGCAGAAATCCTTCCTGCTCTGATGACACAGTGAGCGACTCGCAAACTGCAAGAGGAATTTGGCTGATTTGCACCAGAAGGAGGCCTGAGTCAGGGTGGAGGGTTGAAGGGATGCTAAGTTGCAGGTATGTTGGAAGGTTGTATGCACATTATAGAGAATCAGGATAAAAGTATTAATTCACTGTGCAAGATTCAAAGTGGGACCAAGACAAAACAAAGACAGACATAACAAACTTGGAAGAAGATGTCTTCATTATTTCTCTTACAATTTCTGCTTGCTGCTACTTGCTTTCCTAGCTACAAGCCAATGCTTCTTATGTGGTCTATTACACAAATTTGTTGTACAGTAAAAATAACAATTTTTAGCTGGTATAGAAACTGTAGTTTTGTCTTCTCGTTCATGTTTTTTAGTAAAATTTTGCCTATGTCTTGGAAAAATTATAGATATGTACTGAAGGTGTACTGAAGGACCCAAAATGGAACTCATTCTCTCCTTTAGTAAAGAAGCTAGAAAAAAAAATGGCAGGGAAAATGAAAAGGTTTGGGTGGAATGACAACTGTTACGGCTGTTAATTACACATCCTTAAACATACACCTTTGCAACATTCAAAGACTTCCCCTCTTGGACTGGGGTTCCACCATTGCATTAGGCTCATTTAACGAAAATATGCAATTAAAAGCTGGAAATCCCACCGCCCTCCAACCCCTAGCCAGGTGTTCCTGTCGCCTCCTCTGTGCTGACATTAGCCAGGGGGAAAGGCAGGTAGGGGAAGCAATCTGGCTCACCATGGGCATGAACACGTGCTAGGGCTAGTGCTGACACAAGAGAAGTGGCAGGAATGCGTGGTGAGACAAGGCAGAGGGTAGACTGGAATTATCTACTGTGGCAGCAGACCACACTTCACTTAGCTTAAAGCAGCTATGAATCCTCAGCCTCAGGCTTTACCCAAATTGAAATGATTTGTTTGATGAGGAAAAGGCCTGCATTTTGTTTATATCTGGAATAAAGGTGTTAACATTTGTATTTATAATACTTTAAATAAACAAAAAGCATAATTTTACTACAAATTTGCTAAAAGTGAGAAAGAAAAGCAAACAATAATCATTCAGAAAGTTGAAAGTAAATTACAGGGTACAGTGAATGTTTACTCTTAAGTGAACGGGGAACACCTTCTGAAGTCTGCATAAAGATCAACAATACCTGTGATCGCAAAAGCAGAAATCCATGTTGCCATCTTTCATGCTCTCTTCTTTTATGTTGCTGTTCTCATAGACTTGTAATTGCCCCTATGAATTTAAAGGACTGCTTGAAAACATTTTTTAGCTCATTGGCAGAGCTCTCAGTAGGAGAAATGGGCCATACTGCCATTTCTTGCTCCTCCCTGGGAGAGAAAGGAGGCCGGTGGCACTCTGTGGAAGGTGAAGCTATTCCACACTGTGTAGAGCAGGGTGTTCTGCAGAAGTCACTGCAGGCTGGCAGCAGTTCAAGGGTGAGAAGAAACTGCAGGGTTACGTCATCACACTTAGTCTTCTTCCCTCTTGTCCCTCTCCCAATGACACCTCTGTGTTCAGCTTCTTACTGCACAGGTTTTCTTCTTTGGGCACGCAAGTTCTTAAGACTGGAGAAGGAAAGCTGCTCTCTTCTCTCCACTTGCTTCACTGTGTCATAGGACTGGAGAAGAAAGAGTTCAGAAGGAGCAGATGAGCGTGTAAGGCATTGAGAGGAAGCCATACTAGCCAGAGTGTAGATAACAAGACGGAGGGGAAAAAAACCTAGAAGCATAAGCTTGAGCAACCTGTGGTGGCATCTCTACCTATTGCTACATATGAGTCCCATGAATCCTGATTGTGCTCTGCTGATAAAAAGGGGGAAATGATGGTAACACCAAGACCCTGTCATGCAGTGCAATGCAATCTGATTATGCTGAGTCAGTTATTAGAGGCTCTCCAACTCAGTAGCTGTCTCAATCTTTACTGCTTATTATGTGCAGACCTGCATTTCAAATGTCTTGAGTATTTAGACAACTTTATACAGCTTTCAAAATACCATCTTCCTCACATCATCTCGCCATTTTTATATAGAGATGAATTTATACTAATAAGAAAGCTGCAAGAGATATAACCAGGAGGATATGGCAGCTGATACCAAGACAGGGTTTGTGAAACAGAGACATCTACTGGTTAAGCTTTGGGGGGAAATATTTTATTTTGTTTTGCGACTCACGGTGCCGTGCTCTCCTCCTTTTCTTTGATCTGAATCATTAATCTGTTATGATAGGCCTGTCACTAATCCATGACCTCAGAAAATATGCACACGTGTTAAAATGAGTTTTGCCATAAATTATTTAATGATTTACAAAGCAATGCTCAACACGTGCCACCAGGTGATTTTAAACTTCTGTATGCTTACAGTGTTTTTGAAAATCCTCAGTGAAAATTAATCATTTATCACAACATAGAATCACCAAAGCTTGCAGGAGTGCTACAAGGTTTTAGGGAAGAAGTCCATAAAGAGGGAAAGGCAGAAATGCTCTATGTGGACACCGAATCTCATAATTTTAAGCTCAACACCACTACCACTGAAGTTGCATGGGGAAATAATATATCTTGTTTACTTTTTAAGATCTAAAGTATGATATAAGTGATGTAATGATCCTAAAAAAGCAATATTATATTTCATGTTTATGTAACAGCTACATTTTCCTACTGGGTGAGAAGTAAAGTAATGATAGGATGATCTTGGGAGAACTAGAGGTTTGAGTAAATGCAGGTAAACTAGCAAAGTTTGATCACTTATTTAAACTTTATTCAAACTATCCATGCTTCATACGTCTGCAGAAACAGAATGGACATTCTGATATGAACAATTTGGGGTTTTTTTTTTCCAGTATCTCTTTACTGCAGTCAAGCTAGAATACTGCCAGATGTGCCTTGCTAAAAAGAGCTTTTTGGATAAATAACCTTTACCACATTTTTTCCAATTGGTTTTAGTGCACGGAAGAAAATTATATTTAGAAGAACAAAATTGCATATGAGCCATGCTTGAAGTGAAAAAACCCCTAACAGCTAGATTCTTAAATTTAAAGGAGTAAATAAAAGGAGTTTAGTTCAATAAAAAAGGGACTCCCTGCTTCAAAAAGTTTGAAAGGTCTGATATAAACTGTGCAGCTACCCAATGCCACCTGCTTTAAACTTATGATTTTCAGCAAGCCAGTGTGGCATACATTTGAGGAAGGAATGCTCATCTGTGGTAATAAAGACCATGTAAAATGATTAGAGAGGTCGTAAGACAGGTAAGTAGACAGATAGACAGGCAGGTATTTAGGTAGGTAGAATCCTTTCAGCTTGTGGATTACCTTTCATTTCAGAGCCTCTTAATCCATGATGTCCTCTTGTGAAAAAATAGCTTAAGTTAAAATACAGCACTACTTCAATGAATTGTATTTATTCACCATATTATGGTGCCTGCTGGAACATTTCCCAGAGGACAGAAATATCATTCAGAGCTTTAAGTCGGAAGAGGTTCCTTATGAAACTTTCGCCTCTGTCCAGTAATTCTGCTGCTAAAAGTGAGCACCAGCTGTGGCTCACCTCTCAAAATGTATGTTGTATCATGACTGATGTCACTCTTTGGGGTTAAGCTAGGGCGGTAGGAGCCAGTTCAGGTCTAATTGATGAAATGTATGCTTAGTTCAAGTTAAACAATAGATCTCTAGGAAAAAAAAATCAGCACAGAGGTGCTGAGTTGTGAAAAGAGTGTTGTTTTGGGCCCAGTCGCCTGAATAGACTTGTTAAAGCCCATGGCTGATGCATGCTAAGCAGAGCCAGGCAGTATGTGGAGAGAAAGGGAGGGCAGGCCAGTTGAGCGGGCACATCACTCTCCGAGCCAGGGCACACACTTTGATGGCTCCTTTGGAGGTATGAGTGAAAGACAAACCTCTGTTCCCTCCTTTTTTTCATTTCTGCCATGCAAAGATAATCAGGTTTATGTAAAGTATGTGTGCTCTTTTGACAGTCCGCGATATCTCATTAATTCAATCACACCAAACACCATTGTTCCCAAAGTGTTTGAAATGCGGATAGGCATGGAGGCTTTCTTAATCCTGTCAATCAATGTTAACATTTTTCTTGCAGTTGCCATGGCCAGGGCCAGAGTTCATGAAAACACAGAATAAGAGCCAACAAAACAAGAATAAAGACTTATTTGAGATACTCTTTTTAAAGGACATCTACCATGCACAAAACATGGGAAGTAAATGTAGACAAGTTTGGACACTATGGCTCACTGAGAGGAAAAAGGGGGAAAAAGAATTTGAAAATCAAATAGGCCTATAAAAACTTGACCCAAGAGTCTCTGGGAAAAACCCGATGAATTGCTCCCTAGTAGAACAATGTTCTTTCTTTCGTGCGTTCTTCAGGAGTACAATGCTCAATATATTATAACACATGCCACTGATGTCTTTACACTGTTGTAAGCCAGCTCAGACCATCGGAATGCTGATCGCTGACAACAAGAGATTGTGCGGCGGTAATTCTCTCTTTCTCCCACTCAGCTACAAACAAGCACTGGGAAAATTATTCATGCATATAGGCCAACAAAGCAGAGATGGGAGATTTGCGATGTCATGCAGCGAGATCATGTGACAAATGTTAAAATAAAACCCCCGAGCCTTCACCCTTTGAGACTTTGTAAAATAACTAATTTATCCCTATGAATGTAGCAGCCAGCATGTCTTATCGTGCTAGTGGAAATCGCGGCCATTTTAGTATCACTGTACTGATTCATGAGACCACAGTGCACATGCTAAACAAAGAAACAAAACAATTACATATTATGCAATTGCTAAAGCTATGAGAGAAAAATTCTCATTGGGATTTTCTACAGCTCTGCTGATTCCTAACTGGCCTCAAGTATGTGTATACATACTTCTTAATTAACTTGGAGAAAAGATGTGCCATTAAGCCATAGAGAAATCCAAAGACAGATTTTTGCCTAGGTACATACAAAATTTTTGGACATCCATGTAGCTGCCTTGTTTTGCAGTTTAAATCAAATTTTATTTGCAGCTTAAAAAACAAAACAAAACCAAAAACCCAGAACAAAACAAAAAAACCCCAAACAACAAAATCAAAAACTTGTGTGTAGTTGGAGTTGTACTTAGAACAGCTGGCACCTTAGCTGTGCAAAGGAGAGAAATGGCAGCTCCTTGGAAGTTGTCATACATATTGCTTCAAGATTTGTTCTTCAAGGTCTCTGCAGGGAAGAAAGCAAGTCCTTTTGGCACTGGCAATTAAAGAGCACTCTGCTACTATTGTGGCAGATGTCCACTGATCTAGAAACATACATCCACACAGATCAATAAAGCCTGACATGATACAGAGAACTTCAGTGGGATGGCAGAGCAAAACAGCCTCTTTGCCAGGAAAAACCTCTCAGTGCACTAGAGTGAGCCTGGTACTTGTACGTGTAAATAGGTAAGGAGAAAAATGAGATTTTTACCTTCGTGTTAGTGAAACAGTACAATAATACTGCATACATATCTAGTAACTCTGCTCTTTAAAGGGTATGAAAACTTTTGAGCTTTGTTGATGTTCTGTCTCATAAGAAGACAACACCTGCTCCTACCACCCACTCCAGGTTTTCCACTCTTTGAGTGTTCAGCTGCTCGTTATTTGTAATATCTCTTCCACCTTAACAAGCCAAGGTAAAGTGTCTGACCCTGGCGGTCATTCGCGTTAGGCTTCCCAAAAGTACTCCAGGTACTGAACCTAGAGCAGATAAGCTCAGTTCTTTATATTCTTCCCATGTTCTGTTCCTCCCCCTCTCCCCCGTGAGGTACCATTTACCCCCTCCTCACATGTTGGGTCAATATTCTCCAAGTGAGACCATTACAACCACAGTACTCTCTGAACTGGGCTGTCAGTGCTGTAAAGTTGCAGATTCTAACAACTGTCTCTGAAGAGAGGAAGGTGTGATAAGAAAACAGACAACAGAAGTGAAGGCAAGAAGAAATTCTCAGTATCTCTTTCTGTTCTTGTGCTGATCAGGAGAAAGTTAAGGCCTCTACTACACATTTTCCAGAGATGTTTCAGATAAGCCAAAGGTCTCATGGCTCAAAGGCAGAGTACACAGTCTGAGAAAACCTTCCCAAGGAAATGTCACAAGTTTTGGCATAATGCTAGACCTAGCTGGATTGGCTGATTTATTTTGCAGTGGATAATAAATTGGGTTTTTTGGGGGGGAGGTTTTATTTTGGGGAGAGGAGGGGTTTGGGGGTTTATCCTGTAAAGGTCCACCTGACCCATTTAATGGATCCTCTACTGTAATGTCTGCATCATAAGAATATTTTTATTATGCAGGAGTAAAATGAGAAAAAGTTAGTGAAATTCATTCCTAGGTATCTACTCAGGAAATGCAGCTACAGTTTACCTGATGAAAACAAGTTTTCAGTTGCAGTGTGTTGCAGTAGCTTTTCTCTCCCAGTTGCAGCTCTGCAGTCTTTTACTTGCTATCAAACAACATTATCAGAATATTCTAGTACTTAATATGTACCAATACTTGAGACCAACAGCTGAGGAATTAAATGTACAAAAGTTGTACTAGCTAGAAATGGGTACATAAAGGTGTTCTGGAGAATGGATGTTTATATATTGACGGAATTTTTGTAATTTACTTTATACTCAATTCCAGTAGATAGATATCATTTCTGAAAATATCCTCAGCTGAAGAAAACTGTGAGCCTGTTATGCTGATTTCTATATTGCCCCGCAATGCGGTCCCCTGCCCGCATCAGCATTCCCTCAGTCCCAGTTTTCTGTTTGATCCCTATTGCTTTCCTGAGTGCCTTGTGAACAATATGAGAGTGGGAAGCTTTGGTCACTCCACTGTTCTTTCCCTGTCACTTCTATTAGTTCCTCTAATGCAGCTGCAATATAGCTCCATTCTGGAGTAATTGTTCATGAGGCAAATGGTAAAGAAGAGGATTGATATAAAACTTAACTGCCTTTTAATGTCTCTGATACTCCTTGGACCTTGAGTCTATATAAGTTTGTCATCATGGTTGCAGTGACAAAGCTGCACAACTAATTTACTAAAAAGGCAAGAAATTCAAAATTTATAATGTCAAATGAATGAGATTATTACACTTTCCTCATATGTCACAAGTATTTACACTAGTTATTAACATTGGTAGACACTAGGTGCATTCACTCTGTATTTCCCAGTTGCAATGTGGGATGGGAAAGACATGCAGAAGACAATAAAGCAGCAGAAGCCCCCTCAAAGTCACTGCACCTGTTGTGCTCTGTTAAGGCACAGCAGTCTCCTCCTCCTCCTCGCAAGCTTGTGCTGCTCTGCTATGCGCCACAAGCAGAGCTATGGAAGTTCAACAAGAGTCAAGTACTACTACATTTGCCTGTGGCCAATTTTCTACTAATCCAGGTGTAGCACCTTTAAGCAAATCTTAGCTCTTGACGAGTAGTAACTCTTATGAAATCACAGGCAAAATCAGGTTGGATGGGTGGGTCAGCTATTGGGTCAGTGGAAGGTTGCTCAGAGCTTCACCCAGTCTCGAAAACCTTGACTTCTCAGACTCTCTGGGCAACCTCATCCATTACTCAGCTTTTTTCATAGTGAAAGAGTTTCTTGTATCTAATCAGACCCACTCTTATTTCAGCTTATGTCTCTGCCTATTTTCATCCTGCCATGCTCCACTGAGAAAAGTCTAGCTTTGTTTTCTCAATAAGCTCCTCATGAGTAACAGAAGCCCGCTGTTAAATCTCCCAAAGCCGTCTCTTCTCCAGGCTGAACAAGCCCCATTGCCTCAGCCTGTCCTCACAGGGCAAGTGCTCCAGACCATGACCATCTTGGTGGTCCTCTGCTGAAACTACTCCAGCAGATAGACATCTTTTTTCCAATGGGAGCTCAAACAGAAACACAGTATTCTAGGTAACGTCTAATGAGCGCTGAGTTTTGAGGGATAAATACTTCCTTCCACCTACTGGTTATTGTCCTCTGGATAATAGCCAACGATGCCATTGGCCATCAGTACTACCAGGTCATGCTGCTGGCTTCTCTTCAGCCTGCTGTCCACCAGCCCCCCTCAGGCACTTCTCCATAGAGCTGCTCCCCCAGCACACAGACCCCAGACTGTAGTGTTACAAAGGGCTCTTTCTTCCCTGGTGCAGGGCCTAATACTTGTCCCTGTCATAGTTCACAAGGTTCTTTTTGTCCCCTTCCTCCAGTATCTCTGAATGGCAGTCCTGTCCTTGAGCATGGCGAGTGGTCCCCACAATTTGGTGTCACCTGTGAACTTTGTAAGACTGCCATCCATCAACTCCTCCAAGTCATCACTAAAGATGTTAAAGAGTTCAGGTTCTAGTAGAGTTCCCAGCAGTACCCCACTTGTTACTAGCCTGGAGGAAAAGCATGACCCATTAACTGCTACCTTCTGAGCCTGGATATTCTACACTTATTTTCATCCATCCAGCTTTCCACCCATCTCGTTAAGTATGGGTGATAATTTGCAGATCTTTATAATGTAAAACAATTACAGACAGACCTCAAAATTGTTGAAATACTAAGCTTTTTACCCTTGTGATTTTCTCATCTTTTTCAGAGAGTGAGAACACATAGAAAGGAATTTGTTTGTGTATTTCTGTAAAATTATCATTTCCCCAGGAAAGGTGTCCTTGCACCTGTCTTTAAGTTCTTATAAATTCAGCCAAAAAAAAAAAAAAGTAATGAGATAAAAGTTTAGAGAGGCTTAATTGCACTTTGCTATAACATATTCATGGTTGCCAGATGAGGACTCTCAGAACTAATTTTAACACCTTATTAGAATATATATTTCAACCCAAATTAACCAAAGGCATTAATCTTCAACACATATACATAAATCCAGACTGGAATTTTTTACATTTTTTTCCTTTATTATAATTTAACACTGCTTTTAATGTAAAATGCAATGAGACTATTGCTTACACTTTTCAATTTTCAAAACAGAAATGCTCCATAATTCAGAACTATTCTAAATATTTTACCTGTAATTTTTAATTAAAAGACCCAAACACACCTCAGAATACAACCCTGCTTTCAAACGGGGATGACATGCACAAGATCACATCTCTGAAAGTGAACATACTTGAGAAAGTATGAGCTCTTTTGAAAAAAAAAAAAAGGGATAAGCTTTATGGATGTTATTCTGAAAGCCTAATTAGAGCAAGAGACACCGAACATTTTCTGTAATCCCTTCTCTCCCCACTCCCTCCAACTCAAAGCAGCTTCTCTCTCCACTCCAACATGAGCCTGCAGGACAGGCACACAGCAATTCTTTCTCCCTCATCACTTACTTCTCACAAATCTTGACACAAAACTATCAGCTCTAGATAACATTTTTAGAACCAAAGCACGCTGCTCCTTCAGCTGATCGCACCCTCTCCACTTGAGTCTTCCTTATTTCTGCTGTCCTGAGAAGGAGAAGATTCAATAATCATTTAATCTTGGGTGATTGTCATATATGCAAAGCAACTACGGCAGTTTAAGACATTTACACCCTACGTCCGTGATTCTAGTCTGGGTCTGTGTAAAGTAAAAGAGATGAGCCAAGTAAAAATCATGGCGCTGAATTGAAGTGGAAGTCTCCAAGTACCTGCTCTGTGAGTTGTGTTGTCTAAGCTGGGGACAACAGTGACCAGGAAGATGTGGTAACTTCTTCAAATGTGACAGCAGCTTTATAAACACACTAAAGTTCATAGATATTGCAGACAAGTTCTGGCAAGCATGGCTAGAGCAACTTAAGATGCTACAGGAGTAACTACAGGGCAAAAAGATACAAAAAGGCACTGAGATCAGTAGTAGTTTAAGAGGTTATGCCAACCAATGAGTTTTAATCAGCTGAGGACTATAGTGCATCTACCACCATGCAAGGCAAAGATAGGCAGCTGGGCATGGATACCTTTGATCCACTATTGCTAAATGCCTGTACTGAGGTTTTAAGTCTCAAAGTATTATTTTCAGAAAGATTATGAAACTTATTGTTCGTAATTGTCAACTTATGGAGTTTTTTTGATATAAAAATACATTCATACAACCGTACATTGGCTTTGGGTTCTGCTGTTTGCATTTTAGTGTTCTTTTTCTGTGAGCCTGTGTATTTTTTCTCTTCACTAGTAGTCTCTCCTCCCTGTCAGGAGTACTTTGACAAATAAACTCTTCACCTGAAAAACCAGAGAGCCAAAGACTACTATGCAGAACTAGGTAGGTCATCCTGGGAATGCTCACTGGAAAGAAAAGCATATGTATCTTTGAATTCCTTGTATTGGATTTGTTAATACTCAGAGGTACTTAAAACCGCAGATATTTTGATGGGACACAGAAGTCTTTCTTCTAAAGAGACTTCAGGGCTTGGAGAATATCTGTATTGAAAGACAGCAACTGAGACATGTCTGTTTGTAATTGATTTTCATATGGTTTAGAAAGCAAGCTTGGAAAGGCTCTGTAAATGCAGCAAAATGTATAGCACCTAACGGAGTAGCTCGCTCTCCCTGTGACATAAAGAAGCTCCTCTCAGTCCTGATAACAACTAATGGGAAATTGCACTCTGAAGTGCAATAAATCCATCCATTAAAAGAGTAAAGAGAGCTCAGACTTTGAAAACTACGAATACTGCAGAATGCTCTGTCAGTCTCGTGTTGGACAGGATTTGGTTTGCTTTTACGGCACTACATAAAGAAGTAATAGGTTATAAAGCTTTCAGGGCCCTAACATAGGTGACAGAGTCTTTACACCCCCTCTGCACAACTGGATGAGAAACAGATGTCATCTCTCCTTCCCATACGCTCTCCTCTGTGTCAAAGGCTGTCAGAGGAGTAGAGGAACGAGCTATATGCCCACTGCTCTATAAAGGTAATGTGTTCGTTGAGGCCACAGTCTGTTTGCAGGTCTAAGACCACAACCGGACACAGTTCTGATTTCCAACAGCACTTTCTAGCCATTTACAAGCAGTGAAATTATAGGCACAAAATTTATTCTAGCTGAAAACTCTTTATTGGGAAAGTGTGACTTAATAAGCAGTTAAATTTGCTTCCAGCCTGACAGAGGTTTCAATCTTTATCTAGTAACTCTTTCACCAGAAAGCAGACTGAAGATTTTCCTGATTTCTATTCTTCAGCTACTGCCCAGAAACTTAAAGTCAGAAGAGTTGTGTTAAATAGCTGCAGGCACTCATAAAATTTATGAACAAAAATATTTTCAGGCCTTGATTCTATAAGGAAACAACAGACCAGGACCATTTCTGTACTTTTAGAAAGGAATGCATAGAGGAAAAGAAAAGGTTTCATACTGGTAAGCATGACCTCAGCTGTCGAAAGGTGTTTACCTGCTCCATGTTAAACTTATTCAGCACCTAGAATGCTTTCTTGCTGTGCTTCTTTCCATGTGCAGTACAAGGGGACATGAATATGTTATGCAAAATGTTAAATAACTAAAAATGCCCTAGAAAATTAATGGGAATCAGAGGGAAGAGAGTTCTTGATCCACATGAATGTGCAGGGCGAAAGTGTAGATAAATTTGGATTAGCAAGCAAAACTGAGCCCTGTTGTTAAATAGCACTTGATTCCATTAGACTGTGTCGGATTGTTAAAAATGCTAACATTATGTGTGACTATTCATTTTCATCACCTGCTCTTGATTAATCCAGTCCTAAATGGCATCTGTGGACCCTGCCATCTCATACTACTTAATTAAATTAGCAACACATTTGTCTCCCCCGTTTTCCTATCAAAGGGTTGTGCTCAGGAGAAATAAAACCTTTGTTCACTGCAACTCCGTATAATTTACACTCCTTTTTCCCTTTTTCCTCCAGCTCCTGGCTCAGATGCTAAATTGTAACTGGTAATAGGGAGCTATTAGGTCTAGTGAAGCGTGTCAAAGAAGTCAGTAGAAAACCAGACCTGAAAGGAGGCCTCAGATCTCATAAAACAACAGGGTCAAGATTCTAGATTCAAGATTACATTGTAGCAAGATTCATTCATTTTGCAGTAAAAAAGCCTATGACCTTTATATATATTTGGGGCAGAAAGACTGGAGAAAGGCTGAAGGAAAAGAGGAGGAAAGGGGAGGATGCTGAAACAGGTAGAAAGCCTTTGTTTAGGTTATTTTCCCAAGAAGGTAAAGAATATAATTGTCAATAACAGACACCCGTATATGAGTAATGGGGCACGGTGTATTTTGTCTCCAGGGTAAGGGATTAATATAATTTATACTGCTAGAAAACAGTACTATATAGTACTATCATACTGAACAGTATATGGTCACGAAAAGAATTCTGTGTGAAAACAAAGCATGGACTGTACAATTTCCACTTGTGAATTAATATGATCCTATACGTAGCTTCCTCCAAACTTTGCTTCTCATCCCAAAAATGTTAAATCCTTTCATCCCCACAAGTCCCTAGGACAACTTGTGGTGTGTGTTACATGTCAAGCAAGCCAGGATAACCTAAATATCAGTGGCTGGTTCTTAGGTTCTTTGCAGTCTTACAGTGATATGAGAAGAGGTTGAGACACAGAGTACTTCTCCTCTGGGTTGCAACCAGGCTGTAGAGGGCAGGCTGGCAGAAGTGTGCTGCAGGCTGTCTTGCCTTGCTCCTCATGTAGCTGTCCCTTCACTAAAAATCCTACCCAGTGCTGAGCTGGGAACCTAAGGGTTTGCAGATCTTTCTCCAGCCTTCTGCGTCCTCCTGCGAGTAACCCTCTATAGCAGATGATGGGGAAGCTGACACTGCTGAGAACCTGTCATCTTCATCTCTCTGTGCAACGGTTCCCTATCTGGAAATTACTTCTCCAAGAAGTGTAGCAACAAATTCACTCAGGTTTGTGAAACACCCACAACACTTGTGAAAATGCAGGATAGCCCATGAAGATAATGATACACCGAGGAATCTGAGACGGGAATAGGAGATCAGATCCTGCAAGGCATGATGGTTTTGCATGCTCTCTGCAAAGGAATCCTCAGCCTTGTGTTTGGTATCTGGTCTTCCCATACACATACAGGTGAGTGAGAAGCCTGACAAAGACATTTCCAGAAAGCATTTACTTAGGGAGGTATCAGTGCCAGCCAGTCATGAGACACTGAAGACAGACAGCTGCTTCAACAGCTTGGGTGTCTTCCATCTGCAATTACACTGCAGAGAGATGGCACAAAGCCAGAATACCCAATAATCCTGATTGAGGTGTTCAGTTGGGATGCAGGATCTGCATTTTCAAATTCTCTATGCTTTTTTCAATTTGGGTCAGGGACGTGAACTCACATTCTTTGAGTGTCTCTCAGCCCTGGCTTCCTTCTGTACATCTTTGTACAGAAGGAATATTTACTGGGCCAGAAGAGGAATAAACAGCTTCCATAAGGCACTGCCTTAGAAACTGAGGCTCACATCCTTCCTGAAACGGGCACTGGTTTTCAATCCTCAACATCACAAATCAGTGTAGCAGGAGACCTGCTCAAAACAGTGTCGGTCCTTTCTTTTCAATGTGTCTTGAGCACACCTGAGGGACAGCACTCCAGTGGTCAAAGACTTGTTCCCCTACATAGCCTGAAAATCACATTTCAGGCTTGAACAGGGCTCTCAGCAGCACCAAAGCCTGAACAGTTCTGTGAATGCCCGGCTGTGAAAACACCGGTGTTGAGCAGAGGGCTAAAGTGTCTCTGTAAACACATAGAAAATGAATGCCTAAAGTGTTAGACACAAACACATAGGCACCTTGCTGATCAGAATGGGGCTGGGTTCTTCTGGAAGAGAGTTTGGAAAAAAGACTGAAAGCCAATTGTTGGTAAGTTTCTTCACCAGCACCTACTCTATCCACTGAATGAAGCAAAGGCCTGCTGTGTTCATGTAATCTTATAGCGATCATCCAATTACTATATCGTAATTTATAGGCACAGGCAGATGATTTAAATTTATCTGTACAACCCTGGTCTTGTCTCTTCCTCTTTTGAGAGAGCTTGATTTTTAACAATAATATATTTTTTAGTATGGCGCTTGCTGTTTGTTTAGTTACGAGTATTACAACAATGTCAATAAAAATTCTGAAGGAAAATTCAAAGCTTTCATCTGAACAGAGATGTGCTGCATCTTAAAATTTGCATTTTTAAAAATATAATTGAGTTGCTTATTTTTTGCAAAAGTGAATTTAGTAGTTTTGGAAGTATATGTTTTCCATTTAAATCTTCCCACACCGAGGTGACATGCACAATCAATCTTCCTGGTGACATTGTAGCAAAGCAGAAATTACTGGTGTTTTGTACCCACAGGATGATAAACAAGAAAATGGAAAATGATAGTTAATTGATAAAGTACTTTCTTTTCCACTTTCAAAGCTTTCTAATTGCTTCACAGAAATACAAACTTTGTGAGTGCATGTGAATGGATTCATAGAAATGCAGGGTAAAAAATAACCAAAACATCAGCTGACACTTCATGTGGTCCTTGTTTTTTACAGAAATCCCAAAAGGTCTTTCATGTATACTTTCTCTTCTCTGCCCATTAAGGATACATTTCAATTATTTGTCTAACCCTTTTATTTAAGTCACTTCTTTTGTCAGTTTATCCTTTATTATGCAAATTTTTGATGCAAAATAAAAATTCCACATGTTCGTCCTGTTTTGAGCTACCAAATACTTGGTAGAGATTAAAGCTCACACTCAGGAAATCATTCTTATTGGGACATTTTTATATTAATGTTAAAAACATGCATATGTGTTGTTTTCAATAGGGTTGAATTTAAGCACATGCTGAAATGCTTTCTTTAAATGCGACCTATTGGGAAAATACAAGTCTGACTCTATACTCTGATTTGATCTTGAAAATGAAGAATAGTATCTTTATAACCAAACCTAATATTTATAATGAACAATCATGGGCAGGTAAAGTGTAACAGGGCAAGTGTCGTCTGTCATTACCAAGGGATGTTTCCACTGAGTCAATGAACATATCAGCTACAGCTGATGGGTAGCTTGAGCATCCCTGTCCCTCAGCAAGTTGTTAGTGCCTCTCACCTAAAGGAGGTAACTGAGCACGTGAATGGTGCTGGTCTTTTTCAGAGTAATTTTTGTCAATGCAGTGCTGCCTGACGTATCAATGCATCTTATCTCCTATTCTGATTTGTCACCATTTATTCAAACCTAGTGTCCTAGGAAAACAAGTTTATAGACTAAACTAATTTCCAGTTAAGATAGAAATTCAAATGTGTATGTGTGTGTCTCCCATAGAACACAGGTTTCTGGGAAGCAAATTCTGAAATAATGATATGTAAAAGGCTCTGTAAAGTCTTCCCTCTGTGTTTCAAGTTACAAGATAATAGGAAACAAGTGGTCAGTTTTGCTGCTCCCTTGTGGATATGCTGTGGCAGGAGTTAGTTCCATTTTTGTATCTTCCATCCAAAGAGCATCTCTTCATTAGATCAATAGAAGGATTTTTTTTACAATTACTAAGTTTATCAATCCAGATCTAGCATTATGGGTTGATGATAGAGTACAGACTAGAATATGAAATTTTATGAGTTCAGGAATAACCTTCATTAGAAAGATTTCATAGCCTCATAAACCATCAGGAAGCTGTATCATGCAGGTCTTATCTGTTGTATAATAAATCAAACAGTTTCCCATCAGTTTACATCTTCTACTTAAGTGCCTTTTGTGATGTTTCATTTCATATACCCTTGGATTGATTTGAAAATTAAGAGACAGTGATTGATTTTTAAATTGTATCCATCAGGCAGAGTTAAAATCTTATAAAATCAACATTAATTAAAATGTATCATTACTTACACCCTTACAAAAAATAACAGGCCTGGGGAATTTGAACACCAGCACTGGCAAGCAATTGCAAAACCTTAATGCAAAATACTCTGATCACGAGACAAACAGTTACAAAATGAAGATGTAAATCAGAGACAAAGAAAAGGTACAGTAAAATAAAAGCTAATAAGTTCTTTCATGAGAAATCCTGATTTGTTAGAAAACAATAGCACAGTATACTATGCACTATCCTCAACTGCACTATTTATTATTCTATTTTTATTTTGTTATGGAGAAAGAGGAATTCTTTTAGTGAAAGATCTATTTTAGGGTGCAAAAATATAGTAACTTAATAAAAATGCATATTTAGTAGATGTGCATAACTGTAAGCAGGCTGTGGGATGGATATACATGGATAACTGAAAGAATTTTTTTCTGTGGAAGGTTATTTAAAGTATCAAAAGATTCTCTAAAACAAAGAGTATTTGTCAGCCCTTTGTCTGCTGGAAAATATGGAGAACTGTCATGTTTAGCTTGAACAATCTATTTCTGAGTAATACAACTATACTAGCAAAGATAACAAATGCCATTAGACAGTTCCTGTGCCATGTTCTTAGATGGTATAAAAGATTGTTCTACTACTTGAATAGACAGTACCTCACTGAACAGCTGGGACTAGCGGTGTGCACAAAATTAAGTTTTATTGGTTATTGCCAGTTTCGTGGGCCTGTGTTTCCCTTCCATAAATAAGAAAACCATCAGCTACTTCTTGGCAAGAAGTTTGTGAAGAACATGGATGCAGCTGTGTGCAGCCCTACCCTGAGTGTCTGAGAAGATGCAGTGCATGAAGCAGCAGCAATGTTGCAGCCATAGCTACATTGGTCTCCTCAGGAACTCAACAACTGCATCAGACTGATGGCATGTAAACATACCTTTCTTTCAGTTTTATTATGCTGGGAATTTTGTTGGAGTCACTCAATAAAACAAATTTGTATTACCTACCCTATTGATCTTAAAACACTGCACGCTGTGATATGTTGTGTGTGTCTATGTATTTTCCATCACTGGAATTTCCCAGCTGTGAATTTATTTTGTGTTTTCAATAAAATGTAATTTTATCATCTAAACTTTTACAACTTGTAAACTCTACTCTTCATGATTTTCTTAGTTCATTGCATTATCAGAGAAAAGGAAAGAGGATGTATCAGACTGGTGTTGATGCTATACCTGATTCCGTGGTTTTAGAGGGCCAACTCAAAACATAGGGCTTTGATCTTGAAGGTCATTGGTGAAGATAGCCTAACCAACTTCTGAAGTAACCATTTTGTAAACAGGCTGAATCATTTAAATGCATAAATTACACTTTCAGAAACAGGATTCATATCCTGTAATGATATCCAAGACTATGTTATCTTGAATAGGTTGTGATTTTATTACTTTCAATACATGAAACAAAATTTTCTGGAAATTTGTTTTGTTTCTGAAAATGTCTTTATCTGATTTGCAGTAGAACATGAAAATGCTCAAATTACATGAATCTGAAAAAAGAAAATTCAACATTTCACAAGTAAGATTTGTGGGTGATTTTTTGGGGGGGTCCTTTTGCACCAAAGGGCAAAAGAAACAGATAAGAATACACATTGGATGCAGAGACTATGAAGGAAGAAGAAAGTCCGACGACGTAGAGAGACAAGAAAACAGCCAGGTTGTAAACAGTATCTGAATACAAAAAGGCTCAGGCTTTGTCTGTGTCTGCAGCTGCTCCCACTGATTAGTGCTTCTGACTCAGTTTTTTACGTGAAGGCCAAACGATGAGGGCTAGAGAACAGAGGGGGAAAATACCAGTCTCAGTGTGTTAGCCTTAATCTAACTCTATGGTGATGAAATCCTAGAACCAGGAAGAAAAGCAAAAAATATGCAGGATCCAAAATCAGACTGGGAGCCACCAAACCCCCACGGACGTTAGTTGGATAAAGCTAAATTTTCAGAAGTAGCTGTAAGAAGTCATGTGTAGTTCTTTTCTGTTCTCTGTAAAAATCCACTGTTAATTCCAGACTATATTTGCATATATGAGGTAGGAAGATCATGGTCTACATATATCTTGAATGAAAATGCACTTTGTATATAGGTTACATAGCTTTCTGAATATGCACCAATTTGGATAAGACAAATTGCACACGCACAGTTTTAGATACTGCTTAGAGGCACCCTTGAAAGGCACCCTTGATTCAAAAGCTATTAGCTACTCATCTTAAATCTCACAAGTCATGCAGGATTAGTCCTAGTATTATTAATGCAGAGAACAAAGTGATTGGAGATTCAAAAGCCATTTTAGATGAATTTAGTAAATTTTATAGCAATCTTTTCACATCAAAGGGTTAAGAGGATAATGGTTATGAATATACTCCTTGATGTTTAAAGGATCCTTCAATTCCACCTGAGGACAGTATAGGTCTGGAATAATCTATTACCCATAATCAGATGGAACATGCAATTTATTTTGGGTGAAATTCTCCTCGTCTGCATAATTGGTCTTTATATACAGGAACTTTAGGGGAGGGAAATTCATCTTGCCAACTTGGGGTCAGGATGCATCATATGGCCCTTTGCAAAAATTCCAATTCACCAGCTAAATTCAACAAATATGACTAGTGCTGAGGGAAGGGAAGGGAAGGGAAGGGAAAAAGAAGAGGAAACGATAAGGGAGTGGAATGGATATAGGAGAGGGAAGGGATAAGGGAGTGGAATGGATATAGGAGAGGGAAGAGATAAGGGAAGGGAAAGGTAGGCAAGAGAAAGGAAAGAGAGAGGAAGGGAGAGGGTTTCCATTATGATCCACGTGCACCCCTCAACATTTAAGGCTTAGCACAATTTCAGTGTGTCCGCTCTCAATGTTATTTGTAGAGAGAATGCAGTTGTTCAAAAAATGCTGGTACAGGTCCTTTATTCCATCTTTTCTTACTGGAATGCTTAGAAACCTCTAGATGCTTTGTTTCTAAATCACTGCAACTTTAAAATATATGGTTTTGTATTTCTATAGCATATGTGTTTGCATGTACTTTTTTTTCCAAGTTTTTAAACCAATACTGGACTCACATTTTTTGTACTGCCTCTTTCAGGCATTCAAAAATCATTGCATTGAAGTATTGAATTTGGTGATACAGCTGCATAACTACAGTGTAATTATACTACAATTACAGTGTAGTCTATGTTCTGGACTGATCATTGAGATATATATATATATACACTCATAATTTCAACTCATGAATATAACTGGAGAATATCTCCCTTTCTCTGCCTTTTTTAATCTTGGATAATCATATTAAAATTGTAATTGTTTTATTGGTTTTGTCATAAGAATTTGTCACAAAATCCTAGGATCAGAAGTTTAGATAGCAGGCTGAGTTTGTTTTAATGCACACTTTTCAGTTTCCTTCCACTACATTGTTATGCTTCTGTTTTGCTACTTGTATACATAGCTATGCTTCCTTATGTAGCCAGTGTATACTTCATTTCCAAACAAACTCCTATGCTTGTATAAAACTATGTTGACAGTAGTCAATCTATGTGTTTCTTCAGTAGGCAAAAATGCAACTTGTTTTCTTTCTTCCATTTTACATTAGTACTTTGGAGAACGGCGCTATGTTTTTATATCTTACACACTTATGTGTGTGCCACTACATATGAAAGTGAGTAATTCTAGTACAAAAGTCTAAAAATTATGCAGCTCCACATAGCTTCCTCAGGACTGAACAGTGAGTGATGACTTCTGGGAACCTTATCTGAAAATAATTATTGAGCCTTATCTGAAAATAAGTTTATAAATAATGAAATAAAAGATCCCGAAGGCATCTATATCCTGACTTTCAAGGATAAAGGATATGCCCATAATAAAGAGAGAGAAGTGACAATGCCGGAACTCTACATTTTTGTTCTCCAGCCAGAACAGCAAGCAAGCATATGTGGCCATGTGGATTGTGTTTAGGACTCCAAAGAAGCCTCTTTTTGAACCACTTTTGTGGTAAATATATGTGATTAATTTTCAAATCAGGTATTTTAATTGCAAGGGAAGGAACAGGATGCTGAATGTTACTATATAAATGAACATGCACACCACAGGTTTTTGAGGAATTCCTGATGTGTTTCTTCTGTGATGGCTTAAGCCAGTCTCGGTGCTGCCATGGTTCTGACATGGTCAAGCATGAAAAAGCATGTCTGCTTCACTTATTTTTTTAACTTTATTGTGGTTTCTTTGCTTTTTGTTTTGTTTACTACAACATACTGATGTTAATTTTCTTATGTGGCTTTCCATACTTTTTTGGTAATACATATGTTTATTAAGTTAATAGTATTTGTCCTTGAATTTATTGTAGTAAGAAGACATATGCATATGGAAAATATCAATTTGTACTTTCTACTATCCAAATCTTTTAATTTTTAGATGAGTTGAAATGTTACTTATAGTCCTCAAAGAATAATTTCAAAAATCATGTGTCCCAAGAGGAAGGCTAAAAACTGCATACACGTTCTACTTGCATTAGTTTTCAACAACCAATATTTTCCATTGGAATTGGAACAATGAAAAAACAATGTCATTAGCTCCCTTATGTAAAACATTGCTATAAGTGAAGCTCCCTTCTTAGTTGGTGTTCTACCACTTCTCCAAATATTCATTGCATCTGGTTAGAGAACAAGAAATGGATTCCTCTGAAGTGTAAGAATATTTCACATCTAGTTAAAAAAAAGAATCCCATCTGCTTAGAGCTTCCGCTATAGCCCAGTTCTCAACAAATTACCTCATTATGTTTGTGTTGAACATAAGTAAAACTATATGACTACTTACACAGCTGTTGGGAATTAGTGACCATGCTATATGGCAAAAAAGAGACTTGCAATGGAACAACGTTATACCTACAGTGTAGCTGAGCTCTAGTCAATGAATCCAGAGTGTCTGACTGGAAAAGGGACAGGAGGACACAGACTAAGGTCAATTTATTAAAAATCCACAGAAGTCGCTGTCACTACCTGCCCACCAGTCCATTTCCAACCATGTTTAAAAGGGGCCCTATTTTTCAGCCTTATGAGTTGTCTTTCTGGGCTTTTCTGGTGCCTTGGGCTGTGGTGATTAGAGAAATAATCTTGTAAAGTGCTGGAGATAAGGAAGATATTTAAATAACGCTTTCCTTCTTTGTTTACCTCTGCAGAAGGCTGAGGGACCAAACAGCTGAGGGAAACATTTTGCAAGCTTTCCAAATTTAGAGAGCAAATTCAACAGTGTTGCTGTGAATGTTATCGCTGAGTTTTGTATTCATGCTTGATTCTTTATCAAATTAGCTCTTCTGTGAGTAAATATATCTTTCTCAGTTGCACTCCTACAAAATCAGCCTATGTCCTGAAAGTAACAAAACTGATGGAGTATGTTCCAGATATGCAAACCAATTAGCTTACACGTCTACAACATAATCTCAGGAAAATAAGTGGTCTCCAGTTTAAAAGAATCAGATATTGAACCCAGACTATATCATTTCTTTGCAACATTTTGGATCGTGTATCCCAACTATATAATCTTACATTATTTTGCGTAAATTTGCATCATCAATCTTATAGGCTGCAGTGGAAATTTGTAGAGCAGCTGAAAGCATATTTGAAGACAAAACAATGCAATGAAAAGAATATCAGCATTCTTACCCACGTTATCTCTAATTTTTTCTTTGCAGTCTTTTCACATCTGGTTTACCTAGTAACTGAACTAAGACTTGAAGAAAAAAACCCACAAATCTTTAATAAATAATTTAATAACAATCTTTTTTTTCCCCCCAAATTAATAATGAGTACAAAGCCCATACATAATCCATGTATTGTGACAATATGGTCAAAGTAATAACAGTTATGTGTAGAACATTATATATGTATAGAGAGAACTATACATACTTTATACAGAACAATACATATTTTATCAATAGGTAGGTACACTGATGTGTATTTTATATATATACATATTGGGGGGTTGGCAGAAAAAAACCACAATAAAATACAAAGTTTAATCCATTATGGCTTTGGTTTTTAGAGATCCCTAACATTTTATACACATCTGCGCAAAGCTTTTTGGCAACAAGACAAGCTTGGATTTTCCTTCCAGACTCTGCATAGTGCTTTTAACTGCAAATGTTCTGTTACAGAAGAACACAGCCTCTCTATTCAAACTAAAAATGTTGATAGGTTTGTTGCTAGTATGAATAACCCTTGCTACTTTTTGTATCTTATGCTATCATTTGATATTTGTCCAATTTCAGTGTTGCTTTTACAATCCAAAAAAATATGAAAACCATATGAAGCTAGCTTTGTTTTTTTTTCAGATTAAACAGTCTTCATGGCATGCACATGATAGTACGTCTACAGATAAAATAAATAATTTCATGCACAGTATTTTCATGACATAGGTCTTCTAACTTCATTGACTTTAGGACCCAGGGGAAGCCCAGGCACAATTGTCAATAGACCTCCTTGAAATAAAAAACATCATTTTACCTTCTGCCCATTGCAAGGAAGACTGAAACTGCCACTGATAATTAATCCACTGAGAGAAATCAATATTGCAACTGGTTGGAGATGAAACAACCCATAGCAAAATAAACTTTTGCCATGACAGTGTAACAGTTCTTCTAAGAGTATTCTGTCTGTAGGCAGATGTGTAATCTTAATAAATAGTTGCAAAAAACTAGAAGCCAGTTGTATCAACCAGTTGGATTTTGTGCTATAAAATACAGTTATTGTTCTTGTATGTGCTGACTTGCTTTTCAAGCCATAGTTGTGGCCCTGTATTTATAAAGACAGAAAACGCTGTGAAAGAAAGAGAAAGAAGACAAGACAGCTTGCAAACAGCCGATAGCGGGAATTGTTTAGATGAAACAAAATCAGTGTTGTACTGCATTCTGCTTATACCATTTCTGGAATTAGACTGCAACACAGGAAGTTAGATTCTTGCATGCAACTCAAGAATTTGAATGAACAGGTCAACATTTACAGACTTATATTTATTTTAACTCCCAGGTGAAGGCTGAAATATTTACTGTAGAAAAGAGTTTAAGGATAGATTAGAATTAAAAAGAATAGAAAAGTGGCTGTTTTAATACAGACCCTTGACTGAATTCAAATCACTTAGATGAAGTTCATGAGAACAATAACAAACTCTGTGGAATAACAAACTACAAGTGGAAATCAAACTATAGCAGCTTTGGGAGCGGCATTCAGGAGGAAATACTGTGACGATCAATGACAGAGTTCATCGTTGCAAGATTGTCTCCCAGCAGCCCTCCTCCAGAAGCACAGAAAGTTCACTTTGCAGGGTTCTGCTAGCCTCATCCTAAGCCTTCCTCGGCTGCCTTGCACAAGCGGCTGCATGGGTGACCCAAGGCGGCCACACACTCGGGACACCCAGCTCCATATCTCCTTTCAGCAGCAGGGAGGGTCCTGCCTCCATGCTGCAGCAGGTTCTAAGAAAATGACAATGAGGTCAAAAACAACTAGTCTGAATAAGGCAGGAGTGTTACAAAAAGTGGATCTATCTCAATGCACTGGAACAGGACATCCATACTAGGATTTTACGTAAAGCTTTACAACCAATTGCATATGAGAATTTCATGACTTGGTTACTATATTTTTACAAATAAACTTTGAAGCTGGCTGATTATATGAAAATAGGATAATTTCAAGAGCAAAAAGAACCTGAACAGGTAAATAAGTATGATTCAAAACATTAATGACTTATCAAAAAGCTATCTGCTTGGCACACAGATTTGGGTGTGCCACAGGATACGAATTCTAGCAGGATATTATTAGCAGAAACCTCCTTAAAAGCTTTTCCACATAAAAATAAGAGAAAACTATTTATGCCTAAACCAGAATATATTGATGTGAAGGCTACAAAACAACACCAACATTGACTGCATCTCTAATAATTTTTATTCTCTATGTCGGAAACTGCAATTTCCATTTGTACCAGAATAGGCATGACAGAAAGGACCGACAAGACATAGGAGTTTCCAGTGCACAAGATCTCTGCCCTGGATGATCTTTCATATCCCATTCTCCCCTTACAGTCTTAAAACAATAAAAGTAACAGTAATGATAATTCATTTTTTTAAAAAAGCTGACATTAAAAATAATGCCTATGCTGCTAGCCTCAAAGCAGTTACTGTCAAAGAACAACTTCAATTACGACAGCAGAGATACTTGCAGCGTCTGAGAATATGTGTGTGTGTGTATGTGTATATGTATATGTATATTTGTGTATATAATCCTGTGCTTTTGTATCTGATGGTCTCCAGATATTTAAAACTTGTTTTCAAAATACCTCAGTGAGTCAGATACTGTTCTACAGAGTTTTTACAGTAATAAACCAAAATACAGCAAAGCAGGGAAGGCACCTTCAAGGAGATAACAGGGTGCAGAGCTGTGAGTCTTGTGATTCCTACACCCCTTCTATTAAAAGCAACATTTTAGTAATGGCAAGAAAGAGAGGAAAGTTCCTCTAGAGAGGACTTTGTAGTGTTGCGTTTTTTAACCTCTCCAGTCCTCTTGTGAGAAACCACAATTTGGGGTTAGGTTTTATAGAAGCCCACAGCCACAGCACTCATGGAAACAGACTAATGATGTTTCTTATCCATAGATAGCCTGAGTCGGGGGATAATTCATTACTTTAGTTGCAACTCCTCTGCTTGGGGAAGGCTAGTGGAAAAGATATTACTGACCTCGCAGCAAACGGCTCTGTTTGTTATAACTGAGTTTCAGAAAATAGGCTTCTGATTTCCCCCCTCTCAGATAGAGGGAAGTTTTCCCTGGAGGGGACACCAGATTGAAACCATTTTGGAATCTCCCTCCGGGAAAACCGTGTGCTCCTTTCTGACCACAAGTTACCTTTCTGCTATTGATCCTGCTGCTGCACGTTGCTCAATTGCTCTAGCCGCCCCTTTTATTTACTGCTTGTCAGCTTTCCTGGTTCCAGGTATCCTTTCCTTGATAAATATTCATTATGGCCCACGATTTCTCTTCTCCGTCTCACAAGTACGGTATGAAAAGACATTTGTCTTGGGCTGCAGACACTGCAGTGGCTTTCAAACTCACAGGTCCATCTAAGGGAGATCACTTGTCCGCAGGGCTGGCCCCAAGGATAGGAGAACTAACTACTCACCTGAGGAGCCAAATTGTGGAGGGAAGGGGTGGCTCACACAAGCTGCTGTGCGCTGAGCACTTGCTGACAGTGTTTATGTCTGTTTAAATTAATCAGCATTGGGCATCCAGGAGGAGCCGAGGCTCCCATCTTTTGAGCCTTGCTTACAAAATTTTGAGCTCTTCTCCCCCTGGGAAGCAGGATGCTCAGCTTGGCCCCAAAGCACAGCAGATATGGCCACAAGCCATTGAAGGAAGTACATGCCGACAGGCAGTTACTCGCAGGAAGCCCAGGTGAAGGCTGTAGCAAGACAGGTATGGGACAAGTATGAAAGGGAGAGGAACCAAGCCTCCAACATGCAGGGCAGGCCCCACTTGTCTGACACGGCGGCAGAGACAAAGGCAAGATCAAGGTCAGGGCTGCCTCTGAGGAGCTGCGGCGGGATGCCCAGGTGGGACACTCTTCCTTCTCTGAGCTGCTCCATCTGTCTTGTTTCTGACCTGAAGTACATCTGCTAACCCACCCCATTCTCAGCTCCACGTGCTGACCTGGGGAGGTTTGATGAGAAGGACTGATTTCAAAAATAGATGGCCTGCGTGGCTGATTTATTTCTGCTAAAGCAGACTACCGGATCCTCTGAAGCGGTCTCAATTACCTTTACGTAAAGGCTGTTATTCTTCTCCTACAAGTAGTAGTCATGTTTGAGTGGCCCGATTTGTGCAGATTTGGCCTGCCTTGTCCACTTAAAAGATCATTAATCTCCACTCCAGTTTATAAATCAAGGAGGCCAAGTTGCTGAGAGCAATTGAGAGGCTGAGGCTCCGCGGAAGTACTTAGCCAATTCCCAGACCCAGGCTTAGCATTTCTTTCTCCCCGCCTCTAGTAGTCAGACAATTCATCATCCTTCTCCCATTGAGGCAGAATGAGCCTGACAGAGGAATGCCTGAAAGCTAATCAATATGATCAAGTTGAGGGGGAGAGCACGTCACAGTTATATTAATTTTTTTGTTGTTGTTTCTAAGTCTTTTAAATACACAAAATCCATTCACTTTAAGATTTGGTAGTTTGAATTTATATACGACAAAAACAAAAGGCAAAGAAGCACAAACCAAAAACAAGGTGCAGCAAGAGCAGAAGAAAAGATACCACAGACACCCCTTTGCAGTAGTTGTCTGTAAAGAAGAATAAAAGTGTCAGGCAAGAAATAGGACTGTTATGATTGTGGATTATCAGTTTTGGGTACTACAGTCACACAAGATCGCTTTTCCTTTACAGCAGTGTCAAGTGCAATTGGCAGGCCAGAAGTCAGAAGGAGGTCTGCTCCTGCTAAATAAACATCAGCCTGTACTGTGCTTGCATGAGGACTAATGAGGTTACAAGAGAAAATGGATCCACTCTGTAATAAGGCAGAGTAGGGAACTTGGACAGGAGGTTTATTTCCTATTCTGTGATAAGTTGCTTTTACATATTTCGAGCGCAGCCCTTTTTTGGCGAGAGAGAAAACATAAATTGTTCATTGTACAGAAGAAAGCATGAGTGACAACTGTAAGTGGAATAGACAGTTTCCATTACCCCCTCACACTTGCTGAAGAATAATTTGCAAAGGCTGGGTAAATTGTGTTTTAAGAAGTGTAATGACGTGTAATAATTTCCTGTCAGCATGTCAGTTACAAGCAGAGTGAGTTTGATAATTTTGGGATAGAATTGAGGACGAGGGGGAGGGAAGATAGAGAGAAGAAATGGGAAGGTCTTTTAGGATCGCTGGGTTCAGAAACTAATGAAAGCGTAATTGTAAAAAAAGAAACAGGTGGAGTGCTAGATAAAAGCAAGAGCTGTGCAGCAACCCGCCCAGATACTAATTCCCATTTGCTTTCCCATTAATCTTGCATAAAGATTCCAGGTCGCAGGTCCAGCTACAAGGAGTATTAAGCAATTTAGTACGATGGGAAATGGCTCAGAAATCAGAAAGTGGATGATCAGGAAAATTTCCTTTTCTTGTCCTGTGAAAGGCATCTGTATCATAACGCAGACAAAACATTTCTACACTCATGTCTTTCTGAGCAGGGGAGAAAAAACAAACAAACCTGGGAAGGAACAGAAAAAAAGAGTTGCGATGTATTTGACTCCCTACTTTTGTCTTTGAGAATGCACAGTGTGGTAGAGAGATCAGTAAATGCCACGGCTTATAGATCAACCTAAGATGAATGAGCCAGTTATTTTCACACACTGTTTCGTTCCTTCTTCTCATTTTTATCTTAAAGAGAATATTACCTGAGATTTATTATTTATTAATTTTGTTATTTTATCATGCTGACAAATCTGTCGGGAGGATAATATTTACTTTAATCCAGCCATGGTTGAAGCAAAATTCCACTCTCCATTATACATATATGCACCTAGAATTAGTCTATTGACCTCATGGGGTTTAGTACTGATTCACATTGTTGCAAAAGTAAAGAGAATTTAACCCTCAACATGTAAACGTTACATTATCCATCCCACCTACTTGACAGACCAGGATTTTCCCTCTTCAATACACATTTCTTTGTCTTAAGGAGGATGGTATCTAATTTTTTTTATTATTATTTGGTGGAGGAAGGGTTGTGAGAGAGATCTCTTTTTCTTAGACAAACCATGTTAGTATTGAATATAACAAGTGACACCATTTTCCTCACAGTCTATTTCTCTTCTTATTGCTGTCTTCAATGGTGGTCTTGAACAACCTCCACTATTCACTGAAATATGAGCTTCTAGATGATAGAGTACTTTCAGCCTTAAATATGTCTCAGAAAGAAGTCTTCTGTACTTCAAATATTGAATTCACTGGTTAAAATAGAGCATTTACATCTGGATATGCATATGGATACGAGGTAGGCAAGTCTTTTGTTTTCAGTTATGCCACTTTGTAAAACAGATGTTAATATGCTCTGGGTTTAGTAGGTTTTGTTGTGGGTTTTTTTCTCAATAAAACATTAACAGCTTTTACCTCCAAGTAGAGTTGAATGGAGATTTCACATGAATTTCTTTGTTTTACAACATTTAAAAAGATGCAGGATTAGTCATATCTTGGGACTGAGTGTGGAACCACTCAGTGCATTGCATGCTGACTGAAAGGAGCTGGTGTATCTTAAATGTGTGACAGTGCATTTGTCACTCCTAATTTTGAAACTGATTGCATTGGAATAGCTATGTTATGAATGCACACAGGTGCCAGACATCTGGAAGAACGTGATAAGTCTTGTTTGTCTTCAAGGTGTGCCACTGTCTTCAGAAGTCTTCTCAGACTTCTTCAGGACTTCCCTTCCTCATATTCAACAAATACCATCTTGAAAAAATAGAGAAAGCTTTTTTAAATAAAGTTTGAAGACAATGTAGACACAAAATTATTAGTATTGTCCTAATGTTACACAACGTAGCAAATAAAAACATTACAAATGTGACAGCATAAGTGATACCTCTCGAGGTAGTTTCAATGAGAAACGGCTTTTACAAGAGGGCTGTTCTGGGAGGTTCTTCAGGAATCAGCATTTCATGTCCAATCCTATAGAATTCTGTCAATAATCACTTGGTTACTCAACCCAAATTTCCCTTAAAGTGGCATAATGCAAAGCTATATGTACAGTTGTCAGGAGCGAGTTAAGGAAGTTAAGGACGTTAAACCTCCAAAATGCAGCATATTATATTGAGGAGCAATTTTGAGAAATATCTTGGGATCTGGATTGAGAAACAACCAAACATGAACTACCAGTAAAATGCACTGGTAAACAACATATAAACAGGGTGGGAGGGA